>NC_061158.1:17977327-18009827 GCF_022113875.1 Hydra vulgaris | reverse complement strand
ACTGTATCAATTGGATGATGCCTCCTCTTTCAATAAGAGGTTCAAAGATTCATATTCATTGCTTATAATGAGATCTAGCAGGTCAAATTGAATGCCGCATTATTGTCTTTAAAACTGGTAACTTGAAAATTTGTATTTATTTTTAGTTTACTGATTTCACAGTCACTCTCCCTAGTATCCTCCTGTTCATTTTCCAAATTATGTACATTTCCATAAGATTGTGTTTCTTTCATTTTATTCTGAGCAGGTAACAAAAAAGCAGGCCTAATCAGAGTTTGGGGTCAAATACATTTGATCAAATACAAATATGTTCATTTTAGATTCCGAATACAAATTCAAACACAAATATATGTAATCAACATTTTTCAAATACAAATACAAATATTTTTATTTTAGGTTTAGAAAAATCAGTGGCATAGGAAAGGTTTATGCTGCCTGAGACAGAATATGATTTGCACCATAAATTAATTTTCATCGATTTTAGTTTTGATAAATTTTTCTCGCAACTAGCCACACTTACAGCAATTGTGAGAAAAACCTATTGCAGTGTAATAATATCACAAACTGAGTTTTCAATACTGTAATTTAGAATGAGCTGCAAGTGTTCAATTGTACCACCACCAATCTATGCTTTTGTTTTGCCTTGATGATGCAGCAACAGAAATAGAACTTTCAAATCATTTTTTTTCAACTTGGAACTCTTCTTCATTAATGTCATTATGGTCATGACCCATAAAATTGAAAAATTTATTTATCATTCAAAAGATTAAAAAAAATTTAACTATTTTTAATTTAACTATCATTCACAGTAGCAAAACTATTTGCAGTTCCAGGCCTATAGTTTTGCTACTGTGAATGAGATATTAATGCATAATGGAAGATTTAAGTCTAACCTTACATATATATATATATATATAAATATATATATATATATATATATATTTATTTTATAGTATATATATATATATTTTATAGTATATATATATATATATATATATATTTTATAGTATATATATATATATATATATATATATTTTATAGTATATATATATATATATATATATATATATATATATATATATATATATATATATATATATATATATATATATATATATATATATATATATATATTTATTTTATAGTATATATATATATATTTTATAGTATATATATATATATATATATAAATATTTTATAGTATATATATATATATATATATATATTTTATAGTATATATATATATATATATATATATATATATATATATATTTTATAGTATATATATATATATATTTTATAGTATGTATATATATATTTTATAGTATATATATATATATTTTATAGTATATATATATATATATATATATATATATATATATATATATATATATATATATATATATATATATATATATATATATATATATATATATATATATATATATATATAGAGACTCTTGCATGGTTATCGAAAAATTTTACCAAATTAAAATGCATGACTGGAATTATTTCTTTTTTATTACTTGATAGTCTGCCTGCCCCAACCAAACCCTCAGTTGATGTAGCAGCACTCCATTGCGAGTCAGGCTACTTGTCAGTTGATGTAGCAGCACTCCATTGCGAGTCAAGCTATAAAATAGTTGATGTAGCAGCACTCCACGCATGATTTTCATTTTAAAAAATGTAAATAAAAACATTTTATTAAAAAAAATAAAAATAAAAACATAATTTATATTTTTAAAAACATTCAGAATGTTTTATAAACACTCAGAATGTTTTTAAAAACTTTCTGGTCAATTAAATTTGCGTTATTGCTGTTTTTTAAAAAAATGATTAATTTTTAATTAAATTAATGATTTTAACTTTATGACAACACGAAAATGTTGGATGAAAGTCAAAAGTAATTAAAAGTAAGGTATTTGTTGTCAAAAGAATCATTTTTTACTTTCCGTACTCTCAAAGCTAACAATTTATAGAACTATATATACTTATACATACATTTAATATATATAAGTGTATAATATAATATCCGATTAACAAACCTGCATTGTATATAAGTAATATGATTGGTTCTTCAAGCAGTTTGAAGCATAACTACTCATAATAGAAAGAAAAAATGAGCCTTGTTTTATTTCAAATTCACACATATTAGAAAGTTCAGAGTCGGCTGAATGGTTTTCAGATGTGTTTAAACATTCATTCACATTAACTTCAATAAAATCAACACAAGCATTATGTTCTTTGTAAAGAGCTTCTGATGAATACCTCTCAATAGCAATTCTAAATTGAAAACATGTATCTTTTTATATCAATATATGCCATATAAAAATATATATATAAAATATGTACCCTTCTCATTAAATATCAGTGCCTTAGGGTATTTACACTTAACAATCTTTATGTAGAATTTACTAAATTAGTATTTATTTAATTCATTTAAAATTTAATAAAAACTAATTAAACATTACTAGTCATGCCATGCTAAAAATGAAATATACAAGGACTTAAGTAAATGGATTAGTGGTTAAGGTTAAGCTTGGGCAGGTGAAAAAGGCCTATGTGTATAAATTTCAAAATTTTCTTAATGAAATAATCTCCTTTTTCTAAGAAATAAATGCATAAAAACATTTATTACTATTAATTTAATTAAATTCAATAAATATATACAAATAATTATTTACTATTTTAATACTGCTGAGTCATTATCTTGAGTGCAGTAGTGGTAGAGCGCTTGCTTCATAAGCGAGAGGTTCCAAGTTCGATCCCCACCATGTACCTGATAGTACTGCACTCAAATTGTTTCTCCGCACAGCAGCCTTGTTTGTCAAGGCTTGTGTTTCTCAGTTGTAGAGTTGAGAGAGGGTTATCCTTCTAGTCAGCGTGACGTCACTCTGTATCAAGAGTGTTGTTTTAGAACTAACCATTTTGAATTGGGGGAAAACAAACTAAAAAATCAGTTGCGGTTTGTTGAGTTATTTATTTTTTTAAATCCTAAAAGGTTGTTGTGCAGTTGGTTGCACTAAAAAAATAAATAAAAAATAAAAAGTCTTCCTATAAATGAAGTACTTAAAAGAAGCTGGTTGAATACGATAAATTGTGCTGTAGATAGTAGTGCATGTAGCAATGGTTTCCTAAAATTTTGTAATGTATATGTTTGTTTGGCACACGTTATTACTGGTGGGTTACTTTTAATTTGCATCTTAATTTAGTACTGGTAAATAAATATCGAATTATTAGCACTCTTATACCTTAAAAAAAACCAAATGATATGTAAACAGCAATGTAAGGCGTCAATTTGTTTAAACAAAAATCTAAAAGTATGTAAATTTAAAGCAAAATCACCGTAAAAGACTTATATTTTGCAGACATATATTCGCTGTTTCTTTTGATTAACTTTTAAATTAATTGTAGGCAGGGACATTGAGATTGGGGGAGAGGGGCCACTGGGACAGTTTGTCCCGGGTGGCAGATATCCAAGAGGCACCAAATGAAATGTAGGTAGCTAATGAAAAAATAAAAAAAATAAAAGTCCTTTATATATAATATGAGGAAAATTTGAAAAATAAGGGCGCTAATAGGATTGCTGTCCCAAGCGGCGTGACAGCACTCAGCGGCCCTTATTGTAGGACATAAAGTTATTGTTAAATAATATTTTCTTAACTTTGCATATAAGAAAGAATAGTTTGTTTTCCCCCAATTCAATATGGTTACTTTTAATTTTGCGATATAGTTACGTGACTCCAACTGTATGGATAAATACAATTAAGTAGTCTCCTCGTCTGTAGTAGCCTTCTCAGCTTCCCTTCTCTTCTCGGCCTTGGATAGGTGAATTAACATTAAAAAAAAAAATTAGAAAAAAAGTTAGCTGTATTAAAATAGTAAATATTTATGTGTTTCTGCATATACTTTTACTTTATATAATTTTTAATTAACCTACTATGTCTTGTTCAATTAATGAGCAAATACAGTTAATATTTGTTTATATATATATATAACAATTATATATATAACAATTATATATATATAACAATTATACAAAATAAACATTTTCTCAATATTCACAACTATCAAGTTCACATTTTCACAACTACCAGTGATAGAGTCATTTGGGGCAGGATAATGGGGATAATAAGGATACTACTTAATTTTATCCCTATTATAACTATCTACATTTTTAGTTTTATAATTAATTTTGTTTTTTTGTAAAAAAAACCAACTGATCAGACAAATTTTTTTTATATTAATGATGAGTTCATAATGTTCACTTTATGTCAAGATGCATAATGTTCATAAAAAAATTATATAATATTGGTTTGTAATAAAATTTTATCCATATTAGTAAAGACATCTTTAACAGTAAGTTGTTTACCTGTCTAAATATTTTTATAGCGTTTATAGCTGTGTATTTTTATAGCTGTGTTTTAAATACAGCTCATTACAGATAAACCATAAATACTATTCATGGTTAATCTGTAATGTATAATTAAATTGTAGAGAAAACATGACCAAGAATAGACTGAGACAATTACACAAATAAATATCAAAAAAATATTCAAACGTAACATTTTTACTTATCACGTAGTGGTGGGTTTTAAAAAAGCCTTTGGAAATACTATTCCACTACTTTTGATATTCCTTCATGTTTAGTTTTGTAAACATAAAGAAATTTAACCTGTTGGTGCACCTTTGACCAAAATACTTAAAGATGCACCAACAGATATGCACAGAGGGCCAAACAGTAGACATTGCTTAAAAATCAATGTTACCAAAATAAAATCAAGTTTGTTGTTATTAAAAGCTAAATAAATTTCCAGTTCATTAAAAAAATTATTTTAAAAGCATGATTTGTTCACTAGTCTAAATGACATAATTTTGTTGCAAAAGATAGGTAATAGGTATAAATGGTACATAAAAGTCATTTTTGGTTATATATTAGAATAAATGTCACTATATAAGCTCTGCTATTGCGTTAATTGTATGTAGAAACAATCTTAGACTGCAGGTTATGGAAATGTTAACTTCTTAGATTAATGCAAAAAATTTTATTTACATGTAATATATAGTCTTATATATTACATGTAAATAAATAAAACATATATAATAAAACAACTAAAATTTTTCAAAATTTTAGTTGCTTTATTAGGTATAATATATTGATAAATATTGTTTAACTAGGTATAAATAGTGTTTTTTAGCTAATTTTTTAACAGATAAAAAAACTTTTCTCAAAAAGTGGCACTAGTAAACTCATATATTTTTAAATTCCTATAAAAAAGAGGAATAAGATGCTTTTTAACTAAATTGTGGCAACTTAACACTTTTTTTTAAAAAAAAGGTAAAATAATGACCCTACCCCTTTAGTTTAAATTGTTGTAAAATACATTTAAAAAAGTTAATCCAAATAGTTTTACATTATTTTGCACATATTTTTTGTACAAAGTAATGAACAAAGATTTTTTCAATAAAAGTATGTCTCAAAATTAAAAAAAGAATTAAGACTAATTTTGACCAACACCCCCTTGCCCTTTTTTTCATTAAATTTCTATTTTCAATCAAATTTAATCAGATTAGTTCAATCAATTAAAAAATATTGCAGCATTTATATCTGTTTTAAAATAAACAAATTGTAAGAGTTAAAATCAAAACTGAGGACTCTGTAGTATATATAGAAAAAATAACATTTTTACTTATCACGTAAACTTGTTTATATTTTGAATTGTATTAAATTGTTTTAAGTTTAAATCTTTTGTTTTAAAAGTTATTAGATAATGAATCAACAAAAATATTTATTTCTTTATTTTAATAATAATAAAGCTCACTGAATATGACTTATTTGAAATTTTTATTGCTGAGGAAAATAAACCAAAAACTATTTCTGCAAATATAACAGATTTTATACTGATAATTGCTTACGCACTTGGCACCAATGAATTGACATTTGCACAAAAAACTTTAGTTCAGAACAGCTAGAAAAGATTTTAGCATCTGAAGAAAAACAAACTTAAAAAAATAGGCTATGCTGGCATACACTTTGAGACTGGTAAAAAAAACCTTGCTTGAAAAGTATGTTTTAGATTATTGTAATCATACAATAAAATTTATGTAACTAAATATATTCTTCAATAATAATAACTTTATTTTGTTATTACAATTTTTATTAACTTTTTAGCTGCTTATTATAAAATCTATAAAATTTATAAAATCATTTAGTATGTCTGAAGACATCAATTTATCAGAAAAGAAGGCAAGATAATTTAGCTAAAAAGTGTTTTGATAAAATTGGATGTAAAGAACAACTTCGTTGAACTAAAGAACTATGATATTTTAAATAAGTTTTGTGATCTTGAAAATATTAGTTTAACCAAGTTATTTTGGTTTTTATTGACAAGATCTCAAGATAAATGAGCATCAGATATTGGTTATGATCCTTTTTCTGAAAAAAAACAAGGATAACTCTTTCAATAAATGTTCCAAAAGAAACATGTCAATTTATACAGTTTGTGCTCTTGGTGGGCATTCATATACAAATCAAAAAAAACCTCTTTCAACTGCTGGTTTCATTAAATTGCCTAGCTGTAAACATCTCAGAAAAAAACAATTTGAAGTTACACCAATTATTATGAATTATTTTGAACCTTATTCTGGGGTTTACTTCAGCCTATTTTAGGCTGTTAAACTGACAATACAAAGGATATTGGAGAACATTTTTCAAGATATAAACAGTGATAATAAACTAATGAAAATAAAATTTGGTAGTGGAAGCCATGCAGTATTTAATCAAAAAAATAATGTTAACAGTAGAAATATCATGCTGACAAGGTACTGTCCACTTTCACTTGAAGCGGAGGCAGGTTTGTTAATATGGTTGCAAAAGTCACCAAATGCCCCACTGAATCACAGAGCGCTGAGTCTTCAAATGGCAAAAAAATCAGTCAACGATTGAAGAGAAACTCTTCAATCGTTGACTGTCTTTAATTCTGACATTGAAGAGTTAATAAATAATGGTTTTCTTATGAATAAAGAGCGAAAACAATTTAATGCAAAGGTCATAGTGCAATCATATATAATGGATATGAAAGCAGCGAATCCTTATTTAGGAGTTATAGGTACATATTGTGATCTGTGCACATGCTCAAAAGATCAATGTTTGGATATTGAAAGAATTGAAAATGGTTTTGTAATTAATCAAGACATGAAATATTTAATCAACTTAAACAAAAAGATGATATTTTACTTAAAAAGAAAAACAACTACATTACAAGGGTTGGACAAACCTTCAAACCATTTCCAACCTGTAATACAAAGCCAATACAAGTAAATTGTAATCTTGTAATAGTGTTCATATTATTCTGTATTCTTGATATGTGAATATACTTGATTTTAAAAATTAATACATTTAAAAATTTACTGATATTTTTATAGATTTTTCATGCTTTACTGCGTACATTTGACCATTTCATGAAAACTGTTGTACACATGAAAGCGGTGTTTTTGATTTGTCCAAGTCCCCTTCCAGTGCTTCAAATAGATTTCTGAAGCAAGCAAAGGCTTAATTACAAACAGTAATATTAAAAAAAAAAAACATGTATAAAATGAGACTACCCTGATACAACTGGAAAAGGAGAAACAACAACAACAGGTAAAATAGCTAGAGAACTATTACCCAGTAATTCTTTGAGTATTTTCTTCAAAAAGAAAAATTTATGTGGAATAATATAAAAGCTATTGCACAGATTTTTATATATTTCTATTTAGTGAGTTTCTGTCTGTTACAAAAATAAATATACCTCAACCAGGGATCAGTATAACACCATCACTGCACTAACTAGTTAGTCATTCTTGGGAGCTAATTTTAAATGAGGAAAGAGGTTTGGGAAATCTTGCTGGAAGGTAATAACAAAATATCAAGATCTATACGTAAATTTGGTAAATTTTGTAATTAAAGAGGACATTCTAATATATATTGTTATTAACAAAATGTCTCTAACAACATTTTATCTGAAGACAACACATTTTAAAATGTTAACATATAAATAACTTACAAATTTTACTACTTCTTTTGATAATTTTTATTGTTTTTGTCATTGATGTACTTACGTTATCTTTGTATCACAAAGTATACATGAATATTTATATACATTTATACATATTTTTATTATAATCAATATAAAAGCAATTTTCATGAACTTTTAAATACTTTGTTCTTCAAAATTATGACCTAAATATGCTGCAGCAAAATTATTTTTTTTGGTTTTTCTAAAATTAACAAATAAAAACCTTTTTGAAAAGTCCCTTATCAACCCCATAGTACTTTTGATTCAAAAGGTATTAACCAATGTCTGTGAAAATAGATATTTGGCCCATTGTGGTATGAATGTATTTATAAATATTTTCAAAATGGTTTAATCATTTTATTGAGTATGGCTGTCCAAGTAAAGATCATCCATTTAATAATGGACAACCAAAATCATATATATAGATTAAGTTATATGGATAACACACACACACATATATATATATATATATATATATATATATATATATATATATATATATATATATATATATATATATATATATATATATATATATTCCTATACTTTACATCTAAGAAAACGTGTTTAAGGTAAAAATTGGCTCTTTGCTTGTTTGTAGTTTTAAAGCTGACAAAATTAAGGTTAGATGTCAAAACATAATAATTTAATTGCGGGAAGTAATTAAACGAAAAAAACACAAATTAAAAGACTATAATGTTTAAAAACATTCTAAACATTTTTAAAAACATTTAGAATGTTTTTAAAATGTTTTTAAAAACATTTTGAATGTTATATATATATATATATATATATATATATATATATATATATATATATATATATATATATATATATATATATATATATATATATATACATACATATATATATATATATATATATATATATATATATATATATATATATATATATATATATATATATATATATATATGTATGTATGTATATATATATATGTTAATATGAAATATTTATATATACATATATGTTTGGTATTATACTATATATACTTTATGCATTTTGTTACTTTTTTATAGATTAGTATAATTATAGCTCTTTTGAGCCAACATAATTAATTTGGTCATTCTTTATGATCAAAAAAGTTAAAATATTATTATGAAATAAAAGAAAGATGGATCGATTCATGAAACCTGATAGACTTGGTATAGATCCAAATTCAACAGATGCAGCAAAAACATACAACCATTGGTTAAGAACCTTTTACAATTTTGTAACTACTTTCGATGATAACTCCATTAGGCTTAATGTCATAATAAACTATATTGAACCTAATGTCTATGAATTCATATCAGAGTGTGATGATTTTGAACAAGCAACAAGTATTTTCGAGTCTATATACATAAAACCAAAGAATGAAATATTTGCCAGACACATTTTGTCAACACGGAAGCAAAAACCAAGTGAATCAATAGATCAAATCCTAAATGAACTTAAAAATTTATCTAAGGACTTTAAGTTCGCTGCTGTTAGTGCTGAGCAATATAAATCTAAAATGATTTGCGATGCGTTTATAAATGGCTTACTCTCCAACAGTATACACCAACGTTTACTAGAAAACAAGATATTAGAACTTTCATCAGCCTTTGACCAAGCTAGATCTTTAGACATGGCCCAAAAAAATTCAAACTTATACTCACAATCGACTATACCTACCTCTGCCTCTATTCAGGAAATTAAATCATCTCTACAAAAACAATCCACAACTGATAATCAATAGATCAAATCCTAAATGAACTTAAAAATTTATCTAAGGACTTTAAGTTCACTGCTGATAGTGCTGAGCAATATAAATCTAAATATCATTTAGATTTAGCTGCTACAATAAAATAAAATCAATTGTGCTGGTTTTGTGGAAACATAAGACATCCACGTATTAAATGTCCTACTCATGAAGCTATCTGTCACAAATGTAAAAAGATTGGTCATTTTGAAAAACTTTGCAGATCATCTAATGTTTCTGTTGCTATTCCTAAAACTGATGATTATTATTTCTGTGCCACCATATAAGCTTCAGCAAACTCTCTCTCCAGATTCTGTCCTAGCATCAATGTTAATGATAAGTATAAAGCAGAAACTTTAATTGATAGTACAAACAAAAGTTTTATTAACAACAAACTAGTGGCTCTACTCAATTTAAATGTTATTTATGAACAGAATGTAATTGGAATAGCATCAGCTTCTTTATCAGCAAAATTAGATGGATATTGTTATGTTTCAATAACTCTTCAAAACAAAATCTATAACAAAGTCTAATTGTATGTGCTAGATAACTTATGTATAGATATTATTCTTGACACAGATTTTCAAGAATTGCATGAGAGTATTACTATTAAGTATGGTGGGAAATGACCACCCATAACATTCACAACTTTAATAACAATGAAAACTGAACCTCCTGATTTGTTTGCTAATCTCACAAAAGATTGTCGACCAATGGTTGTTGATTATTCTGAAACTATTAATAAGTATACCCTATTAGTATAAACTATTAATAAGTATAAACTTTTAATTAATAAGTATACCCTATTAGTATAAACTAACTATAACTATTAATAAGTATACCCTATTAGTATAAACTATTATTAGTATAAACTATTAATAAGTATAAACTATTAATAAGTATAGTATATTAACAAGTATATATATTGGACGCATATCCTCTAACTAAGATTGAAACGATTGAAATCATAATTTCTAAATACAAAATTTATAGGACTCTCTACCTTTGGTCAGCATACTACCTAATACCTTTATCAAAAAAAGGTCGACCATATACTACTTTTGAAGCTGAGCATAAGTTGTGGCAATATACTAGAATGCTTTTTGGATTTACCAATGAATCTGCATGTTTTCAATGCAAAATAGATGACTTTGTTAGAAAATATAAACTAACTGACTGCTTTCCTTTCATTGATAACATTACAATATGTGGTAATAGTCAGAAAGAACATGATGAAGATCTACTTAAGTTCAGATTAGCTGCCATTGATGCTGGAATTACATTTAATGAATAGAAGTGTGCATTTTCAACTGAGACTTTAGATTTTTTAGGTTAATGTATATCTTATGGCTCCTTAAAACCAGATCCTCAGAGACTTGCTCCTCTCATTAAGTTACCCCCACTTGATAATCCAAAGTCTTTACAGCGTATTATTGGAATGTTCTCGTACTATGCAAAATGGATTTGAAAAGAAAGTTTTCAGATAAAATTAGACCTTTAAACTCTGTTACTCAATTTCCACTCAATCAGCAGCAAATACCAGCATTTGAAACATTAAAAAATGAGCTTGTTTAATCTTCCATGCAAACCATTAATAAGAATATACCTTATACTGTGGATACTGATGCTTCTGATTTTGCTATATCCGCCACACTTAATCAGGATGGAAGACCTGTTGCCTTCCATTCACAAACCCTTCAAGGGAAAGAACAATACTATTCATCAGTGGAAAAAGAAGCTCAAGCAATAGTCGAAGCTATAAATCATTGGGGCCATTTTCTTTTGGGGCAACATTTCATTCTCATCACTGACCAACAATCTGTGGCATTTATGTAATATTATATATTAAGCAGTAAAATAAAGAATGATAAAATAATGCAATGGAGAATTGCTTTGTCTCCATATTCTTATGATATCCATTATCGTCCTGGCCTATGTAATAGTGGTCCAGATACAATTACTCGAGTTAGATGTGCAGCAATAAGTTCAGAATCTTTATATGATTTGCATGCTGCACTTTGCCATCGTGGTGTTACTTGCTTTCATCATTTTATTTGATCAAGAAACCTACCTTATATATATTTACCTACCTTATTCAGTAGAAGATGTAAAACAAATATGTAGGGATTGTAGAATATGTAAAGAAATAAAACACAAGTATTACCGCCCAAGCGATGTGCACCTTATTTAAGCAACTCAGCCATTTGAACGTATATCTATTGACTTCAAAGGTCCATTACCTTCTTCAACCCCTGAGCAATATATGCTAAGAATTGTAGACGAATACTCAAGCTTTCCATTTGCTTATCCTGTAAAAGATATGACAACTCAGACAATAATAAACTGTTTTGCTGATCTTTTTTCCATGTTTGGTATGCCTAGCTATGTTCATTCGGATGGTGAATCCTTATTATTGTCTTCTGAATTAAAGCACTGGTTCTAATCAAAAGGGATCGCAACTAACAGAACAACCCCTTACAGTCCAACTGGAAATGAGCAAGTTGAAAAATAGAATGAAATTATTTGGAAGTTGATATTACTCACTCTGAAATCTTAAAATCTCCATATATCATCATGGAAAAGAGTTCTACATGATGCACTTCATGCTACAAGATCTCTATTATGTACTTTTACTAATTGTAGTCCATATGAACGTCTTTTCAATTTTCAAAGAAGATCATCATCTGAGTCCTCAATTTCCTTCATGGCTTGTTAACCCAGGACCTATACTTCAAACTCCTATAGTTCAAACATCAAATAACAATTTAGAAATAACAACTATTGATAAATACCCCTTAACCGCTAATGATAGCTATGAAACTCCTTTAATCTCCGAAAGGGAACTAGAAAACAAAATGAATCTTATAGAGCAAATCAACCTGACTCCTCGTAGATCTTCACGAATTTCTAAAGCACCAGAAAAACTCAACTTATAAATACACCTGAACACTTTTAAGGGGAGGGTGAATGTTATGTTAATAAATTCATCCATATAGGTTTTGTATTACAAATTAATGACTCATTAATTAATTATGTTGACTCAAAAGAGTCACCATAACTAATTTGGTTATTCTTTACAATAAAAAAAAATATACATATATATATATTCATGTATATATATATATATATATATATATATATATATATATATATATATATATATATATATATATATATATATATATATATATATATATATATATATATATATACATCTAGTTTAGCACTTACGGGGACAGATTTTACAAAAAAACTAACACTTACAGGGACATTAGCGTTATCGACGACATTTTAGTGAACTCATTAATTTTTTGTCCCCGTAAGCATGAATTTTTTTACCCTGTAAGCTTATCAGTACATAAGCTTACAGGGACAAAAAAGTGTCACATGCCATGAACTTAATTCAATGATTAAGTGACGATTTTTTTAACAAAATTACAAAAATGATTCTTTGATCTATAATTTTAACCAAAATTTTGTAAATTTTTTTTTTTCAACATCTTGACTTCTAACAAAGCTGCAAGCAACCACTACTAAAGTTGGAAGTTACTGAAAGAGAAAGGATGACGTTTTCAAAGTAAGATAACAAATAACAACAGACTATGAAGATTGCAAATTATATGAACCAGGAAAACAAGATCAAGGATGCAAATTCCAAAGAACTAATCTTCGAGAAAAAAAACTAGACAAATAAGAATTTTTGGAGCACTTTTGAACAGTCATAGTAAAAGCAACATAATGACAATGTGACAATGGTTGAAGGTTGCTGCAAGAGCAGGTCCAATTATTTTTAGATATGGCAACAGAATTCCATGCAAGAACGGATTTGAGATTTATAGAAATAAAGAATAGAACCCTGAGTGAGAAAGTGTCAAGCACGATAAAGAGATGCAACCTTAGCAGATACTAATTTTGCAATTGATTTGATATATGGTTTCCAAGAAAGATCGAAAGTAAAAGTTATTCCTAAAAGATGAAGGGTAGATGACTCATCGAGTACATTACTGTTCATAAATATGGGAAGATCTAGATTATTGCAATAACAATTAGCTAAAAAAAAATTAAGTTTTATCTGAGCTAAAGTTCACCAGACACTGAGAGCCACATGTTCTAGCATAAGTGAGATCCTTTCAGGCTCAAATTCCCCCTCTAAGCAATCAGAGTGTTGGCTTATTATCAAAACAAGAATAAATGGTAGTATCATTGGCAAACAATGCCACCTTAGATGTGAGAATTTCTGGGAGATCATTGATGTAAATTAAAAAGAGTATAGGGTTATAAGGATAGAACCTTGAGGAACTACTGAAGTTAAAGGATATGAAGAAGAGTACTGTCCATTGAGGACAACTTTTATACTACAATTGGTAATGAAAGATTTAATAATCTTAAAGATGTTACATGAAACACCATAAGAAAGCTTATGGAGAAGACCAGCATGCCAAACTTTATAGGAGGTTTTAGAAATGTCAAGAATGATAATCTGAACCTCTTCACATCTATCTAATGCACAATAAACCTATCTGTTATTACCATTAACAAATCATACATTAACGAATGAGAAGACTGAAGTCCATATTAATGATCAGAAAGTTTGCTATTAGATTCAAGATGAGAGATTAAGTGTTTGTTAATTAAAGATTTAAAAACCATGCTTAAGATAGTAAGAAGACTAATGAGACGGTACTTGACAAATCAGATCACTATACAGATTTTTTGAAAATAGGGATTAGAAAATAGACAAGAGTCTGATAAGCACTTGTTAAATAGTTTTGAAAGTATAGATAAAACATTTATAGAAAACTCCTGCAAGACTATAACAGGTATGCTGTCAGGACTACAAGCTGTAAAAGAGTCTAAACAGAAAATTATTTTAGATGCAGAAGCTGGAGTGATACGAACATCAAGCAATGAATAAACCTGTTTGTCAGCTATATCCGGTAGAACACTACTAGTGGAATTAAGAGATGATATTGATGAGAAGTTCTTAGCAAATAATTCAGCTCTTAGCAAATAATTCAGCTCTTAGCAAATAATTCACCTTACCTTTTTAGGGGAGATGACAAAATCTAAACCATACAAGAGAGGTAGAATAACAGATTTGCCCTTATTATAGATACTGTTAAAGTCACGAGAGCCTAATTTTTGAGTTGAAATAAAAGATTTTGTGACCTGAGAATAGCGGGTTTTGATAAATGGTTCCTAGCAATAGTAAATAGACGTCTGTTTTATGAAAAATTGTTTTGCTGATAGATATGAAAGTAATGGTTACAATTAGAAACTGCGGCAGCACAATGAGAGGAAAACCAAGAAGAAGAGTGAGACTTGACTTGGAATATTTGAGAGGGAATAAAAGATTCCGTGAAAGCCTGAATCAAAGTTATGTAAGAAGTAAAATTTGTCAGAAGGAAGACGAAATATTTCTACCCGAGACCCTATCACGAAAAAAATCACAAAAAGAGTTTTAATCAGCTTTAAGGTAGTTGTAAGAGGTACGATGATAATGAAGAAGAATGAGACAATAGTTTTAGAGAGATCAAACCATGACAGAAGTACCTAAGGGTGAAGATGGAGAAACTGAGCACTGACTAGGATCAGAAACAAGACATAAGTTGAGTAGAGGAGGTAAATGATTCGTGTTGTCTGAAAAATGAGTTGGAAAGTTGACTATTTGTGTTAAAGATTGAGAAAGACAAAAGTTGTGGGCATTAACACCTGTAAAGTCACTGACACTAGAGCCGAGCCATTTAGTGTGATGAGCTTTGAAGTCATCAACAACAATGGTCGCTGAAGGATAGAGATTGCTTGGTCAATATGATCCAACAATAAGACCACAGGATGAGACAGCATTTGTGAAAGATATAAAGCGCAGCATGCAAAAAAAAAGTCATCTAACTCCAGCCTTTTCCTCATAAATTTAATCTTTAAATGATAAAAATTAACATTTGTTTTAATTTAATAATTAATTAATTTAATAATAAATAATCAATGCAATAATAAAAATCTCCTTAACTACAGCTATGCAAAATACAATACATAAAATAACCTGTATTGTTTTGAATGCTATAGCTATTTTTCTACATTCAATACATTAAATGTTATACTAATCAAATTTGATTACTTTTCAACATGCTTTTTTTATTGTAGTTAATATAAAACTTTTTTTATAGAGTTGATATAATTTGCTTAACCTTACAAAACAAAAGATAAAAATAAAACAATAAAAAACTTGTCTTCGTATTTATTTAGTAGCTCCCAAACCCAAAACCTCAGTCTATGTATATACTGAAACCCTCACAGATGGCTATTTAGTATGACATCAACAACATTTCCTGCAAATTATGCAATTATATCATAGTAATACAATATTACCTCAATCTTTCATCAATGTCTGATTGATCATTTATACAAGCACCAATTAAAGCAGGAGTCATAACCATTTTAATAACAAAGCATAAACGTTCATATGAAAATCCAGGTAGTTGTTTTTCTTCAGTAACAGATTTTGTACCCAAATCTATTGTAACATTTTCAACAAGTATGTCTTTCTTTTTAGCTTTAGTGTCTTTTCTCTCAACTGATTTATAAGTTACAGGTGCCATTGCAGGACGATTATCAAAAATTAATTGCAAATTTGCAATTTCCTTTGTAAAATTTTACTATAGTAATTAATACATTTAAAAAAAGGAAACAATTTGAGTTAAATAAATAACAGAAAACCTTCACAACTCCATGAATGCAACAACTGACAACAGCCTCCAGACTTTTATAACCAGCAGGACTTAATGCAGATTGGTAGGTAATCAAAACAAATAAATAATAGACATAATATTGGTAATTTTAAATTTTCATACATATGAATTTATTAAAAACAATTACCTCTGATATTGTAGGGGAACATGATTTGGAACCAAAGTAATCACTCTGAAGAAAACATAAAATAAGGCCTGATTTTTTTTTGTTTAAAATTATTATCACGAAGAAAAACAGATACCAGTAAGTAAATAAAAAATATACACAATTTAGTTTAATTGAGCAATACCATGTACCCATACAAATCTTTTGGTTGTTGAAGGAATAAAATGTTGAGCAAGTTTTCTATTTCTTGTGGAACTTTATTCTCCTCATAATATTTTACAGCAAGTCTTTTTAATTCTAGTTTATTCATCTTCTTCAAAATGAAAATAGGTTTACTGCTATGATAATGATAATAATCATTATCATCCATCATGATCATTATCATCTGTCATGATAGTAGTCATCATCATCACAACTATCATTAAGAGTTTATACATGCAATTGTAAATTTATATGTAATTATCATCAATTATACCATTATACAAGAGTTTATACATAATTGTAAATTTATATGTAATTGTAAACATTCAAAGAAAGGTACCTGGTTACTTTAAGATGATAAGAATGTAGAGTGATTTAGCACACAAGCACTTTAAATTTAAAAAGATGGGCTTCATCAAATCTTTCTTTATATTCATCCTGAATATAAAGAAAGATTTGATGGAGAAATAAGACAAATCATTGTTCTATATTTTAAATTTAAACAAAGGTGCTTTTGAGATACTTACAATTACAATTAATATGATTTTCCATAAACGAAAAGAATAATTTTCTGTAATGCCTAATTTAGCAATTTTTTGTTTAATTATACAATTTCTAATGTCCAATTTAAAAAATTCATCACGTTTAACATAACATGTGCTGTTTAAACACATTTTCCCACCACATTTTTGTGTTTCCACCTACCTAGTATTCTGAACATTCAGAAAGAACAGTAGGTAAGAACATGTTTGAACCTGTTAAACAGAAATTTTAATTTAAAAAAGTTAAAGATTCTAGAACTTCAAATTAAAAGAACTGTTATTTATTTATTGTTATTACTTTTCTAACTTAACTTTAAACATAACATTATCCACTCTACCCGCACACATAATATACTATATTGAAATTACATGGATGTGATTTTATCGCAATTAATAACTTGTATTATTGTAATTAAAACAATAACAACTTATAAAATAAAAAATAAAAAGTTTGTTAACATATAAAATGAATAAAGCTTGTCAGTATACAAATTGGAAAAAGATAAAAAAACTTGTTAGTATACAAATTGGAAAAAGATAAAAAAACTTGTTAACAAAATAGTTATTTTATTTATAGTTTGTTTAAATAAATAAAAAAATTATGAATCTTGGGTACGATAATAAAGCTTTATTTGTCAAAAAAACAATGTTTCAAATCAATGTTAATTCAAACCAATGTTAATTTTTAAAAATAAATGATTGTAAAAGAAAAATCCACACAATTTTTTTTCAATTATTATTCTACATATAGTATAAATACATCATAAATAAAATTATATTAGTATTTTAATTACATATTTTCAAAATTAAATTTTTAATCATGTGACTTATTCATTAACTTTGAATAGTTAACAAACACATCATATAAAGTGATACAATATATATATATATATATATATATATATATATATATATATATATATATATATATATATATATATATATATATATATATATATATATATATATATGCACACATGTTAGTAATAATTTTACCTCAGAAAATAAAAAATTAAAAAACAAACATTTTAACAAATTAAAGTAACTCTAATAATTAGTTATTTACAAACTAAATCAATAATATATGTACATAAGTTTTGCATTTTCTATTTTATATAACAAACATATACATGTATAAAATGAGACAAATTAATTATCCAATTGTTTAAGAAGTTTATGAAACTGTTTAAATTTAATAAAAAACCAGAAAGAGTTTTAAAAAGTTTTTCAGGAAAAAATAAAAAAAAAAATTAAAATCCGTTTGTTAATTAATAACATCAATCTTGAGTTGTAAAAGAATTGTAAAAAATTATAAAAAACTAAAAAGATTAGTCAGGTAAAAGGTCATCACAAATTTCTTCATCTGCAAATTCATCTATGTCTTTTGGTTTAGAACTAGCAGCAGCTGTTTTTGGTCTAACAGGAGTATCACCCATAGGATCAGCATATGAAGAATCTTAAAAAAAGTAAAACAAATTATGTACATATATATATATATATATATATATATATATATATATATATATATATATATATATATATATATATATATATATATATATATATATATATATATATATATATATTTACTATTGGTAGTCCTGCTACTTTTTCATATATATTATAAAATAACTACTTTTAATATTAGGGATTTTCTTAGTATATAAATTCAAAAGGAAAATTATAAAAAAAATATTTTAATAAAGACTCTGTTTCATTGATTATATGTTTTCACTGATTGTATGTTTAACTATATGCCTTACCCACATTCTTAGGTCCTTTTTTTTCTTTTCCACTTGAAACACGGTCTGGAGTAACAAGAATGTTTTCTTCTGAGACTAAAATTAAAATATCAATTATATATATATATATATATATATATATATATATATATATATATATATATATATTTATATATATATATATATATATATATATATATATTTATATATATATATATATATATATATATATATATATATATATATATATATATATATATATATATATATATATATATATATATATATATATACGTGGGTGCATATATGTAAATATTAAAGATATATATATACATCTTTAATATTTACATATATATATATATATATATATATATATATATATATATATATATATATATATATATATATATATATATATATATATATATATATATATATATATATATATATATATATATATATATATACAGTGAGAACAGAATTTAATCAGACAAAGTAATTTTTGCATATTATTTTGCAAAAACTCGTTTATATAATTTTATATAAATTTGTTAAAAATGAAAATACTGACAACAAAGTTTTTTGAATTTATTATGGTTACCCCTTATTTACAATTTTTCAGTAAAAATATTAAAAAATATGTTTATTATTATTATTTTTTTTTTCTTAGACAGGTATTTATTTTAATGCACATAAATAATTTGTACAAAACTGTATGATAATTGATAATTTGTTATGAAAATGAATGCTTTTGATTCTTTTTTAATTTATTAAATATCTATTTTATTATTGAATTTATATTTCTAGGATACTATTTTTTTAGCAGCTAATAATCATATAAAGATAAAAAAATTACATAAAGAAGAATTTTGCAAAAAGTTATTATTTAAGGACAAAAAAAGTTATATGGTTAAGAAAAAAGTTACATGGTCAGATGAACCCAAGTTTAGCTGATGGTACACAAAGAGTTTGACGAATAGAGGGGTGAAGCCTTTTAATTGAGTAGCACAAGAGGAACAGTTAAGCATAGTGGTGGAAATGTAATGTCATGGGGTTGTATGGCATGGAATAGCCTTGGAAATTTTTAAATTTATTGATAATGCTATTTTGTATAACATTATAATGAACCAAATTTAAAAATCTTCTACTCAAAAATTTAGATTAGAAAGCCATTTTGTATTTTAAAAAGACAATCAAAAGAAACACACTGCTAAAAAAACTAAAGGCTTCTTTAATAAAAATGACATTTAAGTTTTAGAATGGTCTTCACAAAGATCTGATTTGAATACAATAGAGTATTTATGGACTTAATAAGATAAAAAAAAATAGGAAAGAGATTTACAAAAAACTTTTTTTAAGAAAGCTGTTGTTAAATCTTTGTCTAACATCGACATTTATCAAATCAACCAGAATACCAAAACAACCAGAATACCAAATCAACCAGAATACCAAATCAACCAGAATACCAAATCAACCAGAATACCAAAACATTTTTAGATAACTCACCCTTTTAACTTTTTAACAGAGAGAACCTTTTTGGCATCCTTTTTTTCATTCAATATAAAGAATTTATTTAATAACTGTCTGATTTATTTAATATAAAGAATTTATTTAATATAAATTCTTTATATTAAATAAATCTTATTGGTAATTTTTTTTTTTTAATATTTCCTTCTAAACGAGCTCCCAAATATTTCTACAGGATTAAGGTCAGGAGATTTTTCAGGTCAACCTAGTAATGGCACATTCTGTTCTAGTAAATACTCTTTGTATAAAGATTTCCTTTTACCTGAATCAAACCATTCTGGCAATTTTTACAATAATTTTTTTTCACGGATTTTTTTATATTGCAACTGGTTCATTATTCTATCTTTCCTCCGATTATCTATTTACATAATGAGCCTTCATTTCAGTTTGGACTGGGTGTCATGATTGTACCCATGATCATGCAGGCAAAATCAAACCATTCTCTTTTATATTTTTTCATTAGATTGTTCCAACTTTTCAGTTAGGGGTTCTCCATAAAGTACATACGCTCATAAAGAGAAGAGGGGAGGGCTCATGTTAATAAAAAAATGTTATTTGAATAAATAACTTTTTTTGTTTTTTAAATAAAACCATGTCTCATTGTTTTCCATAATTTGCCAACTAACCAATAAAAAAAGTTAATTTTCTAACCAGTTTGCCAACATAAAAGGGTGGATACATAGGGGAGGCGGTATAGTGTCCTGTATGCAAATACCATTTACCGAAAAAGACAGACATATTTAGTGCACACCCTTTTGAGTCTGCAAAAAATTAGATTTTAGGGTATTGTTTTCAATATTACTCAATTCATGTTTTTAAACAAACTTATTTCCTGCAACTTTGTTGTATGATGCTTTTCTTAATTTTGGTATTGTATTTAAGCATAAAAATGACATACACAAAGGTTTTTTGAAGAATAATCCACAATTGAATAAGCCCAAAAATCATTATTTTTCCTTGTTACATTCTAATACCATTGTGGGGCTTAGAAAAGTAAATAACCTGGTTTTTGTTTTTTTCTACTAAACACAACCATATAGAGTACAATATGATAAGAAAAGGTTGTAATAAAGTATAATAGTGTCAAATGAAATAACTTGTTTTCCAGGACTAGAAACTATGATTTCTCTTTTTGTACTCATTTGTGCAGATGTGCACACTTTTTTTGCTCTTGACACATTTAAAGCTTTTGACAAAGTTTGGCATGCTGGTCTTCTCCATAAGCTTGTTTCATATGGTGTAACTGGAAAAGTTTTTGAGATTATCAAATTGTTTCTTTCTAATGGCTTTATTAAAGTCATCCTAAAAAGCCAACACACTTCATCATTTCCAGTAACTTCTGGGGTATCTCAAGCTTCTATCCTTGGGCCTGTTTTGTTTCTTATCTACATTAACGATCTTCCTGACAACATTACATCTAAAGTAACTCATTTTGCTAATGACTCAACTTTAAACTTCTGTCTTGACAAAAAGATTTCTCTTTTCGGTCTCTTAGAACAGGCAGCCTATCTTGAACCTGATCTTACTTCTGTAACAGAATGGGGCTCGCAGTGACTTGTAATATTTAACTGCAACAAAACTTATTTATTTACTGAAAACAGCTATCGCAATACTGTCGACATTCCTATATTAATGAATGGCAACCCTCTCACTGAGTCCTCTTCTTTATGTCTTCTTGGATTATCGTTTACTACTGACCTTTTATGGAAACCATATATACAATCAATTTCTAAACTAGCATCCATTAAGGTTGCTTCTTTTTATCGTGATTGCCATTTTCTTACTCCTGATTCCATTCTCTACATCTACAAATCTCTTATTCACCCTTGTATGGAATACTCTTGTTATATTTGGGCTGGTTTTTCTAGATGAAGGGTCCAAAATTGTATGGTAAACATAGTTGCTAAGCTTGAGCCTCTTTCACAATGTTGTAAAGTTTCTCTTTTCTACAAATATTACCACAAACATTTCTCAAAGGAGCTATCATCTCTAGTTCCAACAACTAAAACTCATTCTCGTTTGACTCGTCATTCAGCAAAGTCTCATTCGTTTACTGAATGAGAATTTGCCTGAATGCTCTAAAAACTTTTATTCGTCTAGTTTTTTTCCCGCACATCAACTCTTTCGAACGCTCTCCCATTTTCATCTTTTCCTGACTCATCCAACCTTCAACTTTTCAAGTCCTCTGTCAACTGTTTTCTTGCTTTGTAACTCTATTCTTTTTTTCTAGTAACTCCTAACTTAATAGTGGTTGCTTACAGTCTTGTTGGGAGTGAATCAGAATAAAAAATAAGAAAATAAAAAAATGGCATTTGCTGATTTGGAATTCATTGTCTACGAGATTCTACTACTTAAAATACATCTTGAAAGTACTTCTAATCCCAAGATACACCTAGAAAGTTATGGCACACCTTCACACCACACACAGCTGCCTCAATTACCACATGAAGTTTGTTGACAATCAGTTTCATGTTTTGATAGTCTTTCCAATTAATCCGGTCATATGTTGGAATCTGGAATGCTAAAAAACATGAATAAAATGCTAAAAAACATGAATAAATCCAGCCCAATTAGGTCAACTAGAGAAGTATCATATTCTATTATAGGAGGAAGATAGGACTTGTCATATTCCTTAAAGTTGAGTCCAACTTTATTTGTGACAGGTTTTTTCAAAAATAAGAATGGATTTCCTTATTTCGTCAAAGTTTCCTTCTGCTATCATAAATGAGAATAAACTTCTTAGATAAGTACTAAATGTGTCAACTGAATGCCATGCAAGCATTTTAACTAAAGTTGATCATCAGCAGGTTTTGCTATGCTTTCCACTAAAATCAAGTCATTTACTGGTGCGCTAACTGATACAGGACAAACAAGCCACTACTGCACATAAACTGAAAATGTGAACACAACAAATCATTTCAATTTTCTTATTTGGTCGCTAGTAAAAATTTCCGTTTTTGGAAAATGTTCTTTGATCTCTCCAGACAGTAGCACAATCTTCAGAGTATAAAGCAGTTTACTCATCCACCTTGTTTTGTAAAGGACACCAGAATGGAGCATCTTAAAGTTCTTTGGTTCAGATACCTTTGCTATTATGAGCAGACAAAACTGAACTAGCTCTTTGTAGTCACCTTGTGTAAATGATTGTGTATAAGACTCATGAAATAATTTAGTAATTTTTTGCTGCCATTCTTCTTCTTTAGGCATCATATGAGGGTAATAAAACTGCTTAGTCATCTGATGACAGTTAAGGGGAATGTTTCTTGAACCTTTAGAAAAGTGAAAAAGATATAGTAAATAAATGTTAATTGTTGTAAGTTAAAACTATAAATAGTATATTCACTATATCCTAATTGTAAAAATAAGCTTTTTACTATTTTTTTGTATAATATATTTATTGTAGGTAAAGCAAAAGGTATAGATTATTGAACTCACCTTTGAAAGATCAAAATATTTAGACAAGCTGATGTCTCCACTTTTAAACCTTCCCAGCAATCATTCAAAAGTAATTCACTGACATGCCTATGTCAAACAAACCAATACTTTGAAAACAAACCAATATTTTGAAAATGTATGTCATTACAGTGTAGTTGTATGATCTTTATTCGGATGAAGATCATACAACTACAAACACAGCTAATCATACACAATTACAGCTAATCATACACAATTACAGCTAATCATACACAATTACAGCTAATCATACACAATTACAGCTAATCATACACAATTACAGCTAATCATACATAATTACAGCTAATCATACATAATTACAGCTAATCATACACAATTACAGCTAAGTTTGTATGAAGATCATACAAGCTTAGCTGTATTTGATGTATCCAAAATCATGCCAATAACAATTTTTTTACACATTCTCTAAGACGTTTTTTAATTGCCTTTGCTATGATGTCTCTTAGAACTTTACTTATTTCTTTAGTTGATTTTGGATGTGGAGGAACGCCAAAGAGCTTTGTCCCATCAGCTCCAGACACAAGAACTAGCAACCTATCATTCGTTCCTTTGAAATCAAGAGTGTCCAGAAGTTCTCTATCTCAATGCACCAGCATATTTGGCAATGACATTCAATTTTCTTTAATTTTTTAAACTTATTTTTGGTACAATTGCAGTTCTATACCAGTCAGCTATCCTTGCATTTAGGCACAGCTTGTAAGGGTCACACCTGCATGCTGCTACATAAGAGTACACAATGGCACTATATCGGGTTGATGAGATATGTTGTTACAGATACTGCATAAAACAAGGTCAATTCTGATTTAATTTTAATTAATCTAGTTTCATCTTCTTGTCTTCTATAATTTTTCAATTTCATCAAAGTAATGAATTTCTTTTCATAGTAATCTTTGATTACTCTACCAATATTGTTTCTGCCTACTAGAGCTGGGATATTAGCTTTCTGATAGTGTAAGAGCACATTGTCTATAGCTTCAGATAAAGCTTGATCCCGTACAAATTTTTCAGGTTTGATAAAAGGCATAACAAGACCTATATTTGTGTCAGCAGTTTAGAACCCTTTATTTTCTTATCATTTCTTCAGAAATGATGCCAAGTAACATATAACTGTTGTGTAATATAATTGTTGTGTAACTTTTTATCCATGATTAAACACTACAAAATACAATAACAATATTAATATATATATATATATATATATATATATATATATATATATATATATATATATATATATATATATATATATATATAGTATATATATATATATATATATATATATATATGTATATATATATATATATATATATATATATATATATATATATATATATATACACTATATATATATTTCTTAAAAAATATTAATATATTTCTGAAAAATGTTGTTACAATTCAAGCTCATTTATAAATAGTAATAAACTAACCTTATTATTTTATAAAAAATTGAAGACATTTTTTTTTCTTTCCTTAATTAAAGTATTTTAACAAAAAGTCCACATAATCCATACAACTTTATTATACATAAACTTTATAAATAAAAATCCACATAATCCACATAACAAATAACACATAAACTAGTAAACTTTAAAGAAGTTCTGGTGCAACAAAGAAAAAATTAAAAAAAATAAAAATTTATATTAGCAATAAAATGGTTTGACACACTATCCCAAGATATTGGATAAAAATATTTAAAAAAAACTAAAGCAAGATCTGAATTAACATAAAAATTGCATAATCTTCGTGTAATTTCACAGAGATGCTTTTTAGATCAATATGCAATACTAAAATTATGAAAAGCCTTCTATGATAATAACTTAATATTTTGGGGGCAAATGTTGGGAGCACTCTAATGCTCCAATTTTAAAAAAATTCTCAATTTACTTTTTTAATTCATAAAGTCGAGAGGAGAGGTATTTTAAAACATCTTTTTTAGAGAAAGGAAGGGGAAGATTAAATAGTACACTTGTCAAAAGGGAGTAGGGGAGGAGGTCAAATTTTTAAGTTTTTAACATAAGTACTTTAGTACGTTGGTCAAATATTTTTGATATGATTAGTATTCCGTCACCATAAGGTATTAAGTTTCTTTTCTTCCACATTTACCACATTTTGGGGTTGTCCATAAACATGTCATGCTCTATGGGGTGAGGGGTTAGTGGTTTTGGGACAACTTGTACATGACTTGTTACTAAAGAGTTATAATGTTGTGACAATGAGGGTGGGGGGATGAGGGTCGTAAAAAAACTATGCAACATAATTTATTGTTGACGCCTTTGGAATAAAACTTTTCATAGTCATTATTTTTAACTAGTCCTTATTTTCAGAACATTTTGTACAGAAACCTGTAAAATATCTTCAGGCAATTTTTCTTTGAGAAAATTTGTATTAGAAGTACGCTGATTTCAGCAAACTTTTGTGGTGAAAAAAAATTTTTTTTTTAAACCTTTTTTTTTTGTCAGTATCACAGTTAAGAATATGCTTAAATAACTTAAAATATATCACCTAAAAGAAAAACATATTTTTGCTGACTCTGTTAAACTCAACACATTCACAAGAAAAAAAAGATGACATCCTAAACCGGGAAATGATCTTTATCAGGAAATGATATTAAAATAACAAGTCTTGAACTTTTTTTTTACCTTTTTGAACTTTTCCACTTCCCTTACGCTTTCCACTATTAACTCTCTAAACATTAAAAAGAACATCAAGTAACACTATTCATCAAGTAAATATATCTAGTAAATATTATGCATTAAAGTTGTAAACAAGCATTAAAAATAAAACACTTGCATTTAAATAACAGGTAAATACCCTGTATAAAATTGATAAACATGAATCAATAAAAACTATATATAATTAGTATAAAACTAATATATTTAACTTAATACTAATAATATTTAACAATATTATTAGTATTAAGTTAAACATTTACATTTGTAATGTTTATAAGTATTTTAGATTTTAAAATGGTCACATTTGATTTTTGCTAATAAAAACAGTGATATTATACTGATGCTAATGTTGTATCATGTAAAATTGTTTATTTAAAACATTGTTAGTAATTTAACTTTTAAATTAGCAATTTAACTAATTAAAAATTTTTAAAATAATACTAAAATGATTATAAAAAAAGAATCCATTCTCATTTTAATCCCATTGTTTCACCTTTTTGTTTTTACCCTACATTTTTACTACTTTTAATATCAAATAAATTAAAAAAATTCATTTAATATTTACAAAATAAACTAATTAAAATTATGTAATACTTTGTTAAACTATGAAATAACTTTTTATCATAATTAACACACCTGCTCTTTTTGTTCCAACATCTTCTGAATTTTTATTAGCTTTTGAGAATATTCATTTTGCTCTTGGCTTAATCCCTGGTCTTGGCAAAGCTTTACTAGGAATCTGATACCTTCCAAATTAAAAATATTCATTTATAAAATTTCAAAATATTAAAAAAAAGTTAAGGGCAAAAACTAAACTTAAAAATTAAAAAATCATTAAAAAAAAATTGTTTAAATAAAATTTCTTACAATCAAGGTTTTCAGGAAACTTTTTATGGATTTCTTTGTATGTTTCCATAGCTTGAGTATAATTTCCTGAAATTTTTAAAAACGTTTATAAAATAAATAAAATAAAAAAATTAGAAGAAAAAAAAATAAAAATAAATTATTAAATATTTCAATAAGTGATTCAATAATCACATCACAAGTAAAAAAAATTACAGAGTGAATTTAAATCATGCTGTCTCATAATAATAAAAATCTAAAAACAAAAAAACAAAGAAAGAAAAAAAAAAAAAAAACACTAACACTGCATTCAATAAATAATTAATCATTGTTTTGTTTAGGGATTCAACATTAATACAATTGAGTTCTCAAAAAAGTGCAAAATAAAGAATACAATATAAAAAAAGATAATATATAAAGAAGATAATATATAAAGTAACCTAATTAAATAAAGTATTTGCCATGGAAAATGATAAAAGAATGTACCACTCATAAACTGGGTCTAATTAACTTGTGCCAAAAAGAAAACAATCTTTTTTTAAAAAAAATGATAAATAAAAACCAATATTAAAAAAAATAAAATTAAGTAAGGATTGTAAAAAATGATTATGGAGATTAAACTTTAAGTATGAGTGATACTAATATAGTGAATAAACATTTTATAACAAATGATTCAAAAGGGTGGCAGTCACCATGTCCTAAAATCAAATTAAATAACCAATTCAGAAAAGAGTCAAATGGTATGCAAAATTGAAAATAAAATTAAAATTACTTTAATATATATATATATATATATGTGTGTGCGTATATATATATATATATATATATATATATATATATATATATATATATATATATATATATATATATATATATATATATAATTATATTATAATAGTTTTAAGAAAGGTATAAAATAATAATGTAAATATGTATGTATGTATGTATGTATGTATGTATGTATGTATGTATGTATGTATGTATGATTGTATGCATGTATAGTTCAATAAAAATTAAAATGTCGCTTATGACTAAATAATATTTTCATTTTTTATAAAATACAGTAATGGCTGCTATTAATATTCATTACTATGTTTTTAAAAATTAGCAATGTTGAAAATTTAATAGCTATTAATGATATTGTGAACTTTTATTATTAATAAAATTGTGATTTTATAGAGATAGGCACAATAATGGAATAATAATGGAGAATAATACTTATATAATAGTTTTTATAAATTTAACCCAAAATTTTTTAATTTTAATCAAGAATCTAAAAAGGATTGATAAAAATATTTCAACACATTTTTGATTTAATAAATTTCTTTATATTAATGATTTTTTTATAATTCAATTTTTATGTTTGCAGTTTCATTTCATTTCTTGTTAAAAAGACATAATGTAACATATGTTATGTGAATCTTTATTGATCAATGTTAATTATTTTTACTCCATATTAATGCAAGTTTTTTATATTCAACCAGAAACTTTTCCTAAGTTAAAAATAACTCAATATGTTTAACTGAATTCATTCCAACACCAAATAATATTTTTTTCCTTCAATTTATTATGTCTAGTATCTCAAATTTTTATTATTTTACATTCTTATGACTTTTATAAATTTTTTTTTTTGACCCATTACTTTTTAAGTTTTTGTCTTAAAAACATTAATTATAGATGCTTTAGTTCAATTTTTATTCTACTACTCCATATTAATGTTTTTTTCAGTCAGAAACTTATAATAGTGACAACAAGTGAAAAACATTAATGTAGTACATAAAATTATTTTTTCTATAAGAAAGAATCCCCTAAGCTGAAATAAACTAGACTTATACACACTTACACACACATCACACACACTAAAGTTTCCACACACATCACACACACAAAAATACATAAATATAAGTAAAGTCGAGTAAACTCATTTTTTCAATCATATATATTTATTTTTTAATATTTTACAACTGTCTCTCGATTCCTACTCTGAAACATGAACCTTGACAAACATAGTTGCTGCACATTGAATGCAGTATTATCTGTGATGTTACAGAGAATGGATATGATAATTCATCATTTAAAATTTAATATACTCATGTAATATAATGTATAAATCTTTACTGATGCCTGCCCTAACCAAAACCCTCAGTCTCAATCAGGTACATTTTATTGTGTCTATCCCTAAACTTTATTAGATAATTTTTTTTTTTTTTTTTTAAATAAGTCATTTTTTAATTAGCTTTTTTATAAATTGCAAGCTTTTTAATAACAATATGATGACCATCTTCCAATCAATGTGATTAACAATGTGATGACCATCTTCCAACTTTCAAATGTTTAAAAAAATAAATGAAATATAAGATTATAACCACAGTCACACTTTAGTAGATTAAATATATAATTAAATTCATTAAAAATTTCTTCAAAAAACAGATCCTAAGTAAAACAATGCAATATATAGTGAATTAAAAGTGCTTTATGTTTTGTTTAGTAAAGAAGTGTTTTTAGCTATTTACCATTGATTGGTTAAATACAGTAGAATTTAGTTATTTACCATTGATTAGTTAAACACATTTAGTACAACAGTGATTTGAAAGAGAAGGATTTTTAATACCAAAATTTTTTTTAAAAATATATTAAAAGCAATAACTAATTTAAGAAATATTTGGTTTGTTATAAATATAACACAAATAATTATACTGAATATGTATTTAAAGTCAGAGTTATGAAGAATTTTTAATATTATATTTACAATCTTGCGAATTGTATGCAAAGTATTTAATTATATGCATGCATTATAATAAGTGATCATTTGCTTTTCTCAGTTTCTGAATATTTTTTTTGCTTGCATAAAATGTTTAATTTATAGGACATTTAAAATTACTAACCCTGCATCTCATTACAACCCAGCATATCATTACAACCCAGCATCTCATCACATCCCTGCATCTCATCACAACTCTGCATCTTATCACAACCCTGCATCTCATCACAAACCAGCATCTTGTAGTTTCATTTTTATATTTCTGATCTTTTTAAATTTTTAAGCAAAATTTTTAAGATAATGTGATATGAAAATGATTATAATATAAATATAGAGTAAAACAAATTTATTGTCACAATTTATTTTTAACAATTTATTTTGAATATCTCATTTGTATCATTATTTTATTTGATAACTTAATTTATAACAAAACAATTTTTTTAGAATTAAAATTTTAAGAAAACATTTGTTTCCTTTAATTTTAATAAAACTCTGAGGCCCAAGCACTAAAGTTTCTGCTTTAGAGCGGTCTAACTAGGGTGGGCCAATTTTCCTTTTTTTTTTAAATTGTAAAACCTGGATATCAAAATAAATGTAATTAAATAAGGATTTTTAAAAAAATATATATTTTTTTTTAAAAATGAAGATTTTAGATTTTATTAAAGGTAAACAACCAGGAGTATTTTTTAAGGAGATGAGTTTCCTGAAAAAAAATCTAAAAGTTTAATTTTTTTTAAATGAATATTATTTTTAAAATCCTATTTAATTGCACTTCTTTTGAAACCCAGGTTTACCTGATTAGAAAAAAGAAATTTTTGGTAATATTAGTGGGCAACTTTACCAAAGCAAAATTACCAAGCTTAAATTTTTTATTTTTTCAAATTATTTTTTCTAAGTTTTAAATACTGTTTTCATTAATAAAAAAAACTGCTCTATTTACAACTAAAAATAAAAAGAAAAAAAATTAACACACCCTACTGTCTAACTTTACTCTTGGGTAAAATGACACTGATACAATTATACAATACTTTTGTATTATATATACTAACATTTTTTTTTAGAGTTTATTCATCGCAATGGAAAACCATGTAAGGAATCTTGTCTATTTTTAATTGGGCAACTTTGTATTTTATTTTATTTGTACTTTATAATTAAAATTTATTAAACAGTCATGATTCATTGTGTCATAAAGTAAATTACAAGTGTCACTATAAAAATTTTATAAAATCTAGTCAACAAAACGTGTTTAAAAATAATATTCAAACTTGCAATTTTTTTATTTTTAGATTTTCCAGTATTAAAATCTGAAAAAGAAGCTCGCAGAGAAAAATTAGATGAAACTATACAAAAATTTGTTGATGCTAGCACATGTCATGGATTTAAGCATTGCTTTAACTCAGGGAGCAAAGTAAGGCAGCTAATATGGATGATGATTTTAGCTGCTTCAGTGGCACTTCTTGTACAAAAATTATACGAAAGTGGAGTTAAATTTTTAGAACGACCATTTTCAACAAAAACAACTTTGACATATGTAGATCAAATGGAATTTCCAGCAATATCTATATGCAATATGAATGACATGAGAAATTCAAAGGTAGTAAACACAACGTTAGGAAGAATTTTAGAAAAGATAAAAGTTGAAAATAACAATCAATATATAAAAGACATTTCTCCAGAAGAATATAGTAGTACTAGAGCATCAGCCAACCATGAAATCAAAGATATGCTATACACGTGCATTTTTCAAGAAAAAATTGAATGTAATCATACATTTTTTAGCGCTTTTGCTGCTTCTCAAGGTGAAAGATGTTACAAATTCAACTCAAGTGATTTAAATGTAACAGGGACAGGTAAAAAGCATAGTCTAACTATGGAGTTAAACATTGAACAGTATGATTACTACGAAGACATTAAGGAGGCAGGAATAAAACTGATAATTCATGATCAACATGAAACTCCAGTACGAATGGCTGGAGTAAAACTTTCTCCAGGATTCTCAGCAACAGTACAAATTAAAAAAAAAAAGGTATCCATAGCAACCAAACAAAATTTTAAATGTAATGTTAAATGTTTTAAAAAATA
>NC_061158.1:17957327-17972327 GCF_022113875.1 Hydra vulgaris | reverse complement strand
CAGTACAAGCAAATACTGGAAACAGGCTCTTGCCTTCAAGTCCAAGAATGGTTCCCTTGTAATAAAGATTATATGTTCATGCATGACTCCACAGCGTGCCATAAGACTAGTGTTACAGCATTACTAACTGAACAATTTGTGCACGTTTTGCCTTGGCTGGGTAATTCAACTGATATGAAGTCCATAGAAAATCTATGGGAGTTTACAAAACGGGAAATTGCCAATAAAATCATTCCTCCAAGCAACAGTTGATAGAAACTTTTATAAGAGAGCGGCATAAAAACCCTAGTCTCCAACACAATGCAAAAAACTGCATAGAAAGCATGCCCCAATGCCTGGAAGCCGTTATTGTAGCAAAGAGTTGGCATTACAAAATATTAAGATTATTACCTTTTTTTATTATGTTTTAACTTTCTTTTTTTAATAAATAGCTATGAGTAAGTAATTATGTTTTTTATATTCTAAATAGAGCCCTCTAACAATAAACAAATAACTACAAAATACGTATTTATTCATTAAAGTAGTTTAAACATTAAAAGTACTAAAAAAGTTAAGTGTACCTAATAATTTGGCCACCCACTGTAGATTTTTCTAGTTTAACAACCATAGTCTGTACAAGTATTTAAATTTGTATTGTTTAGAACCACAGCTTCAAGAGTTTCCATGTTAATAAACTCTTATAGAACTTCTTTAGTTACATTTGCTTTACAAACTCTAGTTCCACTCGTAATAAATTTATGTGTTAAATATTGTCGTGTTTTTTTCCACTCTCTGTAGTAAATGTAAGATGTTCTTCTTTTTCAATTCCAGATATTGTTATTGGTTTGCCATCTAAATTGTAACCAACTATATGAACAGGCATTTCTTTACCATTTTTATCATCAACTCCAATAACTTTTAATTGCAAAACATCTTTATAATGTTCAATGCCAAGTTTTTTTACCTATTTGACACTTCTCATTAAAAACTTTCTTTTCTGTAATAAGATTTGCTCTATCAGTAATTGTTACTATGCCATAGTTAATTAGTAATTGTGTAGCTAAATGAGCAACTACATAGTTACTAATTTCATAATGTGTTGTAGCTATTGCAAAGTTAGGCAAGTGTTTGTAATTGTATAAAGAAGGGAGTTCTTAATAAAACTCTAGTTAGTAGTTATTTTTACCATCATTAAAATCGTCATCTGAAGTAGAACCATTAAACTAAACAAATATTAAACTTATTATTTTAAATTTTAATTGAATAATTTACATAAACCATTGGGAACCCCACCCCACTGGGATCCCCACACTTAGCCCCAAAAGTAGAATACTTAAGTGCTAGTAAAAAATACTAAAAAACCCTATTAATAATTTTTTATCTATGTGTTTCCTTTTTCATTTTATTATTAATTTTGATCAACTTTGCCTAACTGGAATGATCCTTTTCCACCTTTTTTAGCTCTGGTTTTTTCACCTTTTTTAGCTCTGGTTTTTTCACCTTTTTTAGCTCTGGTTTTTTCACCTTTTTTAGCTCTGGTTTTTTCACCTTTTTTAGCTCTGGTTTTTTCAGTACTCTTTATCATTTTTTGAAAAAAAAAACAGAGCTAAAAAAAGTTGAAAAAGATCATTTCAGTTGAAAAAAACTTTCTACGTATCTAGATTAGCTGATAATAATTAGATAGGCAAAGTTGAAAAAGAGTACTCAAAAAATCAGAGTATAAAAAACTGGTATCTAATTTGAAAAAAATTTTTTGCACACTATCTATATAAGTTTTAGCTGAAAGAAATGACCTTTCTTTGTTTTGGCTGAAAGAAATGACCTTCACGAATACATTTTGATCTAAAAAACAAATTGTAATACTAGTCATTGCAATTGGGTACATGCAATTAGGTACAATTAACATTTGGATGTAGATAAACCAAACAATGAATCAAAACTTTTTTCCAAATAAACCAGGCTTAATTTGTTCCGATTTGATTTTTTGTGCTCAACCCACAAAACTCTTTTAAAAGTGTCAATATTTTTTCTTATACTTCTCTTGTGTATGAAGGGAAGTATAGATTTCACAAGTTTTATGCTTGCTTGTGAAACAATCTATTGATCTGTTATTTAGCAATGAGTTGTTTGTTGAGCTTGTAAATAAACTGTATAACTTGTACTAAATGTGGAAAGACCGCAGAAGATGGGAAGACCATCATTTGATTGTTATGAACCAATGGTTAACCATTGGTTGATGGGAAGATCGCAGAAAGATTATCTGTTCTGATTATGAGTTCTACTTTCAAATGATTTTGCAACTTTTCCCATTTTAAATATTATCTATTTGTAAAATATATTATTTTGCACAGTAGAGAATGCCAACAGAGTGTCAATAAATTTTTTATATTTCTTATTTTAATTTACTTATTTTATACTTTAAAAAAAATTATTGAAAAAATAATCAAAGATTATTCCCATTAAATATGACAATAACTATCAATTTTAAAGAATTGCTTATTAAATATACCAATGCCTACTAATAGTAATACTATACATAAAAGTAAATATGTATAGTATTACTATACATAAAAGCACTAACTGTAAATATAAAAAGGTTTAAAATTACAGACAGAAATATTGTCATTTTTATCTATTAAAATAGTTCATTACAAAAACTTGTCTCTTTGTTAGTAAGGAATAATAAAATGGAATTTTTTTTGACTAAAAATGAAGTCACTACCATTATAGTGGTTTGTTTACAATTCAGATATAAAAAAGTTGATTATTTTACTGTTTCATACACCACGCTGTAAATATAATTAGTTCAAATTTTTCAAAATAACATAATTAGATCATGATTGCTCTTAGTTTTAGTCACAGAAATTTCCTCATCTATACCAATTATTAATTAAAAAAATGGAAAGCCTTGGAGTGCATTTAAGTACACTGTGTGTATATTACTATGTATTCAAATTAAAAAAATATATTTTTTCTTAATAACCTATTTAAAACTTTTTAAACAGTTGTTTAAAACTTTTTTTAAATTTGTTTAAAACATGTTTTTTTACTTGTTATTTTTAATCTAGATACGTAGAAAGTTAGTTAATCTAGATACGTAGAAAGTTAGTTAATCTAGTTACGTAGAAAGTTAGTTAATCTAGATACGTAGAAAGTTAGTTAATCTAGTTACGTAGAAAGTTAGTTAATCTAGATACGTAGAAAGTTAGTTAATCTAGTTACGTAGAAAGTTAGTTAATCTAGATACGTAGAAAGTTAGTTAATCTAGTTACGTAGAAAGTTAGTTAATCTAGATACGTAGAAAGTTAGTTAATCTAGTTACGTAGAAAGTTAGTTAATCTAGATACGTAGAAAGTTAGTTAATCTAGATACGTAGAAAGTTAGTTAATCTAGATACGTAGAAAGTTAGTTAATCTAGATACGTAGAAAGTTAGTTAATCTAGATACGTAGAAAGTTAGTTAATCTAGATACGTAGAAAGTTAGTTAATCTAGATACGTAGAAAGTTAGTTAATCTAGATTACGTAGAAAGTTAGTTAATCTAGATACGTAGAAAGTTAGTTAATCTAGATACGTAGAAAGTTAGTTAATCTAGATACGTAGAAAGTTAGTTAATCTAGATACGTAGAAAGTTAGTTAAGAAACAAAGTTACACAGATTTAATACAAATACAGAGATTTTTAATTAAAAAAAAAATGTAAAACAGTTGAATTGGTTTATTATTTAATCTATTTATTTACTTAGGGATAATTATCTAAGGGTAGAAATATTCTATGAGGAAATGAGTTATATACAAGTGGAACAAACTCCAAGCTATGATCTCATGATATTACTTGGTATGAATCATTTTTACTTATACCTTAAAATCAGTGGTTTTATTTATATAATACTTTACTTTATTATAACTTAGGTGACATTGGTGGACAATTCGGACTGTTTTTGGGTTCAAGTATTATTACTTATGTGGAATTCTTTGATTTCTTTGCTGCATTAATTTATACAAAATATTTTCGGATTTTTAAACCACCCAAGATTTAATAACTTTAAAAAGCATGAAAAGTTGGTACAAAAGAAGCAAAAAATTAAAAATGTGATCAACAGAATTTTTGTAGTTAATAAAAAAGACAAACTCGTAACTGGAATGCCATATTTAAACAAAAAATAAAAATATAAATTCTATAATAAATATATTTTTAAAAAGATTTTTTTCTGCATTTTAGTAGTTATTTATATAATTATTTGCTTAATTGTTCTTCTTTGAATTACAACTATTCTTTTTTATGTTTTGAACATTTGTAATTTTAAGTAGTAAATTTTACCTGCTTTTCGGTAACAAGTTGCTAACATTAAGTGCCATCGCACTTCTAAAGGCCTAAAAAATTAAGTTAATTATATAAAAAACTAAAAATCTAAGCTGATTATATAAAATTTTAAAAGATAAGTTGATTATATAAAGGTTTTTATATCTTCGAGTTGATTATATATCTTATCTACCAGTAACTTGTAATAAACAATATGGTATTGCTTATATAGGGATGATATTTAATTGGTAATTAATCAAGTTATTTTACAACTTGATTACTATAAAGAAAACTTATTGTTTTTTAAAATGCAAGTAACTAGCTGAGATACAAAAATCCAAAATCCATTGTGTTATTTCTTGTAATAGTTAAAGGTCGAACTCAACAACTGATAAAAAAACAAACAGATTAAAAAAATAGTTTTAATAACATAAAAATATTAACACCTTAAACATCAGAAAAAAAAATGTTTAATTGATAACCAACCATTAAAGCAACTGGACATTAGATGTTTTAGTTTAACGCTTCTCAGCCACAGAAACCTTATTACTGTAACATATAACATATAGTAGCAGCCCTATACACACTATCTAATTCATACTCTTTACGCTTTACATAAACCATATATTTGACTGTAATATTAAACATTGCAAATTTGCTGATGGTATCCTCACACACATTATAGGAGTATAAGCCCACTTAACTCTACCACAACATATCTGATTTATCAAAAAAATAAATTGTTATTGAACATAATCTAATGCAAAATCAGGAGCATTCCAAGTAACAAACTTGGTACCAGTCTATCAATAACTGTTACAACTGTTAATATATGTAGAAATGTAGAAACAAACATCGACCAACAAGATGTAGAAATGAACATTAACCAACAATGATAGCACATCAAGCCTAAATTTACTTCACCTTAATACCTCAATACAAGTTAAAAAACTGTAATAAGCACTATATAGAGAAATACTTATAGCAATGCAGAAATACACATAAATGATATATTTATAAAAATCCTAAAATGAATTCTATGTAACCTAAACATTGTTTGTTTAGCTATCTTGAACTAATATTGCCAGTGCAAGTAATTCATAAAAAAAGTTTCACCTAAAGAACCTTATAAGCGATATGAATAACTTATAAGTAATAAACCATAGAATGCTAAAACTTAACTTGACATCTATACGTAATAATAAAAATTTAATAATTTCTAAACTTTTAGATTAACCTATAATTAATTATACTAAACTATTTCCTGAACAAAAACAAAAAAAACTTACTGCACTTGAACAGCTCTCTCAAAGTAAGTGATAGCTTTTTCAATAAACTGTGCATCTATATAATAACCACCTAGCCAAACTAAAGTTTTAATGCATGAAGGGTAATACCTGAAAGCCTAAATAATTATTTCAAATTAAAACATATTTATATCTCTATAAAATAGAGTATATGTATACATTGAATAAGAAAATAGATAACAATTATAATGTATATATAATATATATATATATATACATATATATATATATATATATATATATATATATATATATATATATATATATATATATATATATATATATATATATATATATATATACATATATATATATATATATATATACATATATATATATATATATATATATATATATATATATATATATATATATATATATATATATATATATATATATATATATATATATATATATATATATATATATATATATATATATATATATATATATATATATTATAATATATATATATATATATATATATTTTTTTTTATTATAATTCACCTCCTCAAGGCCAAGAAGGCCACTACAGACGAGGAGGCTACTTATTTGTGGCTATAACCCTCTCTCAACTCTATAACTCCTAAACACGAACCTTGACGAACAAGGCCGCTGCGCGGAGAAACGAGTTGAGCGCGGTACTACCAGGGACGTGGTGGGGATCGAACTCCGAACCACTCATTTATGAAGCGAGCGCTCTACCACTACACCACTACCGCATATACATATATATATATATATATATATATATATATATATATATATATATATATATATATACCGCATATACATATATATATATATATATATATATATATATATATATATATATATATATATATATACCGCATATACATATATATATATATATATATATATATATATATATATATATATATATATATATATACATATATATATATATATATATATATATATATATATATATATATATATATATATATATATATATATATATATATATATATAATGAATGACTTATGATCTTTTAATTGAATCATTTTGCATTTATTAAATTAAAAGATAAGTGAAATTACCAAAACAAACTTTCAACACTTTTCACACGTTATTGAAATTAATAATTAGAAATAGATTTATATTTTTGAACAAAATTAGTTTTGTTCAAAAAAATTTTACATGAATGAAAATCACTGCTGATATTAGAATTTGTTTGTTTTTTTTAGTTGACAACAAAAACATTTTTATTTAACACCTTTTACATCTAAATTAAAGCAAAAATTTTTGCTAAAACAATTATATACAAAAAAAAAAAAAAAAAAAGAAAAAAAAAAACTAAAATTCTTTAATAGTATGTATTACTAAACATTACTTTAAATAAATTATATAAAAAATTTATTGAGGCATATAATGCAAAAAGGTACCAAATGTTAAAAAAATTAAATTTTAGTTGATACCAGATCTGAATAAAGAAAAGAAAAATCTAAAAAATAAATATCATTTTTACATCTTTATAAATGGCAGATTTATAGAGATTTTAGCAAACTTTTGGATGAAAAATTTTGGAATATATTTCTGAGAGAAACGTAAACGACAGTTCGATAATCAATAACTTGAAAAAATATTCCTTTCAAAATTAATAGTAATTAATCATTATTATTATTAATTCTGAAAAAATAAATTGTTAAAGTTCTTAAAAAAAGTTAATTTTTTAAATTGACTTTGGTGATTATTTTCTCTTTTGCGCTGAGATTTTCAATGAACTTAAAGTGCTTTTGAATATTTGGTTTAATTAAATACTCTGCAAGGGAAAACTTTTGATATTTTCTGTTTATCTATTAGATAAATTTAATGTTGCATAATTTATGGAACTAAGTGTTATGTCTGCATTTCATTAATAATTAAGCATATTTGATCAAAACTTTTTATAAAGTATTTTTATAAACAAAAGTCTAAAAGAGTGAAAAAAAACTTTTAAAAACAAGAGGTCTAAAAATCGAAAATAAGAAGACTTTTTATTCAGTACAAAGGCTTGGTACCTTTAATATAGTTTTAGAAAAACACCTTTTATCACACATAAAGTCAAAAACAAAACAAAAAAATTTAATCTTATTTACAAGGTAATTGTTTATTTAAAAATATAAAAGTTTTTTTAAATTTTAATGAGACCACCTCCTTTATTGTTCATTATGTCCTAAACTAGTTTTCAAAAACTTGGTAACTTTTCGCATCATGTGTCTCTTTTTAAATGCCTCAGCTAAGGCAATCCAAGATAATGATTTAGGTTTTTATTGAAATGACAAAATGCATAAATGCAGTTTAATTAAATTAAAAGATTAGGACTTGAAAATTTTGAAGAAAAAAAAACATAAAAAAAAACAAAAAACATAAATTATGAAAATTGTGAATTTCCTAGTGGTTTAATTCTTTCAGGAATATCTCAGGAAATTCCTTACAAATATCATATTTCATATCTCAGGAAATTTCTTACAACAAAAACCTAATGATGATTTATAATCATTAAACCTCTCAAATTTTATAGCAAATTCAATTACTAATAGGTTAAATTAAATTCTTGAACAAAATTAAAAAATATTACGCACTCTCATCAAAAGACAACACATCCGCAGCGTGAGAAACTCAGTAAAAAAAAATTTACCTTTCATTTATCAGATGACACATTTAACTAACAACTAATACAATATTATTCTTCATTAATTAGACACAGAGTTTAAAATAAACAAAAATAAGACAAATTTAAAAAATAATTAATTTACTCAGTCACATTCAACATCCTATTGTTTTTTTTTTAAATTCCTTACCTCATACATGTATTGGAATGCTTGAGATTTATCACCATCTTCTTCATAAAGCATGGCCACCTTCCTTAAGACTTCACAATCTGTTGGAACAATATTCAACAATTGTTGATACCTAAAAATTAATTCATTAACATCAATATTTAGAAAAAAATTGTGCTTGAATGTGTTTGTAACCTAATAAAATTGCTTTTACCATTCCAATGCCTCCGCAGTATTTTTGTCATTTTCGTAGCTGTAAATTATGTTAAAGAATTTTATTATAATACTATTATTAGAAAATATTTTACAAATATATTATAAAGCATATAAAAAATGTTTGTACAAGCATATAAAAAAAGTGTGTGTACAAGAGATAATATATATATATAAATATATATATATATATATATAAATATATATATATATATATATATATATATATATATATATATATATGTATATATATATATGTATATGCATATATATGCATATATATATATATATATATATATATATATATATATATATATATATATATATATATATATATATATATATGTATATATATATATATATGTATATATATATATATATATATATATATATATATATATATATATATATATACATATGCAAATATATATATATATATATGTATATGCATATATATGCATATATATATATATATATATATATATATATATATATATATATATATATATATATATATGTATATATATATGTATATATATATATATATACAAATGCAAATATATATATATATGCATATATATATATATATATATATATATATATATATATATATATATATATATATATATATATACATATATATATTAAAACTATATGTTAAAAGATACATTTGGCCAATCTGACAAATGACTTCAGCATTATTAGGCAGAACTAAATTCAATTTATGAAAACATTCTAAAGCTTCATCAAACTTGCTCATCTTTTTGTAACACAAACCTTAAAAAGTAAAAACAAGTAATTAAAAAAGAAAATTAAAAAATATATATATATCTTTTTTTTTTAAGTATTATTATATAGATATCTACCTAAATTATGAAGAGCCTCTGTGCACGATGCCTCTATATTTAAAGCTTCAGCGTAATAATCTTTCGCTTTTAAATAATTTCCGTTGTAATATTCTGCATTGCCTTTGTTGAGCAAAGCTTAATAAAAATTTATTAGAAATAAATAATAAAACAAGCACAGTATCAAAAGTACTTGTGAAAATCACAAAAACAAATTACCTGCTGGATTGTATCGATCACTACTTATAGCAATTTCAGCATGCTTATCTGATTGCGCTACATCTCCTTCCTAACCATATAAAAGTAGATTTTGCATATTATTGTTATGTAGTCAAACTTTTATATTGTTATTCAAAAAATATATTTATTACCAAAAAATACAAGAATGATAAGTTAACAGCAGCCTGAGATTGCATTTTTGAAGATTTCTTTTCAAATTTTTTAAGTATTTGAGCAGCCTTTAAAAAATTAGACAGAATATAACTACATAAATTATACATAAATTAACATAAATACAATTATAAATAAAGTAGTAAATATATGTCAAATACTGGACACATATTTATAGCTTCACATTAAAAAAGGGAATAAAACTAAAAACAAGACTAAATATTTTCTTCATTTAGTATAAAAGACCACATATTTTCTTCATATAGTATAAAAAACCACATAATTTCTTTATATGGTATAAAAGACCGCCTATTTTTTTTATATGGTATAAAAATAGATGTTAAACTTAACAACTAAGTGTGTTGATCAGTAAATCATTTAACTTGCCATAACATTTTGAAAAATATTCTTTCAATGAAAAAAAAGTACTAAAAGATTTTCTCTTTATATAAAAAAAAATCGTAAATGCAAAAAAAAAATCTGCTTCCACTGACACACTCAAAATATCCATAAATTTTAAATTAAAAAAATTAGATAAAATAGTATTGTATTTAATATAATATATAATTAGATAAAATAGTATTGTAAATATTATAGTATGCTACATCAAAGTTATAGTACTCTTTCAATATAACTATATCCTTGAAAATCTATTTAGATTGACCTGTATTCAACAAATTAACTCTTAATTTCTCAGCATGATGATGTCTTGCTTAGGTTTTTATGCACTGCTTTGAATTTTTGTTCTGAAGTAACAACAAGGAGAAACTTTTGCTTGCCAAGATAATCCTTGAAATCTGATTGTGTAAAATCCAAGTGATATTTTTAATACAAATACATAATGAATATATAGTCTTAGGCGAAGCGATCATGGACTCCCTAAATTTATCTTTTTTTATCTTAGTAGAATATCTCAAATTCATTAAAAAAAAATCAAACAAATGCTTCTGAAAAGTGTTCACAAATATTTTTAAAAAAATTCTTAGGATTTCAATAAATTACAGATATTTAGTTGGAAAATATCATTTGTTCAAAGATCTTTAAACTTTGACACAGTTGAATCCATCAAAACCATCACCAAAAAGTCATAACTAATATTAGCTCTCTTTTCAAGAGAGTTTATATTTTTATCAGAGGAGGTAATTTTAACTAGATAATATTACATCGACATAATATATTTCTAAATTCATCTGCTAGAAATCCAGAAATTTGTTGATTAAATACTCAAAGACCTTGCTACTAATAGAGATAAGACTGATCAGACAATAGTCAAAGGAGTCAGAATTGTTAAAAATTGGAACCAATGTCTTCAAGATTCAGTTAAGCATTTATTAAATAAGTTAGAGAGAATTGAAATGTGTTCCGCATAAAATTTTGTAACGGGTAGTCTGGAGAACACTTGAACTGAAAAGAATTAAAAGCTTCCATACTTGCTCCATATATACTCCTGAATCCAGGTTACATTAAAATTAGGAAAAGAACCTAAGCCAGATTTAGGGGAGTAGTTAATAGCGTGATAAAAGAGTGAGTCTTATGAAAAAGTACAAGAGTTTTAAAGGAACAATTGCATGGTGGGAACCACCTAAAATAGAACAAGGAGAAACTGAATATAAGTAGGATCAGAGACAAAACACAAATCAAGGAGTGATTAGGGTTGTCTGGAAAATGAGTTACAAAGTTAACTATCAGAGTAAGTGATTGAGATAAACAGAAATTATGAGTGCCAACAGGGTCAGTGGAATTAGAGCCAAACCATTTTATATATATATATATATATATATATATATATATATATATATATATATATATATATATATATATATATATATATATATATATATATATATATACATATATATATCAGAGGGGCTATTCTAGACCATTTTAGACAATGCCAACTGTATTCAGTAGTTAAGAACTATTTTATTTATTTTTTATGGCAACTAACATTTTCCTTACAAGAAATATATATATATAAATATATATATATATATATAAAAATATATATATATATATATATATATATATATATATATATATATATATATATATATATATATATATATATACACTATATTTGTTTATTATTTAAAAATTTATATATATATATATATATATATATTTATACATTATATTTGTTAATTATTTTAAAAATATGTTATATATCTATATGATGTAAATAATAAAAATAAATTACTTTAGTAAAATCTTTTTGTTTTAAATAAACTAATGATCTGGTGATTTCAAGTTCATTTGCAAGTTCAATATATGGAGATGCTTTTACAATATCAGTACACCTAAAAACATTTTTCACAGTTAAACATAAATATAAAGATAAGATATTCAAAAACAGATGCAGGAAACTATTACTAGATCTAATTTATTGCCTTGCTTATACCAAATACATTTACAAATTTATAAATAATAAAACAATAATTAAAACTGAATGAAAAAAAAAAATTTAACAACTAAATAATGACATAAGATTTGATTACAACTACTAATTGTTACTACTTTGTAATGTAATTACAATAAATAAAAAAAGGAAAAAAATATCAAATTTATTTTCAATTAATAAAATTGAATACATTTAAGAGATATCCAAAGTTATTTTTAATAAAAATTTAAAAAATATTAATTAATTGTAAACAAAATTGCTTACCAATCAAACCCTTCATCGAATCCATCTTCAATAACAGGAGCAATAAGTTTAGCCGCCATAGTGATGTATCTTTCAGCATTTAGCTGTCTATATATTAAAAAAAAAAAAATTGTAAATATGATAATATAATAGATTAAAAGATTTTGTTTTATCGCAGATAATAATTTTATTGATACTATAGTAAATTCTAAAATTGTGTGTGAGTGTATATATACATATATATATATATATATATATATATATATATATATATATATATATATATATATATATATATATATATATATATATATATATATATATATATGTTACACACAGATCGTGAAACCGCGCATTTCACAATATGTGAAATTTTTTGCTCATTTTGTGAAATGAATAGCGCTCTTCCGCAGATTGTGAAATGTTGAATTTTTACAGGATTTTTAATATTTCATTATACTGTGTCTAATAAATATTAATATTGACTTAAATAAGAACTTGCAACTTAAACGGAGTGCTGCTACATTGACTATCTTATAGCCTGACTTGCAATGGAGTGCTGCTACATCGACTGACAAATAGCTTGACTTGCAACGGAGTGCTGCTACATTGACTGAGGGTTTGGGTTGAGCAGGTAGTCTATTAATTAAAAAAACATATTTATTATAAATAATATTTATTACGCAGGGTATGTATTAAAAAAACAATAAAAGTTTATCATTTCACAATCTGCACAAGAGCGCTATCCATTTCACAAAATGAGCAAAAAATTGCACAGTTCGTGAAATGCGCAATTTCACGATCTGTGCCTAACATATATATATATATATATATATATATATATATATATATATATATATATATATATATATATATATATATATATATATATATATCTGTGTGTGTTTGTGCAAATAAATACTAAACATTAAAATAAGTCTTAAAACCAATTCACAGATATTTATATAAATTAAAAGATTTAAAAGATAACTCATGTAAAGACAATTGTATTTTTGCATGTTTGCTGTTGTTTTTTTTCAAGATAAATGCAGTGGCTATTTTTTATGAAATTTCTTCGAAAGATGAATATATATATATATATATATATATATATATATATATATATATATATATATATATATATATATATATATATATATATATATATATATATATATATATTAGTTCATGGTTTAAATTTAAAACTATTGACAATTTTGAAAATCTTTAAAAAATAATAATAATACCTGCTTAATAAATTTTAAAAGCCATACACTATCTTTCAAAATTTTGTTATGTTAACAAACTTGTAAAAATAACTGGTTCAAAAACAAAAATATTTTTTAATTACTTTATTATTATGACAAAAATAGTTTTTTTGATAAAAATAAAAGTTCTTATTGTACTTTTTTTGTTGTTGCTGTGGTTCATATTTTTTCCATTTTATAAAATTTCTTTCATTTGGCTAGTTACAAACATAAAGTGTCAAGAATAATAATAATAATAATAACAATAATAGCAATAATAATAATAACAAATTACTAATTTACTAATAAGACTTTAATCTAAATTTATAATAACTACTTTTTCTAATATCTTAATTTCAAAAGTTGTTATTTATTTGACATAGTTGTTTTGCTTTTTGTGGTAATTATATGGGTAAACTACCATAGCATTTTTATTTGATTTAATTTGACCTCTGCAACCAAAAATCGGTTCAAACTTTTAAAGACTTTCAGTAAATATTTATATCTTACTACCACTATTGAATTCAAATTTAATAACAAAGTAAAAACTCTAAATCAAAATATGTTGCTAGGTTTCCTTTTATGAAAGTTAACTCACCGAATTACATCATGTAATTGAGTTATTAACTTAATTATTCTAATTTATAGGATCAATTACAACATAAGACATAGTGTTGGCACTCTATTTCTGCACATTCAACCATACTTGTTCTCTGACAATTAAATGTTGTCATAGAAACATAATATAATATAAATAAATGAATACTTACATTTTTATATTAGTTGGTTTTATATTATTTACCTGTTGTAATTTTCTATAAGTTGTACAAATTTATTTTATACATATGACTTAAGTTTAAAAACAATATAAATAATTATAAAAATAAAAGTCACTTTTGCTTATTATATCTTCTTAACGAGTCATCACGAATAGCATCTAAAACCATCTGTCCATGATGATCATTCTATAAAAGAAACTTCTCATAATTAATAAGGCAAGAGAAAAACTATATTAATAAAATAATTAATAAAAATAGAGAATACAAAATTAAATATAAAATAATATTCAAGACTTTATTATGTTTTAATATTTAAGTTAGTCAGTGTGTCTAATGTAACTTTTCAAAATTGACCCTTTAAAAATTTATAAATTGTCATTTGAATATTAGAGTGAATGGAATTTAAAATAGTAATAAATCGATTTAATTTTAAAATTAGCTCATTAATAATAAATATATAAAAAATAAAAACTTAGGCAATATTTAAATATTACAATAATACTTATAACATTCGAA
>NC_061158.1:17684827-17952327 GCF_022113875.1 Hydra vulgaris | reverse complement strand
TAATTATTTATAAATGATAGTTAATATTGATAAAAATTATTCAATTGAAAAAAATTTGAAATAAATTCTTAAATTAAACATTTTAATGATTAAAATTTCAACTTTATTATTACTGCATTTGGATTTTATTGTAATAAATTGTTTTTACAAATGTATAAAATTTAAATAACAAATAAAATTTGTTTTTATTGTAAAAAATTTTAAATATTAACTTACCAAAGATGTGTTCATTCTATTGTCTGCAGCTGTTCTGAGAGGTGGTCTGCCAGCACTTGAACCCTATTATAAAGTGTTTTTTATTTTAACATCTATTTCTTAAAGTTATATTAAAATCAAAAAACTTTCATTTAAAAAAAGAATATTTTTATCTAAGGTGAGATCACAAAAACTAACTTTACAATAACAGAAATGGGTGTAGAAATCAGATTAAAAAATAAGTAAATTTGGATTCCTTGTCAAAAAAATCTCCTTGACTTGCAGGCATGTAGATTTTTTGACAAGGTTAGCCATGTGAAAAGACTCCTTGACTGTACTAATCATATATGCAGACTTAATATATAGACATAATAACCATATATATAGACTTAATATATAGACAACTCAAATGGCTATTGCCATTTGAGTTGGTATTAAACAAAATAAAAGCATGAAGATAAAAGCTTTTCTTTACCTACAATCTGCAATTTACTCACAATATAAAATCTACTACAATAAAAACAAACTTCAACTAAACTTCTTAAATTTTTTTTTAAATTTACTTCCTATCTTAAAGTGTATTCTAAGATTTATGTATAAAAAAAACCTTTGAGATTTAAAATTTTAATCATCGTCATCATCTTTGCTTTAGCATCCTTGTTTCAACACTTTCATAAATTGGACATTAAAATTATTTTAGAAGCCAGGTAAGATATATTATTAACAGATCTGATACATTATTAATAGAAAAGTTATAATAAATTTTCTATTAATAATGTAAATGTAAAGGTTAGTAATCAATATACTAATAAGTATACTATTAAAGGTTACAGCTCACCTGCTTTTTACAAAGAGTTCAAGTACATAATATCTGCTGTCTGGTAGTTTATACTTTAACTTTAACTAGATTTATTGTGCATTTCCTGCAAATATTACTTCTACTGTTGTATATGATATTATATTGTTGCTTATTATATTGGCACTTGTATATTTTAGACACAATAAATTAAAACATGATCTGTTATAAAAACTCATCGATTAAGGTATTTATTAACTATTATATACTAACTAACCTTAAACTAATAAAACAATTAGGTTCATATCAGTATTATGAAATATCTTATTCAAATAGACCTTAAAAATAATCCAGAAAATTTTTTAAGATGTGCTGCAAAGGTCCGTCAAAAAATTTGGTAGTAGCCTTTGAGTACCTGAACTTGTATATATGCTTTTCTATGATCCAGAAAAGCAGTGTTGCACCCATATAATCATATACTCTTTGACTAGTAGGGGTGCTTAAACTAAATGTCCTCATAAACTCCAACATTATTTAATATGCACAAAAAAACATGCAGAAAAATTTTCAATTTTTTAAAGGTTGTGAATTGAATATTTCAACTTATGTTTTTCGTTTGTAATTTTATATAGAAAGAAGGATTGACTTAGTAAACAATTTGTTTTTTAAATTCTAACTTTTAGTGTAATTCTTTTGAAATAAAAAAATACTTTTTATGAGAGATAATGCGATTTTATGAGAGATAAACTGCAGACAAAAACTCATTTACGCATAGAAAACTTGAGGAATTTTATTTGGTAGTGAAAGGTTAAACAGATACTTCGTCAGATCAGGTTAGTGAAACCAAAAATGTAGTCATGACACAGGTGTCAAAAATAATTGTTCCTTTGTCACAAAATTGTTTAAAATTTTTTAACTGTGCATACAAATTAATGACACATGTTAATATACTCTGGTGGTTAAATATATTATATAATAAAACTCCACTATTTTGTCATGGTCAACCTTTTCTCAATCAAATCCTAATTACCATTTTAAATTAACCTAAATTTAAACCACCTAATTTAACACCCTAACATCACTTAGAATATCTAAAAATAATACACGCTTTCACAGGAATAGAAAATTACTTTAAATTTATAGTTTGACTGAAAACAAAAACTCATATACAAATTTTAAAGCTCTTACCATTATGAAATATATAAAGTACATGGTATGCATAACTGTAAGCACACCCCGATGGAAGTAGGTTCAAACCAAAAAAAATGTCCCAAGGTCATGTGACTTTTTTGGATCTGTACTAACCTCCTATTTCAGAAAATAACACCAATAAAAAAGATTTCAAGGTCCAAGAAAAAAAAGACATTATTGTAAACCGAAAAAGCCAGTATTTTTCCTTGTATGTCCATTAAGTAATTTATTCGATCTTGAATTGTTCGATGACTATTACATATTTTAAAAGCTTTAAAACATTCACAATAGACAGAGCTTTTATTTGTTAATAATTTATATGTTCTCATATAAATTATGGCTACTAACTTATTGTGCAAACATTTTCAAATAATTTTATTCCGTAATATTTCAAAAAACAATACTGATGTATTGGTCAGGTTTATTATCTTTAAAAGGAGGATTAAAAATGATGGAATATTTCTATTATGTAAAGCTATTTAATTATTTCTAATGACAAATAAAACAATATTAAGACTTAGATATTTAAATACATATGAATTACATATATAAGATTAAAAACATGTATAAGTCTTCTAAAAACATAAAAGTCTCCTTTAAAATTAAATCTTGAAATGTGCTTGTCTATTATTATAAACAATATCAGATCTCAACAGTTTTAATTGGTACAATTCGTGACAACTTGGAACTTTGTATCCTTACTCATAAAACTGTTTGAAGTCATAATAACAGATTCAAAAGCCTGTTCTGACCAAAAACTAAGACCTTTTCCAGGGAATTTGTCAGCCATTGATTCCAAAAAAGTTGGTACATGGATGACTAGAGCATGTAATTTTAGTGAAGCAAGTTTTCTTCACATTATTTAGTGCTTTCATTGCACTCATAATTTTTATCAATTCATCTGGTACAACTTCAAAACTGGATTTGAGAATATTGGCAAATGTTTCTATGTTATCCAATAGCTTTGAACACTGTCTTCCTTGAACTGGCCCCAGTGCAATCTTGGCCTATTAAATCCAATTGATTTATTCCACAAATTCATGGAAATTCTTTCTATTTTTAAAAGTATTTTATTACCTATGTTATACAAACAGTTTGTGTTTCCAGAAAATAAATGAAGTTCCATTGGAGGAAGGATTTCTGCAACAGATGTATGATCTGGCAGGCCTATCAAAAGAGTTTGGACACAATTCTTAAATGGTACAGTTGAGAGTTTACTTTTTTTTTCTGTGATTCTCACAAGCTTTTTTGTACTTCCCTTGCATTATCTCTAATCATACCAAGTGTTCTAGAAAAAAAGTAGATTAAAATCCCAAATTTAAAAAATATCCAGAATAATGTTCTGACTGTAAAAAAAAATAATTTATTATTCCATACTAAATCCTAATTATCTTATGCGCCACAGGTTGTGAAACCCTGCATGTCTTACTTTCACAATTCACACCAACTGCAAAAGTGAGTAGAAGAAGCAGCTTCAATTCCGAAATAAATATTCGCAAGCTTTAAGTCAAATGCTAAAAATTACTTCTTCATTGTAATTCCCGATATTTCTATGATTTGCTCAATGTTTTGGACATTCTCTTTAACATCTTCAACAATGGCCAGAATAATAAGTTTTTAACTCCTCCGTCCATAAACTTTTCCTGCTTTATTCCTTCTCTGTATGAGAACTTGGTTTTAGATTCATTCACTTTACAATCAAGAATATTTAAACAAACCTTTAGAAATCCTTCTCCCCATCTATTCTAATCTTTACAATATAATCTGGTGATATATCTCTTTTTACCACTAGTTGATTTATTAGCTCAGACACATTTGTACAATTGACTAAATATTTTGTTTGCTTATTGATTTGAAATCTAAAACAGTCTTGAAACACAAGTTTTTCTTTTAGATTAGGTTCAAAAAACTCTCTTCCTTTCCAGGTCCTAACAATACTACAAGCAGTTTCTGTTAGGGAATCACTTAACCCTAATATATTTTTGAATCTTGTGACTTCACTAGCTGACACCTTTTTTTCTGGAAATAGGGTTTTCAACTCTATTTTCTTTGGAACTTTGATATTAAAAATTTTAGGATTTTTGTTAGCAAGTTTTATTGAATCATCTGCATCCAATTCAGATTAGGATTTTAGTACAAAAAAGCTCTATACCTCTCTCATCTGAAATATATTACTATATTTAATATAATATATTATATCTTTAACATCAAAAACTGTATCAATCCACATAATGCTATATTTTATTGGCTTTAACATAAATTATAATTGCGCAATTGGTTTTAGGTTAAATAATTATTATATATATACATACAGATATACCTCTAGACAGAGCCGCCTCAAGATTATCCCTGCGAATTGAAATATTGCAAGAGTGAGGTAAACCGCGTCCTGATGTACATAGACATGTTTGACATACAGATATGGGTAGGGAAGGTGGCAGAACTGATTCAGTGGATACTGGTCTTCCTTTTTTTGATTTTTTCCTTTTCCTGGGTAGATAATTTTCCTTCCAACAACACAAACAGCACACTCGCATGTAGGCTGACTTCTAGTAATAATGGAAGTTCTAATTTCAGAAAAATCATATGGTGCTGGAAGCGCTTTTGGTTCTTTTATATCTTTTTCTATGAGTTCCAAAAATTTTCTGTTGCACGAACAGATACCGGAAGGATAATGTCCCTTAGCCAAGTCTAAATTTGGGATAAAATAATTTTGAAGTCTTGGGCCAGTTATTTCTCTAATCTTTTAGGTTGGGCCAGTTATTTCTCTAATCTTTTTGTCTTTCTCAAAGCACACAATGCAAACTTTTTTTCAGTTATATTCGTGGTTTAATGCCTGATTGGGCATCTTGAAGTAATGGTGGTACAAAATGTGGACTTTGCCGAATATATATTAAGGAAATATAGAGTTTAATGGTTAACTTTGCATAGATTTCTTTTTATTGATTTTGATAGATTTCTTTAAATTTATTGTAAAGATTGTTACAAAATTAATTCCCTCTGGATAATTATTTCTAACACTCGTTAGAATAATGATTAATAATTGCAACACAATCAATCCCTTTGGAGACCTATATGAAAAACTCTCTCTAACGATTGCTAAACTGTTCCCTCAGCGAATAATTCCGCACAAGGAAGTTGGAATAACATTACAACAAAACTATATTGTAATATATTATATTATAATATAATAATATAATATAATACATTTAATATAATATATAATATAATGTCATAATATAACAATATAATATATAATATAATACATTTAATATAGTATTTAATATATTATAATATTATAATATAATATAATACATTTATTTTTAATGTATTAAACTATTAATAGTTTAATACATATATAAAAATAAATGTTGAAGAAAAACCAATATTAATTCTTTTTCCTATAAACAAGAATACAAAACATCATATATTTGACACTTAAAAACCTATATTAAAATGTTTGCCTGTCTATTGTGAATATTTTAAAGCTTTTAAAATGTGCAATAGTCATCAAACAATTCATTGATTGAATAAAATACTTAATGGATATACAAGGAAAAATAATGACTTTGGTTTACAAAAATGTCTTGTTTTTTCTTGGACCTCAAATTTTTTTTTTAATAGTATTATTTTCTGAAAATAGAGGCCAGTGCAGATCAAAAAAAGTATCGCATGATCCTGGGACATTTTTTTTGGTTTGAAACTATTTCCACCGAGATGTGTAAGAGCTTTAAGTGCTGAGTAAATATAATGAAATACTATTGTAAGCCTTCCATTTAACAGTATTTTGATATAAAATGAAAAGCTTAAAATTTTACAGTAATTTAATGTAAAAATGGAAGGCTTACAATAATATATAAAAATTATTTAGCATTTGCTATGATAACAATTTTATTATGTACAAGATATTTTAATACTTAAAGCTTTAATATATTTTTATATTTATTACAACTAAAAAATGATTTATTACAACCAGATTTAAAAAATGTTCATAACTTAATTTTTATATTGAAAAACATACACTGAAAATTATATTATAAACTAGAATAAATAACATTTGTTAAATAAAAAATGTATTCAATATATTTGAAATAATACCAATCTTTTTCCATAACTAGTTTTCAAAGCTTTTTGAAATCCTTCATCTTCATACAAACCCTATAAAATATAAAACCTTGACATTTGCATTATTTTTAAAAATTTTTAATAAACTAGTAAAAAATAAAAACATTAAAATTTCAATTGTTTCATATGCAACACGACTAAAAATCTAATAAAAAATTTAGTGCTTAACAATATGTACCTCAGTATCAAACGCTGCATCATAGACATTTTCAAAATCACTGTATAAGTCCCCAGTATCATCTTCACCCACCAAATGTACAGAGTTTAACATACTATTTTCCCAAGACATAAATTATTTTATAATTCTAAGTAGAGGTTATTGCTTAGTGTTATATTCAAATATTATATATGATTCATATTATGAATATATATTTTTTTCAATTTGTTTTTATTTAATTAATCTAAATAAACTAATATATAATTATATATATATATATATATATATATATATATATATATATATATATATATATATATATATATATATATATATATATATATATATATATATATATATATATATATATATATATATATATATATATATATATATATATATATATAAATTTATTTAAAGCATCGTAACAAGTTACCATTATTATTATGCTTTTGGTCGCGATGGATTTCTAAATTGATCAAATCACGTTTAAAAACAGAATATTTTCTATTGCGGTCGTAAAAATGTTGCGCTCGGTAGTATAGCGATAATATGGACGGTTCTTTAACAACACTTCGGAGAGAGTAGTTTATTTTCGGAGAGAATAGTTTATTTTAGAAATCCGTCAAGTGCGTTTTTTTAAATTTTCGAAAAACTAAAAAAACTTCTAAATTTTAAACTTATTGAGAATTTTGTTTAGGGAAAAAATTTAATGTATTTTTATTGTGTTGCAAAAAAAATAATGCTTGAGGTTAATTTTGAAACCTTTTTTTTTAAAGCAAAACAACTTTAAAATTTTTGTACGTCCTAAAAAAAGTTTTCGAGTAAAATATTGATTTTGAAAAGCAGTAGTTGGTTGCAAATAAAAAGTATACTATCTTTATGTTTAAAGTTATTGAAAATCAAATAAAAAATTTGAAATATTAGTTAAATAAGGAACATAAAATAAAGAAATAATCGAAAACAAACAAGATCAATAAAACATATTATAACATAAAACATAGTGTCTCGCCAAAAAGGCCAAAAACAAGTGTCAATGCATATAGGCCAAGACTAATGAGTTTTTCTTCTAATTATCGTCAGCACTACATAAATGTTGCAGGCAACTTGTTTCAAGCGCCACTGGAGAAACTTTTCTGTTTTTTGCGTATTTTACGAAAAACCTGTCTTGTGCAAATCAAGATTAGATATTTTAAGCTACATGCTTGATGGTTGAAATTTTACATACTTATCAACGAATGTCTATTTTATCAGATTTTTGGTGGGCATAGATAAAAAAAATAGTTTAAGTTAATTTTTTTAGCATTATTATTTTTGTTTTTACTTATTTTATATGAAAAACGTTCAAGATTTGTTATGCCCACCAAGTTATTGAAATTTCAACCTTTTATGCACATGAAAATCAAAAAAAATACTTTCTGTACGTCTAATTAAAACCTCTTCAACCTTGGCAAATTTTGTTGCTTTTAGCAAAAAAATTTGTAGTTACATGCGTTAAATGTTTGTTATATTTTAAAGCAATGACGTAACTTTAAATGCGTTACTTCCCAATTCACTATGTTATTAAATTTATTAAAACAGCTTTTTTAGCGAGTCAAATTTTAGTGTATAATATACACTATTTTAGTGTATAAATAAAAACAAACTTTGGCGGTTTTTTTCTCTCGTACAAACATCAGATAAGTTGTTTAATCCTCTGATATCTATTGCATACTTGTTATTTGTCAATAATTATTACTTGATTTTATTTGTTTGTGTTTTATTTTTATTGAGAAGTTTATGTATCACTATGCATTCTAGTGCAAGGGAGATATTAATACTATACATTGGATGGGAAAATGGCTGGGAAAATGAATGTAACTTTTATTAAGCGATTAATGAACACTGATAAAATCACTAACAACGTTATTTTAATTTTACTTAAAGTCTTTCCATCTAAAACATTGTTTAGTTTTCTAAGTTTTATTATGTCAATTGAGTTTAATTTTCCTATTATTGAAGACTTTGAAAAAATGTGCAAGAAATTATTAAGACAAAAAAAAGATTTTATAAAAAATTATGAAGCTTCTAAAAACGAAGCATTTTTTAATATGCAACTGCCTCCAGCTTCACAAACCAAAAAAAGAAAATCAGCAGATGCAGACTATTTTTAAAAACTTTTTGTAATTAATTAAAATTCCATTCTTATCTTTAGAAATTAATTCGAATATGCTTCAACAGTTACGTAAGCATTACAGTTTCAGTCATCATAAAGATTTTTGTTTTTCTGGTTAAAGAATGGGATACAATATAGTTCTAACTGCGTGTACAAAGAGTGTTTATACTACCTTAAGAACAAATCATTTACTTGAGAATCCACAAAATAAATGATTCTAATTAGCCTCTGCAGTTCTACAACAGTTTGTTTCAGACTGATCATAAAGAAAATTTTCATTCATGAATAAACGACAACTAATACAAACCATCATAAATTGTTGGATGGGGCATCATTTAGTTAAACCTTTCTCCAGAAAAAGCATGAAGCGCCAACGTTTAACATTTAATTCAGTAAGATTATAAAGAGTATTTTCCATATGGAATGGAAATAAAATTAGTATCAATTGCATGCAAAGATCGTTATTCATATAAAATTTAGTTATAACACATTTAAAATTTTACCTATTTTAAGAAATAAAAATCATTAGTTATTTCGTGTTTCAATTGAAGTTATTAATTTATGCCAAAATTTCGGGTCTCAGAATCCAAAATGCAACGGTTGGCTGCGACATCCAATTCCACGTTGTAGCGACGTCAGTTGCCGACCATCGGCCAACGATTTTTTCGACGTTGATCCGACGTTGGACCAACAGTGTGTTATCTGAGAAAGCAGTATGTATTAACTTTTGACTAACAAAAAAAAATCAAAATGGTATAATCGATGATATATAATAAGTTACATATAATAAAGGATACAAAATGAACTTTATGGAAACAACATGTCAATTATATAGGCTGATTTAGAAACCAAGACGAGAACGTTAAAACTGCTTGGGAAATCCTAAAAAAAGACTGGTACTGAGTAATTTTTCACGTCTTGATATTTTGAAGTCGCGTTGTCAACCTCAAAAGAACCTTTTTCGCGTCTTCTACAAAACATCAAATTAAAAATTGTTTAAAACCTAAATAGTTTTCCTTTTGAAGTCAATTCCTCTTTTTAACGTCTTCTTAACGGTTTTTTAATATGATTTCTTTTGAATATATATATATATATATATATATATATATATATATATATATATATATATATATATATATATATATATATATATATATATATATATATATATATATATATATATATATATATATATATAGATAGATAGATAGATAGATAGATAGATAGATATAGATATAGATATAGATACGCGGAAATAGAGACTTACAGAGCCGAATTTTATGGTAAAATTCTGTGACTCGTTTATATATATATGTATATATATATATATATATATATATATATATATATATATATATATATATATATATATATATATATATATATATATATATATATATATATATATATATATAATACATATATATATAAACGAGTCACAGAATTTTACCATAAAATATATATATATATATATATATATATATATATATATATATATATATAGATAGATAGATAGATAGATAGATAGATAGATAGATATAGATATAGATATAGATACGCGGAAATAGAGACTTACGGAGCCGAATTTTATGGTAAAATTCTGTGACTCGTTTATATATATATGTATATATATATATATATATATATATATATATATATATATATATATATATATATATATATATATATATATATATATATATATATATATATATATATATATATATATATATATAATATATATATATATATGGGAGTCGAACTCCGAACCTCTCGCTTACAAAGCGAGCGTTACACCACTACCGCATATATATATATATATATATATATATATATATATATATATATATATATATATATATATATAAACTTGTATATATATAAACTTATATATATATATATATATATATATATATATATATATATATATATATATATATATATATATATATATATATATATATATATATATATTATAATATTATTATATATATATATATTATTTTGTTATATATTATTGGTTATATATATATTATAGTTAGGTCTTTATTTTAATTTATAATTAGGTCTTTATTATATATATATATATATATATATATATATATATATATATATATATATATATATATATATATATATATATATATATAAACTTGTATATATATAAACTTGTATATATATATATATATATATATATATATATATATATATATATATATATATATATATATATATATATATATATATATATATTATAATATTATTATATATATATATATATATATTATTTTGTTATATATTATTGGTTATATATATATTATAGTTAGGTCTTTATTTTAATTTATAATTAGGTCTTTATTATATATATATATATATATATATATATATATATATATATATATATATATATATATATATATATATATATATATATATATATATATATACTTTGTCAGACCATAGAAGTATAAATCAGATGGAATCAAAGCAATTTCAAATCGTCTCGGGAGTATGCTTGTAACCGACAATTAAAAAAAACCACAAGTTTCACTGGACAAAAAACAACAAAATTTACTGAAATGATTTTTATTAAAACATCACAAAATGAGTTATTCTGGGGATATGCTGCAAAGTTTTAACCATTAGAAATTGCAATTATTCAGCAAAAGGTTTATTAAAACTCGGTAATTAAATAGAATCAATTGATTTTAAAAGCATATGTTAGTTTAAGCTTTTTTCTTGCTTCAAGTCATAACACGACATTTGATTAAAAAGAAAACTAACATTTTTTTAAAAATCAAAAAAATTGTTTTCTAAATAACTAAAATTTAAAGTTTTATTAGCTGTATATCATAATTTCATTCATTTTTGTAGTACTTCATTCATTTAATATGAAGTTTATAAAAAAGTTGTCGTTTGCCGTTTCGTTGCGCTTATTTATAGCGAAGCTTCGGCTTCGGCCGAAGCCAGGGTCAGTTTTTGCCAAAGCATTGGCTTTGGCAAGTTTTTTTAGGTAATAAAAGGTAATATGCTACTTTTATATTAAACATAAAATAATTTTATTGCTTACAATATAATTACTAAAATTCTTCTACTTGTAATTTGCTCCTTTACTTTGATTTCTTGACGTATGCCGCATTATACATCATGCCTGCTTATCAAAATTAAAATGTAAGCCTGCTTATTAAAATTAATGCGTACTTTTTTATATTTTATTTAAGTTTTATGTTTAATTTTATTCCACTCCTCTTTTACTAAAACCTATTTTCACTGTAACTTGTATTTAGTTTTTTTGCGCTTGAAGCGTACGCTAGAAAAATTATTTATAATCATCACTCAAAAACATGAATGATTATTGATTTTACAATTACAGAAGCAGATAACATGCAGAAAATCAATAGCAGCATGCTGCAATAATTGTATGCATACTAAAACACTTTGAAAGTGCTACGAAAGGTATGTCACGGAGAAAACAGTCCGCAGAGTAAACTGTCCGGCCGGACAGTTTACTCCGGAGTAGAATGTCCTAGTTGGTCCTATCCGTCCGGTTAGGACAATTTACTCCGGAGCAAACTGTCCTACGTTGGAGTAAACTGTCCTACCAGAGTTGCTAAAAAGTCGAAACCTAAAACGCCGGAAAACCGAAATGCCAAAAACAAACATAAAATTCTGTTTCCTTTTGGGTAAGGAAACACAAAATTCTGTTTCCTTTTGGGTAGTTTTTTGCAACGGAATTGCCAAATGTTTTGAATGTTTTGAAAATGTTTATCACAACTTAGGTACATATATTATAAAATAATTTTGAACCGTTACTGCCTGCTCTTTGATGAAATGTAAAGAGAAGTTATTGACAAGTTATTGCGCATTTTACTTGTTTAAAAGTATAAGTCATAATTAATTTACAGAATAAACACAAACAGTTTGTTTAAATATCAATAATAAACGTTTATTATTGGTATTTAAACAAAACTGTTTGTTTAAACCTTTCACTGGCAATTGATGTCTAAATGTGAAAAGAAAAGCTTAAGTTGTTGTACTCAATGGTTTTCTTTCCAGACACTGCTGAACTTAGATTTATGGATGTTTTAGCCTAAGAAAATATAACTTCTATGTAAAATGGAAAAGTTCACTAATATGTTTTTCCTGTGATATTACAGTTAGAGTCTTTAGAGTTAATTCAGCATTTACAGGTAATTTTTTTGTTTTATAATTAGGTAAAAATATATTTTCGATTTTTAAAACCTTGATAAAAAGTAAATATAAACTATAAATAAAAAGTAATAAAACACAAAAACCATAATTATAACCTAATTTTTTAAATCAAATCTTAACTTTTGCTTGAACATCTAAATTTCTCTTATACATAAAACACTTAATTTCTCATTAACAACTTAGTAGCTTACTTTCAGATCATTAATAAGGATTTTGATCATCTCATTCTAGTGATGATTTTTTAACAGTAATTACCAATATGTTTTATTGTGCATTAGATAGATGCTTTAGGGCTATTGCTCTTAACACTTTAAAGTCTTCGATAAAGTCTTCCATTGTAGTCTCTTCTTATGTAGATGTGATTTGTGTGACGTGGAGAATTATATTAAATTATTGAATCATTCCTTAGCAGTTTTAGTATAAAGATTGTCCTTCCTTGATGTTCTATTCTTGGTTTTTTATTATATTGTTTCTAATCTACGTTAATGAACTTCTCTATAATCTTACATCTAAGGTGATATTTATGCTGGTGTTACCACCATTTTTTCTTAGCTTGATAAAAACGCAACACTCTCTGATTTCTTGGAGGGGCATTACAGCTTATAAATGATGTCATCACAGCTATAGCATAAAGCTTTCAGTGCTTGGATAATTTTGAATTTAAAATTCAGTTATTTCAAGCTAAATCTAGATGCAATAACATGTATCTATAAACGAATGAATGAATCATCTACTTAGTGTCTTCTTGGATTATTTCTTACTTCTAATGATTCTTGGAAATCATATGTAAAATTGATTGCAAAGTTAGCATCTGCTAAGGTTGCATCTGTTTTTCGTGATCCTTAGTGATGTACCAATTAATCAGCATCGACTAAATTAACCACTTTTTGCACAATCGGCATTGGTATTGGCATCAGCTTTTTTTAATTAAGTTCTTGATTCTCCAATTGATGGCAGATGAAACAATTTTAAAATTTTATCCTGCATTTTGAAAATAATTAAATGAAATTTTGATAATAAATAAAAATTAACTAAAATTTATGTAAAACAATGTCATCGTTGTTATTTTGTGTTCTTGTATCTGCGCTTTGTTGTTTTGATGTTTCAAATAAAGCCATTTATTCAAATATCTATTATCTTAAGTATCTCCTTAAATAAAGCTATTCATGTTACAAGCTTTTCATCTTCAACACACTCTTTGCAAGTTTTTCTACTTCTACTTTTTTTTTTATTGACACTGATAACTTTCTACACTCTGATATCCAATTATCTGCGTTACAACACTCTACATGCCAAACCACTTCTATATTTTTAAACCTCATTTTGGCACATCTTACCAGATATTATTACTATTCCATGTTCCGCATATCCAACTAATCATCTTTTGTATTGTTCTTTCCAGACACTAGAGATCATCAACATTCATTGCCAATGTTACACTACCATATACCATATACTATAAAATAACATGTGAATTAAGTTAGAAAAGAGGCTATTTTTGGCTTCATTTTTAAGTATTTTTTATCAAGCCATTTAAAGCTCTGCAACCTGCAGAAATAACTTTTTTTAGGTATATCCTATAAACCTTTAAACATTGCGACTCTTGTCTTTTAATCTAGCATTCTTCTGCTTTTTGAGATTTTGAGAAATAATCTTTATCAGCCTTTTACTATCCATCGGCATTGGCCAAAAATGTTTAATCTGTACATCACTAGTGTCACTTTCTTACTCCTGATTATATTCTTTATCTCTATAAATTCCCAATCCATCCTAGCATGGAATACTGTTGCCATATAAAGGGAAATACATCAAACATGTCCTTTCTGAAAAAATGCATCGTAAACATAGTTTAACCTGCTCTTTCAGCTAACCTTCAACCTTTGTCACGCCTTTTGTTCTCTTTTCTATAAATAATAAATAGCCTGCTGGTCTAAAGAGCTAGAATCTCTTGTGACTACAAAAAATCATAATTTTACTCGTCATTCAATGAATGTGGCTGTTCATAAGTGCAAAATAAAAAATCTTATGTTTCAGTTTTTTGATTGGTGTTTACTTTTAATTTTCCTGATTGTATGAATTATATAAATCAAGAAAATATGATCTTCCTGATTATATGAACCTGGAAAACAATTATAATCTTCTGTAAACTGTCATTTTGCACTATATAACCTTTTTCATGATTTTTCTAGTAACTTCCATCTCCAATAGTGGTTGCTTCTAGCCTTGATAATTTTATTCCTGATCTATCAGTTAAAAAAAAGTTAAAATAAAAATAAAAACAGTGATAATTTTGTTGTTAGAAGTAAAGATATTAAAAGATATTACTTTGTTTTTTTTAATTTTTTATTTTTTCAATTAATGATAAAAGAATTTAATTTATATATACAGGTGGCCACCTAGGCCACCTGTTTTAATTATTTTTCAGAAACAAACAACAGCTTGAGAGAAATTTGTATGCATATATTGAAATTACATAGACATAATTAGACATTAAATTTTTTTTGACTATTGCGTTAACACTTTTATTTTAACAGGATTAAACTAGATTCAAACTCAATTATTCAACCTTTTTTTATTTTTAGATACTAAGCGGTGGAAGTATATCCGCAGATTGAGTAAACAGATTAAATCCTCAACAGTTAAAATAACTGTGGTTGTGCAGGAATACAGTTATGTTGTTGCATATTGGATTTATAGAAGATGATAATGTATAGTTTCCACAAGGCTTAAAAGATGGGAAATAGTCTATAAATGATCAGGAGAGTAAGGGTTTTTCGTACATGGCTAGTTTTGTATAACCCAAGATCATTTGCTGTGAATAGCTCCTGCACTTGATATTGTTACTTAATTTAAAAAACTGACGGCGTATGTACTAAAAAATACTAAAAAGATTTTAAATATGTCTATGATTATATATATGCGATTTTAATATAATATAGTATGATAGGTTTAGCAATATATTATAAATATTTACAGAGGCGTATCATTAAATAAGTTTGCATTTTATATTTTCATTTTATATTTTCATTGCTAAAAAGTTATTTAAATATTTTATAAATAATCGAGTTTTAATATATATTTATTGGTTATATTCACAGATGAAAATTTTCCGGGAATTCTATTACTAAAAGTATTAATTTCTGAACCATTTTCTCAGTTTTTATATTTATAAAGTAAATAAATTATTACTCTTTGCAAACTGTTTACGGTAAAACTGAGACATTGTATTTGATTTTAAAGAATTTTGAAGAAAAATAATTATTCAGTAGTTTTTAGTTAATTTATCTATCCCTTTACCATCATTCCAGAGTATATCCACATACCTTCGTCAACTAGTTGACCATATAATTTTTCGGTATTTTCATAGAAAAAAATTTCCGAGATTTTCATCAAGTCAACAACTCATCTATGTTATATTATTGCTTTTCTTTGTCTGTCATGTTCTTAAAACTGCTTGAAATAAGAGTTTCTTTGTTTGAGTAGATTCTAAAAAGAAAGTATCGCTGTTACTTGTTTTGAGCGAAGCGAAATAAAAGCACTTCAAAAACTTGCATGCTTAAGACTAAAATTAAAAATCTTAAATTTGGAAGAAAGACCTCTAAATATTAAAAAAGGGCTCCTAAATTTGTTCTCCCTCCGACCTCGTAGGGGGCATTAGTGGGCTAGCGACGGCTTGGGTTGGATCATTTATTTAAAGCATCTAAATAACTCTATTTATTAATGGAAAATTGATTTTTAAATGGAAATACATTTAAATGTTTCTTTTATGTATCATTGTATTAGCAAAACTGTTTTCTTGATGTTCGATTTTTGTTCAATTTATTCGTGTTATTTCATGTATGTAACAAGATCACGCAAATTTTTCTTTACTATTATGTTAGCACCATGTTACATTGACATTTTTACATTTTTACAAAACCTCCGGTTTAACGGGTAACGGGTCGTTTTGTAAGAACACTATTTGATTATTTTTCAAGTTTAAACCTTAATATTTGGATAGGTTTCAGGTGTCACATAACTTTCTGTGCATTTTCAGACTAAATCCCTATGATACTACATCCTGCAAAAAATGTATGTGCAACTCTCCGCGTTAAGAAATAAACATCATTAAAAATTAACAAAACTTTATATTTTTGTACTTTTAAACTGATAATAAGTCAATCGCTCAGTTTTAAGCTATTTTTTATTTTTTAAACAAAGTTTTTTGGGTTACGTGTGATATTAGCTATAACAGTTATGTGAAACTTCTTCCCTAAACTTTTTCCCTAGTTATGTGAAACTTCTTCCCAAAAAATGGGTTCAAATATGGCAAAAACTAAATTTCTAGAACAAATTTCAAAAAATCTCAAAATTTTAAAGGCGGATTCTGAGTGAAGGAAACGTTTTTAGAATTATTTTTGTCCTAAACGAGGGGAATACTTCCACTTTTTCCCAAATTTGCCTGATTCTTACAAAAAACGGCTTTTAAAGTCACGGTAATGAAGTCCGTTTAGTTGATTTTCAAGTCACGTCATCAATTGTGACAAGTCGATTTTTAAATTCGCAGAACAGTTGTTTCTAAATTTTTTTTCAACAATTCTCTTATCATTGCTTTTAATTTTTTTTTTAAATTAAATGTCACGACAACGTTGCACTACTTTTATAGCTTTATGCTTTTATGACTTTAAGCACGGCGATCTATAAGTAACAGGCCGTGACACGCAAAACTTAGAAAAAAATGTGGGGGCCGATATTTTAAAAATCAATATGATATTTTTTTAAAAACAAAATATGTTGCTCCCGTTATATAAAGCATTAAACTATGTAAAAATTTGTACAATTTAGAAATCTTTTTAAGTTTTTAACGATAAACTTTATTTAATTGTTTCAATTCATAAAATTGCTTAAATAATGAAATAAAAAAGTTTTATATCAGGTAAAAAACAAAAGTTAAATAAAGTACTGTTAGGGGGTAACTGCACCTTTAAATAGGAATATATTTTAGTGACTTAAATAAATAAGAAATACTTTTAAAATCATAAAACAGAAACTTTAAATCAATTAATAAATTTCAATAAAGAAATAACAGCATAAGTGTCAATAAATAACTGTCAACTTAACAAGACAACTTTAAAATTTTCAGAGACGGTTCTTTGTTCGATCTTGGTGTGGAAAGTTTTTGATAAAAATATTTGACAGTATATTACCATGATGTCGTTCCATGTCAAAAGAATAATGATCCGATATAAGCATAAAAGTGTTGCACAGGGATGTCCGACAAACTTTATCTTTAATAGAGTTAAATAGTACAAATGAGAAGAAAACCCATTGAACAGTATTATCAAAAGGAACTTTTAACCCACCTCTATCGACTGATTTTAGATATTGACCAAACTTTTCAAAATAAAACATTGTTCTGGTTAAAAGTTCATTTTCATTAAGCAAATCATCATTACGAGACACATATCCGGCAATATAAACAAGAGACATCTTTGATTGAACAGTTATACTTTTTTCTAGTGTTGGTAAATTATCAAAGACCTCAGCTGAAGATTCATCAAGTAAAAATCCACAAAATTGGCAAGAATGTCCTGCATCAGGAGTTGACTCATTAATGTTATATGACAACAAAAGTGAAGTTTTAGAAATATTGAACTTTTCAATTATTTGCTGGACACTTAAAAAATATGTGCCACCAGATCCTTGTCTTAATTTGCTGAATTCTTTTTCAAGTGGGTCTGTTGTAAATTTTCCCAACATAACATATTTGTGTTTTTCTTTTAATAGTGTTTTTGTCAACTCAACAATTCCTTTACATGTATGATTTATGGAATATCCTGTATCATGTGTTAATTGTTTTATACGCTTCCCTTGATTACTTGTCATACGTAATGCCATTTCTTCGAAATCCCAAATAAATTTTAATCTATCATCATTTGGATCTCTGATTACAGCTTTTCGATCATCATTAAACCTACAATCTACACCCACACTTTTTACATTTAAAATTTTCCACCATGTAACAACCATTTTAATAAAATCAGCAGTCTCATTTATGTTTAAGATGTTGGAGGTTTCAGGATGATTAAGTAAAGCGCTGTATGTTTTTTCAGAAAACACTTTTAGACAGGTAGAAACAGATTGTCTTTCAATATGACTGGGTCGAACAGAAACTTCATTCAAATCAGAAAGTTTCATTAGACAATTAGAATCAGCTTCAAAAAGTTTTATCAAATGACTCCAACAAGCTGTTTTCTCAACACCATTTTCATAAAAAATTAATTCTCCTTTTTTTTCTGTGAGCCAATTGTTTCGGATGTTTTTGATTAAGTGGACAAAGTCAAACAACAAATAGGTTCCATTGGTGGTTAGCCAAGGTTTTTCAGGAAATGTGTCAAATTTTTTTAAAAATGCTTGATTAGTTCGATTTCCATCACAAGCAAGGATTGTCTTTGCGTTGCCATTAGACTCTTTAACTGCTTCAACAGTCAAATGAATTTGATCATATAAAAATTGAGAATTTAATTTGTTTACAGGTAACATTTTCACAAGAAATTTAGGTCCACCAAACATACAAGCAATATGAAACTGCAAAAATAATTACGATTAAAGGTGTTCGTACTTCAGTAAGTACTGAAGAGACACTTGTACCTTCACAACTTTATTTTCAGCATTTTGGCGCCCTAAAGGATGGACTTACATCACAATTTTTATGCATTTGAGATATTTTTCTAACTCTTAAAGTACCCTTTAAATAATTTTTATTTAAAATATTTAAATAAAATTTATTATTATAGAGAAGTTATCACGCAGAAAATTCAAATCCATTTGTATTATACAAATTTAAAAATTTTAAAATAAACAAAATATTTTTTTCTATGTAAAGTTTACATATACTTCATTTTACTTGTCTATGTAAATTTTACTTGTACTGTTCACAGCTTTACAAAATAAAATTAGTTTTTGTCACAAATATTTTTTTTTACACTGCCCTAACGTCTACACTACACAATTATTTAAAACTTTAAAACAAATTATATTTTGTCAAAAAATGCAATTGCATATCGAAAAATAAAATTTTTTATAAGTTCACAAGGAATTTACTTACGAATCCTAAAAAAATAACAATTCTTCTCCAATTGAAATAATTTACTTAACTATAAATTGTTTAAAAATCCATAAATGAACATATCATTAAAACAACATACCTTTGAACTGAGTTTCTGGTGTTTGTCACCATGTCTCTGCACCATGTCTTTTATCGATTTGTGTTGTTTTCCATTGCTGTTAGTTTATGAATGAAAAGGTAAACATCACTTTGTGATTTTTAACCATTGAATTCATTATTAACAGAACGAAGTACCTGAAAAAATTTTGAAAAACTTGATTTTCAACAAACTTTACAGTATCAACTTGATTTTCAAGAAACTTAACAGTATCAACATGACTTTTAACAAACTTAACAGTATCAACATGACTTTCAACAAACTCTACGCTATCAACATGACTTTCAATAAATTCTACGCTACCAACATGACTTTTAACAAATTCTACGCTATCAACATGACTTTTAACAAACTCTACGCTATCAACATGACTTTCAACAAATTCTACGCTATCAAGATGACTTTCAACTAATTCTACGCTATCAACATGACTTTCAACAAATTCTACGCTATCAAAATGACTTTCAATAAATTCTACGCTATCAACATGACTTTCAACAAATTCTACGCTATCAAGATGACTTTTAATAAATTCTACGCTAACAACATAACTTTCAACATATTTTACACTATCAACATGACTTTCAACAAATTCTACGCTATCAAGATTACTTTCAACAAATTCTCCGTTATCAAGATTTCTTTCAACAAATTTCATGCTATCAATATGGGGGGGGGGGGTTAAATAAGCTTGCGTTGGGTAGGAAAATGTTCCAAAAACTATTAAACATACTCCTTCTATTGTATGAAGAATGCAATAGTAACAAATTTAAAAACAAATCAACATAAAAATTAGGATTTTTTCAAACCTCTTAAATAAATATGTCAGAAACACATATTAAAATGGACTAACTTACGAAGCCAAATATGTATCTAATTTTCATTAAAAGATTAATTGCTCTAAATGTTATTAAATATTTTCTAATCTATTTAAATTTTAGATTGTTTGCAAAACATTTAGTTAAATATTTTTTTCCATAAAGATATTCGTAAATATAACCAGTAAATAATAATGAAAACAAATTTTGCTTAAAAATAAATGCTAAACAAAAAAACCATCTAAAATATGAAAAAACAAAGTTAAAATAACTAAAAAACCACACAGGTTAAGTGACAGTCATATCTGTATCTGAAGTGGCATCTTTGATAGTATGAGTAATAATAAAAAAATTAATTAAAACATCATATTTTGTGTTATTTCTGTCAGCTTATTCTATAAATAAAAATCATAACATATTTTTAAAATGTAAAGTGATATAACTCTTTGCATTCAAAATATTCAACCATTTTGCCAGCAGCAGGCATTCGACAGGAAGAGAAAATATCTAACTCTTGAAAATTGAATAAGTAGTATATAACAAATATGATGTTTTAATGAATTAATTATATATATATTTAATTATATATATAGATCCATAGATATAGATCTATACATATATCATAGATTATTATCAAATAATAACTTGCACGAATCACAAAAGAAGATATCACAGATACTTTTCTGATAGTCAATTAAACATGTTAAGTGATATAACTCATCGCATTCAAAACATTTAATCATTTGGCCTGCAGCCGGCATTCAACAAGAACAGAAAATATCTATAGCCTCAATGCGACTAACCCCACCAATTTCTGTACTTACCTTCACTGTTGGAAACATGGAAAGAACCGTTTCTTGAAGGCTTTTCAATAAATGATCCCGCATCAGATTTTGTTTAAACAAACAATGATCTGGTTGTATCTGCTTAGTTAAAGCTGCAGCAAAAGCTACAGCAAATAAACCGCAATCATTTCCTCCTTTCTGTTTTTGAACATCCATTATTTTAATGATAATTTTTTTCTCAGGACATACCAAAAGGGCAGCAATCTGTTTTTTCCCTTGATCACTCAAAGAGTTCAACATGCTGTCATAAATAAAAACTTCATTCATTTTTTGCGCTCCTATATTGCTAATTGTAAACCAGTGTCCATATCCATCATGGAGTATCTGGATAAAACTATTTTTCATTGCAAGAAATGCCATATTTAATCCTAGAATAGGATCTTGGAAACCAGCTATTGATGACTGTGCCTTTAAAATATTCCGTGAGGCAAAAATTATGCTATCTGTTAGCCACTCATTCTCACTCCTAAGAATATTTCTTTCAATGGATGTCAACTCACACAAACTGTTTTTTATCCACAATACCTCCTTTTTTGTTTCTTTGGATGCAATTTTGTAGGTTTCCACCTCAATTGTACTTATCTCAATTCTCTGATCTTTATTGGATACATTTGTTTCATAACATTTTTTCTTTGCTGGTGTACAATAATCATGATCATGATTGTTGCAGAATTTTGAGGACTGCATTGGCAATATAATAGATTTTGAGGACTGCATTGGCAACAGAGTAGATTTAATACTAGATGTAAAAAATATATCAGATTTGTTTTTCTGGTCACTGATGTTGCCTGTTGGATTTGTATGACTACTATCAATTTTACTACATTCCTTAAAAGAATCCGCCTCTGTTATTGCCACATTAATATCACAAGTAATGTATGGCTTAATGTGAGCACCATTAACCTTTTTTTCCTTTAAGGTGGCTATTTCTTGTAAGAGATATGACCCCTTTCCTAAATTTTTCAAAATACAGAAAGGTCCAAGCCATCTGAAATCTAGTTTTCCATCTTTTCGTTTTTTCCGCAAAAAATCCTTGATCAGGACTTTGGATCCAATTGCATAAACAAATGGATTAGCATGCTTCTTGTTATAATGCAGTTTCTGTTTTTCTTGAGCTGTTTCGATATTTTTTTTAGCTTTTTCTAGGATACATGATCTAAAGTATAAATAGTTATTGTAAAACTTCAGAATAAATTTAAAATCAAACAAAGAACTTTTCACATTTTATATCTTTTAATAATTGTTGTACCATTAAATTTTGTACAATGCTATTCAGGCTACCAGAAAGAAAAAAAGAAAAGAAAGGAACAATTTTTTTTTTTTTTTTTTTTTTTTTTTTTTTAACATCTTCACTTCCAACAAGGCTGCAAGCAACCACTATAATAGTTGGAAGTTACTGGAAGAGAAAAGACTAAATCTGTAGAGCAAGCTGAAAGATAAAAAAGTTTCATTATTAATATGAAATTATGCTAGACTTTTTTAGAAATCTTTCAATAAATTTTTGCTCTGCAAAAAAAAAAAAAAATTTAAAAGCATTATATAAACTTATAATTTGAGTTTCAAAACTGTTGGGTTACTGAATATGATATTTATCTTTTAATAAAATAGTGAGGTAAAAATTAAAGGAAGTCAAAATTAAGATTTTTTTATTGTTATTGGTCGATTGACTTTTTCATTTTCATTTCATATCATATCAAAAAGAACATTGGTTATGAATACAGTATAAATGGGGTTATTTTAGAAGAAATTGAGACTGAAACCTTGGGGTTGTGATATCACATGATTTGAAAGCATCTAACCAAAGCATGGGGGCTTTTAAAAATGCAAACAAAATTATGGGAATTATAAATCACACCATTGCCTATAAACAATCTAACATTATGTTATAACTATATAAATCATTAGTTCCTCTACACATAAAATATTGTACATCTGTTTGGTCACCTTTTTATATCAAAGATAAAGAACTAATTGAAAAAATACAACATTTTAGTAAAATAATAATGCAAGATAAGATAAGAGTAATATGATAATGAAGTGCAACATCGATCTTATGCAGACAGAATACTTAAATTTGGTGTATGGACACTTGAGGAAAGAAGAACTAGATCAGACTTAATAGAAGTATACAAGCAGCTGAATGAGTTGCCTACTAAATTTCATATAATTTTTTTTTTAATTAGCCACAAACAAAAGAATAAAAGAAAGAGGTCACCCACTTACACTCATTAAGCATAGATTTACAACTGTGGTCAGACAATATATCTTATCGGAACGTGTAGTCAACCGCTGGAACTTAATAACAATACTGTAACAGTCACTTCCCTAAATTGTTTCAAGTCAAAACTAAATAGGTTACAAACAACAAGGATTGGCTTCTTTATGGACTAACGCCTACATAGCTCAATTGGTCAAAACTGGATTGCTTTAGCAATAATGGTATGGCCATACCAGGAAAATAACCAGGTAAATAAATGAAGCATTATCAGAAATTATTTTTAAATATTGGTTTCGTGTTTGCGGTTTCATAACACATTTTTAAGAAATGGAATCCAAATTAGAAGTAAAAAAATAAAATTATGCAAAGTATCAAGATAATTAAGCTTTTTGAAGTCCTGTTATAGAGAAAAAAATGTTTAATTTAAGTTTTCTTTATTTTTTATCTTCTACCATTTAAAACATGTGTCCGCCATTTGCAAAGACATATCAAAGGACTTTTCATTATAATTACCCACAATACAGTATCGTGATAAATAAAACTATAAGTAATGTATTTTATAATAATGTATATTATAAGTTGTATAGCTTTTATGTTATAAGTAATTTATACAATATAACATAAGATATTTATAGTAATACTATACATAATTAATGCTATATCATATAAATTACTTATAATATATAAGCTATGTATTATATAACCTATAAATCGTAACCTATATATGTATATACATTATATATATGCATATATAATGTATATACATATATAGGTTACGATTTACATATATATATGTATATACATTATATATACGCAGTACAGTAATGTCACATTACTGTATTGCGAGTCTATTTCAACTCACCATTTTACTCACATTAAATGCGAGTAAAATTATTTTACTCACATTTAATGTGAGTAAAATAGTGACTCACTAGTAACTCTAGACTAACTAGACTAGTTGAGCTACTAGTAAATCACTATTTTAAAAATAGTGAGTTACTAGTTACATAGTAACATAGTTAGAAATTATAACTATGTACTAGTAATACTACAAACATAGCATCTTAACTTTTACAATCTTTACCTTTTTGCTTTTCGTCTAATTGTCCGCTTATCATTTTAAATGATAAGCGGACTGCACCCTAAATGACCAACTGCACCCTAAATGACATTTAGGGTGCAGTCATGACGATAAACAGATTTAGATAAATAGTTACTAACATCAGCAAGCATCATTTTTTCATAATTACTTTTCTGTTCATCCATTTTTAAAATGATTTTTGATATTTTATAATAATAATTTATTTTAAATCGAACAATATTAATTATAGCTAAATATATAACAAATATAAAATCTTATAATCACGGCTGATTTTGTACCAATTATTGGTACAAAATCAGCCGCGATTCTTTAACTAATTATTTGCTAAGTAGGACAATTTACTCCAATGTAGGACATTCTACTCCGGAGTAAACAGTCCGGCCGGACAGTTTACTCCGGCGGACTGTTTTCTCCGTGACAGGTAACAGCAGATAAATCAGAGATCACACCGTTTTTTGACTATGCTAGCGACAAATCAACTGGAATCAAAACTGTTGTTAATGAACTTAAAACTGATTTTAAAAGTTATTTTCATAATACAAAGGTAATGTTCGTCTCAAACCCCATTTCAAATGAAATTTTTTAAATAAACAGATCATATTTTATATCAATGGTACTACCGCTTTCATTTAGAGTATCGATACTCTAAATGGAAGCAGTAGTACCCTTGATATAGATTTTGATTGCTTGTTGTAAATGATCATTTACAACAAGCAAAAGAAGTTAATTTCGTTAAAGACTCGTGATGGTCCAATCAAAAAAGAAAGCATAAGCATGTACAGCTTCTTAAACTAAATGGGTATAAATGAAAATGCTTCACAGAAATGTGAAAACACTGATGAAGGGGGGATGGAGGGAAAAAATGCTTTACAGAAATGAGTATAATAGTAAAAATTCTAGAGGAAAAACTCAAAATTTAAAAGGAAAATCGTACGAATAAAAAATATTTAAATAAAGTTGTAAATTTTTTTATTTATTACAAATTTAATTAAAAATTGAAATTACTTTTCTCATTAATTATTATGTTGCATTCAGCCCTGTTAAAAGAAATTTATTTACACGTTTTTTTTGCACACCAGAATTTTTGTAGACAAAATTATATTATATTTATATAATGGAAAGATTACTGCTAGCAGGCACAAACTATATGCAGGCAGGCCGTGTCTTCCTATAGTGATGGGTCTGTTTGCATTTAATATATTTAATTTTCCATTCAAAACATAATTATTTATCAACTATAAATGTTTATTTATAAGTTGATTAATAGTATTCTTTTTTCCGTACTTGATTAAAAATTTAAAATATTAGTTTAAAATTTAAATTGATTCATAGTTTTGATTCAACATGAACAAAGTCAACTTCAACTTTAGCCTACCAACATTACTAAAAAATAAATGCCCTTATAAGTAGTGGGATGTTTACAATTACACCTGCTCCGTTTTTTTAATGCATTGCTTAAACAAAAAAAATTTGTTTAAGCAATGCATTGCTACATCCTAAAATCCTATGAGATTGCATAATTAAAAAAAAAACCTTGATGACTTGTTATAGTAAAATACCTTGTGCGCTAAAATACTTTTAATTGCAGTACATATATTTTAATACGTGCAGTACATATAATAGCTGTAGTAAAATGTTATAAATTATTTTTCAGCAAATAGTATTATCACAAGATAGCTAGATCTGCAAGATAGCAAATTTATCTAGGTAAGTGCAAAAGCTTCGGCTTCGGCAAAATCTTAGCTTCGGTACATCCCTACATTTTTAATGTTTTTCTAGAATATTATGGGCGAACCATCAAAATACTATATTTTTAAATTATTATAAACGTACCTATTTGCGTCAACGTATAAAGTTTAGGCGTTTAAATACAGTCTTGATGTCGTTTTCTTATTCTTTACGAAACAAAAGTTTACGAGCTGATGTTTTTATATGCTGAGTTTCGTAGTTTTTACTCAATGTTTCATAAGCATTTTTATGTTTTTTTTTTGTCGTGACGGTCGTAACGAAAAATCTAAAAAAAAAAAAAAGAATGATTATAAAAACCATATAAACTATGTAAAAGTATAAACTTATAACATTATTTAAGTTTTCAATTATAGTTTTTTTTTGCATATTTAATGGCCAAATACTAGAAAAAGTAGCTCGCTGTCAATGAGATCGCTGTCAAATCTTGAAATATCTGAATTTTACTGCGCTTGCGTATAATAACTTTCCACTTATTTAGCAAGTCTGAACGACTGTGTATTGCTGGTATACAAAACAATTACAATAATTAATTTATTGATTTGATGAAAAACAAGTAAAACCACCATTGTGTATTCCTATTTCGAATTTCAAAAGCCGGGCGAATAAAAAAAGCTATTTGCTATACTCAGTTATTGGTCAGCTTTACGTAAATAAAAATTAACTAATTCTCCTCAAACTTTTATTCACGTAAAGCTGAACGACTCAGCGTTTTTGGAGTATATTACTCAGCTTTACGTGAATAAAAATTTGAGCGAGTTTGCTATTCACGCAAAGCTTAACCATTACTTCAAAAACGAAGAGTAAACGTTTTTTTTTTGTTATTTACCAGCAGCCGTATTTACATCTCTTCGTTAAAGCCTACGATAAGCTATCGACTTGTTAAAAGTAAAATGGCAGTTTTTAACGATAAAATAAACTAGTTTTTTTATGTTTCCGTTATATATATATATATATATATATATATATATATATATATATATGTATATATATATATATATATATATATATATATATATATATATATATATATATATATATATATATATATATATATATGTTGATACTGGTTCTTTAAAGCCACATTCATTTGCAAAGATATATAATTTCACAACCCGGAGCTAATCCACTATCATACGGTGGTAGCTCTCCTATTAAATATTTGAGGTGGTGTATTTAATTACAAAGCAATATGGTTAATAAAATCGATGCTAATGGTTACTCGGCAGTTAAAAACATAGCGCCATCAATCGCCCACCATGATATCTGGATAATGGAGCTCATGAACATCATTTCAAAACAGAAAACAACTATCTACTTGCAAGCCAACCAAATCAAAAAACTTGAACAAAAAATCTCAAATCTCAATCAGTCCCCCCAGCAATTTCAAAAGAGCCTTCCTGGAGTAGTATTGTCAGATACAAGCAAACGCATCGCCACAAATCGGTCAAGTTCTAGTCGAACTAAAACAAGCAGCTAAGCGTGAGAAAAATATAATGATATTTGGTGTCCCTGAACCAGCCAATGCAGCAGGCGCTGCCCAAGTACCGTCAAAAACGTTACACTGCATCACAGAGGTCCTAACAGTACTAGGCCTTAGCAATGATGATGTTAGTTTCTCCAACCGCTTAAACACGAAAAAAGTTATCAAATAGACGGCCTATTATAGTAGAATTTAAGAAGCTTGCCAAAAAAAATAGCTCTTATGAAATCTCGAAAACTTGCTACACATGAAACCTTCAAGATACTCAGTCAGTCCTGACTTGTTACCAGCTGAAAGAGAGCTTGAGTATCAACTACGCAAAGACCGCAACATTTGTAATGATAAACTTCGAACTGATAACCCTGATGCACCCTTTCACTAGGGCATACGCGATGTAACAATTGTAAAGATCTGTGGTGCCCTCAATTTCCGCTCCTCATCAACCAATTAGCTCAGCAGCCAACCAATCGCTTACCAACCATCTGCACCACTAATATGCGATCACTCTGTAACAAAATTGAGATCTTCAATCAGTTTCTCACAGATACCAACATTGATGTTGCCTGCCTAACTGAAACGTGGCTAAGCTTTGCTGATAAGCAAGTTATTCTCTCTCAAGTCAATAGTAATTACACTTACATAAGCACTGAACATCAGGATTGCATAGGTAGTGGCACTTATATATTTATAAACAAAAAATATTCAGATAAAATAGAACAAATAAAACTGACACCAACTCCCTGTCTAATTCAATACCTAAATAAGAAATTGAACTAACTATTGCTCGAGTGTACCTAAAATACCTGCCTCGAGGATACTTCTCCTGTCTAATAATATGCGCAACGTAGCCTAAAAATGCACAACGAGAAGCATCGTATCAACTTGCACCAAGTCATCCAACCAACAATAACTTGCTGCACAATTGGCAACCAACCACTTATAATCTTTGCAGGAGATCTAAATAATTGCTCTACTGATTTTATTTGCCGTTTTCACCAGCTCATTCACCTTAATTCACAACCTACCCGGAAAACAGCAATTCTGGACATCATCTTAAGTAATACACTAAAATGCTACAAATGCAATACCCTTCCCAGCGTTAAAAATTCAGACCACCTTGTTGTAGTTAGTCAGCCCTTGCTGGAAAGTACCTGCAAATTAAGTCACCAAACTAATCACTAAAAAAAAGCGTATTTATAACCGACGCTTCTTCTCCGGTAAAACAAATTTTTGGCGAGAAGTCGGGCTTGCCAATAAAGGACAAATCACTCATTCTATCTCTGAGATATTAGCAAATCAATTGAACGACTATTTCTAAAATGTTTAGAGAGATAAGAAACAACCTAACCTCTCGTTCTTTATCAATCGTCAAGCAGACCTACCTATTACCCCCATTTTTAGCATTTATAACATTCTCAATCAATTCAGCAAACTAAAGACAGGATCATCAGGATTTGAAAATCTCTCCCCAATTTTACTTAAATCTGCTCGCCTAATAATTGCCCCATCACTCAATATCCTGTTTAACCGCCTGATAGAAAACAGTTACTTTCCTGATCAATCGAAATCAGCAAACATAACACCAATTCCTAAAATCTCAAACCCGCTATCTTCTAATGACTATCGTCCAATTTTTTTTTTTTTTTAATTATTCACCTCCCCAAGGCCCGAGGGGGCCACTACAGTCGAGGAGGCTACTTATTTTTTGTTGTTGTTGTTGTTGTTGTTGTTGTTGTTGTTGTAAATCGTGGTACAACCCTCTCTCAACTCTTTAACTCCGAAACACGAACCTTGACAAGCAAGGCCGCTGCGCGGAGAAATTAAGTTGAGCGCATTACTTCTAGGGACATGGTGGGAGTCGAACTCCGAACCTCTCGCTTACAAAGCGAGCGCTCTTACCACTACACCACTACCGCATAATTGCGGTAGTGGTGTAGTGAAAAATAAAAATAGCCCCGGGTCCCAAGAAGTCCTCATCCACCACTGCTACCTATTAGCGATCCTTTATTCAAAAATACCTACGTATTCTTCGTGATGGTGTCAGTGACTTCTACCTCCCACGAAACATTGGCAACTCCGCTGCTTTTTCAACACATAAATGATCAGCTCTTTTTTCTCTGTTTTTACCTTACTTTCACTCATCATTAAACAAAAGATAAAATTTTACAATTCATTATTTATAGTGCTAATCAATTTTAAATAAAAATTTATAAAAAAAGATTTTTTTTTTTTTTATAAATTTTTTTATAAAAAAATTTATAAAATTTTTTTTTTTAATTTAACACCGTGTTTCATCAATAAATACTGAAATGCATTTCTGATGAGTCCTTATTGATGAAACACAGTGTTAAATGAAAAAAAATTTTGCAAAGTGATTTTCTACTAATTTGTAATTGCTCTGTTCTTTCAAGAACATTGAGCACTCTTTTTGTGGAATATATTTTAAATTGTTTAAATGTATATATATATATATATATATATATATATATATATATATATATATATATATATATATATATATATATATATATATATATATATATATATATATATATATATATATATATATATATATATATATATATATATATATATATATATATATATATATATATTGTTTTTTAGAGAATATTAAAATATCATTGTATTAAAATATTATTAATTATATATTAGAAACTTGAAAATTTTTTGTATGTTTTTACTATAGATTCATTTTAGCTCAAGAAAAGTTCTTTTTTAAAAGTTTTTTTGTTTTAGCCTAAGAAAAGTTCTTTAACCTTCGTTTTTAACCCAACCTTTTTTTTTTTTTTTTTTAAACTAAAAAAAGTTCATTTAAAAAATCCATTTTTTGAATATTTAGTTGTTAATTTCAGTTGTTAATATTTTTTGAATATTTAGTTGTTAATTTCTTAAACAGAAAGAAGGTACGAGGTACACAATACGAGGTACACAGCGACTTAATCACGATTTCTCTAAATGTGTCACAATAAAGTTATTCGGTTTTAATATTCAGATCAATTGGTAAAAATCGAACAAAATAGAGTTATGAGAAAATGTGCAACGTTTAGATGGGGTAAAAAAATAGCACGAAAAGTTAACGGAGCTGGCTAACGCAGGAATTTTAACTAAAAAAATTATCTATTTTCAAGACTTTTATTTAAAACTGAATAAATAAAAAATTTAAAAAAGTTTTAAATAAAAGTCTTGAAAATGGATTTAAACTCAATATTGCGCTTGATTATAACTTAACTTTCTATTTTTTCTTTCTATATTTCTACGTTTTATATTTCTTTGATTGTACAAACCCAAAATTGTGACAGCATATTTAAAAAAAGTAAACTTTAAATTGCATTCAACTTGAATGCAATTTAAATTGCATTCAAGTTTAATGCAGTTTAAATTGCATTCAAGTTTAATGCAATTTAAATTGCATTCAAGTTTAATACAATTTAAAGTTCACTTTTTTTAAATATGCTGTTACAATTTTGGGTTTGTACAATCAAAGGAATAGAAAACGGCATTTTTTTGCTTCTATGAAGAATCCTTCATACTAGTCAATTAACTAGTTTCTCATGCATTTTTTAGGTGATTACTGATAACTCGTAAGATTGCTGGTAATACGCGAAACGTAATCATTTTTTATCAGTAAAATCAAGAAAACTTTTTTTTTTACCAAAATTTCAAGTTATTTTAAAAATTTTTTAAAAATATTTTTTCAAATGCTTTTAAGCATTTTTAAAACATTTTAAAAAAATTATTTTTATTAACAAAAATAATATTTTTTATTTAACCTTTATTTTGTGCGTGAGCGTCTTATTTATATTTAACGGTGTCCGCTGTTCTTGTAAATATTATTGTTTTTTGTCTCTCTTACTATTTTTACTTTATTAAAATCGTTTCACTTGGTTAATGTCTTTATAAACTGCCGTGATCCAGCAATAAACTTGACTTTAAAACCTTATAAAATGCTAAATCGTTTTCGTTTCAAAGTACGAAGAATATTTTATTTATTGGCATTTATTTCAATTTCTTTTACTGAAGTGGTTAAAGAAAAAGTCTCCAGTAGTATTAGCCAAGATGTTAGCGTCCAACCCCAAAGTATAGATGCAAAGATGAAGCAATGCGCATCAGATACTTTTACGTTTGCTTCCGCCATGATGAAAAACTGCAGCAGTACAGCAGTTGGCAAAGACGCAGTATGTACAAGTCCTCCTTGTGGCGCTGAAACGTTTGCCTCACCAACCCAATGTAATTATTTTCTAAACGTGTTCAACTACCCTACAGGATCTTATTGCCAACTGGTTGCTAATTTTTTATTTTCCGTTAACGGCGCTGTTACATACAACAACTGTTGCTAGTAACATGTTTTTAGCAACTGAAGATTAAGTTAAGCTTTTCGGATAACAATCTATGAGTACTTGTGTGTGTATGTGAAATTTTTTTTTTTTTCATTTTGTACTTTTTTGTTTTGAATAAAAAAATTACCTCATAGTGGTTTATTAATTAGAGTTTTGTCTTAAATGCATTGAAGTAAACATGTTATAAACTAAGTTAACTATGGTAACTAAGCTCATAATACTATCAAAAACTAACTAGGGTTCTATTTTGAAACTTTTTTTTTTTAACGCAAAGAAAAACGTTAAAAAAACAGACAGTCGTTGAAATGAAAATTGCCTATAATCGATTAAAAATCGATTTTCATCTCATATCGAATATAAAAATCTTAAGAATGGTCGAAAACATAATCGTCATAAATTGGTCAAAAATAAAAAGAAGATAAATCGGTTGAAAATAATTTAGGCCTCATTAGGACATCAGAAAATTCTTTCTACTTGTGTTGCTTATGTAGATGTTTGTTTCTGTAGATCAGTTTAGTAGGTTGAAGTTTTTGTAGATCAAACTATGTGAAACGCATGCTTTATATTTGAGCATAACTATTTTAAACCGCATAAGCAAGGTTTAGATTGCATAATATTATAAACAGGTTAGGTAAATCTCAGTTCAATAATTTTAAAGGAAAATATATGCAAATTACAGATTTCAATCTGTATATATACAGATTTGTAATCTATTTGTTTATAAACAAATAGATTACTATTTGTTTATAAACAAATAGATTCCAAATCTAAAATAAAATGTTAAAAAAAGTTGTTTATTAAATTTTTTGTATTTATAAAATTTAATCAACAACTTTATATAAAGTTTACAACTAGAACAAGATAATCAAGTCACTAAAGGAATATTTAGACGTAAAAAAAAAAAGGAAAATAAGTTACAGACTTTATTATAAAAAGTGTAAATTAAATAGTCATCTAATATGTTGAAAAGATGTTCATTGTTGTAGAAGGTAATTAAGAGTAAAAAGAGAAAGTAAAAAACAGTCGTGTTTATTTTATATTTATTTTATCATAGTTTAAAAAAGTCTTGTTACTATTTTGAACACATCAGACCGTAAACTTGTATAAGTAAGAGAAGTATAATTATATTATATCCTATCGGTAACAGAAACATTAATATCGGTAACAGAAACATTAATATCGGTAACAGAAACATTAATATCGGTAACAGAAACATTAATATCGGTAACAGAAACATTAATATACAATAGTTAAGTTTCTTTACCAATAGAAATTATAAAAATGATTAACTGATTGATGTAAATAAATTTTTCGCAACAAGACTATCAATTTATAACTATTTATTTAAAACACGTGCTGCCTAAAGTAAGATCATTCTATACCTTTTCAAGATGTAATTGAGAACTTGAAAGTTGTAATTAAGAAACGTAAGATGCAATTTAGAACATAATAGTTGCAAATTTTTTGTTGCCTTAATTTACCTTGTAATTAAAGGTTGGTTCCTAATTTCGCAAATGTGGCCATACTAATTGGTTTTCAATATATAATAATATCAATAAAATGAAAAAGGCATTTGCGGTTTTAGCGGTAACTGAAAAAAATCTATTTGGTGTTAATGCGAAGTATCTTTTTTTGTTTTTTTGTGAAAAATTCATTTGAGAAATCAGATGAATAATAAATAAAATACAAATAATATACTTACAAAAAAAAATTTAAATTTAAATTCAACTTAAACAGTGGTCTAAAAAAATAACTATAATATTAAACTAAACTTGGGCATTTTCCATATTTAAAATCGTTGCGTAATGCTTCGTAGTATATTGATCAGCACGTGCACAATCACTTCCTATTATTGTAATTTTTGCCGCAGTACCTATTCTTTCCATACTGGTTTTGTGGAACAACAAATGCAGTATGGATTTGTTGTTCCACAATCAAAGCACCGAATACAGATGGAATGTAAATCTCATTTTAAAAATTATTTTAAATTTTAGACTAGCAGCCGAATTCTCATCTCTCCGTTAAGCTTAACGGAGCTTTTGTCTGAAATTTCAATTACAGACAATTTGGTTATCGTAACAGACAATTTTTGTCTGTTACGATAACCAAATCCTCTAAATGGTTCTTGGATGTAACCCACTGGTGAAACATAATCAACATTAAATCGTTACAAGAATCTGCATTAAGTGATCCTCTGAAATTTTTCATCATGACGACATTTGTTGTTGATATAGCTGCAATAAAATGTATCTTTTCACCTTTTGAAGAAGGCATCTCCATTATTGTGGCATATTTTCGTGTCACGGTAAAGAAGGAGGCGTAAACTTCCTAGTTAAATGCACTTTCGCGGTGCTCTGTGACAAGTCCGTTAGATCTTCTTAGAGCACCTAAATGACAATATATATAAAAAAAAAAAATTATTGCTCTTTTTCCCAGTTTAGTACGCCCTTGCGTTTTTTTACAAAAAAGGTTAAAATTTGTTTAATCCAACCAAACCATCTGATGACCATTTGTGATTTTCTCATTGATGTTCCTAACATATTCAGCTCCATTTTGTTTGTTTTTATTACTGTTTCTTGTAAAAAGTACCTTGTGCACTTTTTTAATGAAAACTATCTGCTTTCGAGGTAATTTGCGGTTGTTGTTTTTTTGATGCTAATATTATATTAATTGTCTTAACATTTTTGTTTTCATAAATTGTCATATTATTTTTGTTTTGATTTACAATCAACTTTTTTGGTTTAAAAATCTTCCAATAAAACTTGAATTTCTATTGCGAACCCGATTGAAATTTTTGCTCAACACATTCAGCAACTCTTCTTCTGCCTTTCTGTAAAGATAAAACTGCCATATATATATATATATATATATATATATATATATATATATATATATGTATATATATATATATATATATATATATATATATATATATATATATATATATATATATATATATATATATACAACTGCCATATATATTTAACTGCCAATATATGTATGTAGACTACTTTTGAAGGTGAACCATCTTTTTGCAGTGGCTAGGCGTTTTTGTTGTTAGAAGAGTAAACGGTAATTTATATATTTGGCAGTGTCTTGGCGTTTTTGCTGTCAGAAGCCTAAACGGAAATTTGGTAATTTGGCTAAACACACAGCGATAACCATCGTATCTAGGTCTTTTTGCACAACCTTTTGAATGATCTGGAAATGTACGTTATTCAGTCTGGAAATGTGATTACATCGATTATATACAGTAATATATATAGAATAATATGTAGCAATTAATAATATTCAGTAATTATTTTCGACAAATTAAATTCAGTGCGCGCAAGAAATTTATTTAAAAAATTATGAACATTATTATTCGCATGAGTCAGCTTTTCGGGAGACAAAGTAATTTAATTGATGCAAGGCGTAAACACCACAACAAAAGGAAAAACCATAAAAAAACAAAACAAAAAAAAACGTTCTAATTTCTTCGATAAGGTTTTTCTGTGACAAAACCTTACGGTCTTCTTCGAGTATCCGCGTTCTTTATTTTTATTTTTTATACTTTATTTCTTAACGATATCTTGACTTGTTATCTTTTCTTTTTTTATATTATTTGTAACATATGTATCATAAATATTGTAATAAAAAACACAAATAAAAAAAAAAACTTTATGTTTTCTTTCAACTTGTTTGGTTGTATGTCGGGCCGACAAATAGGACAAAAAAATTGATATTTAAATTACATGTTGTGTTTTTCAATTAAATATTTCGATTTCTTTATTACAGCTTTTGTGTTCTCAATTACATCTTGAAAAGGTGTAGGGTAGACTAAGGACCAGCAAATCGTCTTTTAGTTAAATTTGGGTCTTGACTTTTCTAGACCTAAATTTAACTAAAAGACGAATTTAGGCCATATGTGTACCCAAAACATGACAAAAACCGATCAAAACAAAGTAAATTTTTATTTATTAAAACAAAAAATATTCGCTCAATATAATAAATAATATTAAAAAATATATATTTGTATATTATATATTACAATCTTTGTGATTTTTGACTTGGTTCTTTGAAAAGGTTGTGTCGGTGTTATGTTTTCAGTATCTTCTTTGACCAAATTTCTGTTTATTATTTACAAATTCGTAATTGAATTTTATTTTTGTGCGGTGCAAGTGAAATCTATAAGTAAACAGCATAATTAAATAATAAAACCTCAGAACTGAAAACCTCAGTGGACTGAGTTGGACTAGGTTGAACTGAGTGGGGTTGTTGTTATTGAGCTGAAGGCCTCAATCGACTTTAGTGAGCTTAAGTGAGAAAGTATTCATTGATTTAATAAAAATCTTTACATAAAGCAAAGAAAAAAATAAATTTAAATACAAGTTATAATAATTTTATTTAAGACTAAACTTTAAATAAATTAATCAAATAATAATTTTTTTTCTTTTTTTTGATCTTGCAGTTTTTTTTTTGCTTTATATAAAAACTTTTATTAATAATTGATAAATACTTTTTCAAAACTTTTTAAATGTGACATCCCCGGTTTATTCACTGAGGTTGTTTTTTAGTCTTTTATTTTTTTTTTTATTTTTAGAGAAAATTCTAGATATAGAGGACTTTTTTTTAGAAATAGACGATTGTGCCCATCCACTTTGAAACCCGTGTCGTCGGCCATGATTATAACGGACGTTGTAATTGTTTTTAAGTAATCATCTAAAAATAATAATAATAAATAATAAACAAATTGTTAACTTTACGATTGTAGTGATAAGTTTTTATTAATAACTATTTTTACTCATTTTTATTTTTACTTATTTTTATTTTTATTCATTTTTATTAATAACTCCTTTATTTTATTATCAATTTCGTATGGAACTCTTTATAGTTCAGATAAAGAAGGGTTGAACTATTTTGTTAATGTCATATTTGCAGCAACTACACTCTTAAGAAAATTGGTTTTTCATTGATTATCTAGAAAATCGATCGGTTTCACGGAAAACCCAAAGGTTTTAATGGCATATTCAAAAAATGATTTGGTTTTTCGCAAGAGAAACGAAAATAAATTGGTTTTCCAAAAATTCAAATTTGAAAAACTATTGGTTTTTTAGAAAATTAACGCTTGATTTTATTTATTTTGGTTTTGGGACCGTCCATAAATTACGTAACGCAAACTTTCATAATAAACAAAATCAAAAGTTTTCCCTCGCAAAGTCTTAACCTAAATAAAAATTTAAATAGACTATTAGGTTTGATGAAAACCACCGCGTACAAGAGCTCGATACCTCCTATTTCTATTTTTAAAATATATTTTGCGTTGCGTAATTTATGGACGATTTTCTTACCAGAAATTCATCTATCGTCTTTAAATTTGATATTGTTGTTTAACGTTAAACACGTGTAATGTAAGTTTTATGTTATCGCCAATAACAAGGCACCAACTATTTCTGAGTCTTTAAGTTATGTTTTGTTTGTTTATAAATATTTATAACTTTGTTTATTTTCTTTTGAATGTTACCGTATTTAAAATGTTATGTTATTAACGCTAAATTTTTATGTTATACAGGTCAGTGTATAAGTATGAATGTACACACACAATCCTGGCTAAATATGTTGTATCAAATTAATTATTTTATTTTTTAATATAAAAGAAAAATAAAATAATTAATTTGACTTATACACTAATAAGGCTGTATAACATAAAAGGTTACTGCATAATTTAAAAAAAAAAAAAAAAAAAAAAAAAATGTCTAAAGGATTATCATTTACTCAAATTAAAGAATTACTTGAAGTGCACGAGAACACAATATTAAAAATCTTTGGCGAAAAAGTTAACAGGATGGAGGAAAAAATGGAAGTACTTAAAAGCGAAAATTTAATTTTAAAAAAGGAAATAGCAGATATTAAAAGTGCAATGACTTTTCAAAATGAAATGTATGAAAAAGAGACTAAAGAATTATACGACTTTAAAGAACATCTTAAACACAACACGAAAGTAAATGAAAAAGCTTTAAACAATGAAGAATTTAAACTTGCGGAAATTGAAGACAGAAGCAGAAGAAATAATATACGATTTGATGGCTTTGAAGAGAAGGAAAATGAAACGTGGGAGGAAAGCAAACTTAAAGTTAAAGTTTTCTTAAAAGAAAAGCTTGGCATGACGAACGAAGTATATATCGAGAGGGCTCACAGAACAGGAAAAAAGAATGAAGTTGGAATGAAAAACGAAGAACTATTATTGCAAAATTCTTATACTATAAAGACAAAGAAAACGTTTTAAAAGAATACCGATTACTCAAATTATGGAACGAAAAAATATTCTTGAATGAAGATTTTAGCGAAAGAACAAACGGAAAACGGAAACTTCTTTTTGCAAAAGTTAAAGATATTCGAGCCACCGGTAAGTATGCTAAAGTAGTTTACAATAAATTAGTTACACGCGAATTTTAAAAGAATTAATTTTTTTTATTTTTGGATTTCAAATAACTAAAATGGATTTAAACGAATCTGTTGATTTTCAATCAACTTTAATTAACTTATTTCAAACTAATGATTTTTTACTGGACAGCAATAATGACCCTGACCTAAATTATTTTAGTGGAGCTGGTGCTTTAAAAAACAAGTGCAGTTATTTGTATGTCCAAGAATTAGAAAAATTTCTTGAACTGGATAAGTTGAATGTGATTCATATAAATATAAGAATTTTGAAAAAAAACTTTGAAAATTTTCGTAATTTAATTGATGAAACTTTTAACATTTTTAGCGTAATTTACTTAACAGAAACTTGGTGTGATTCTGATGACGTTTATTTTATTTCTAATTTTAACTTGCCTGGATATAAATTGATTTCATTAGCGCGTAAAACCAATAAACGTGGTGGCGGCGTGATTATTTACGTAAAGGAACGCTTGAAATTGTTAACCAGGCTTGACATAAGTATCTCTGATAGCAATAAAGAGGTTTTATCAATTGAATTAATTATTAAAAAAGCTAAAAATATTATAATTAGTTGTTGTTATCGCCCACCATCTGGTGTAATTGAAAGTTTTAGTTCATATTTACATCATGATATAATTAAAAAAACCAATCATGAAAAGAAATTTAACTACTTAATAGGTGATTTAAATTTATGTTGCTTCGAATATCACGTAAAACCCAACATTAAAAGTTTTTATAATGACATTTTTGAAAATGGTGCGGTTCCACTAATCGCCAAACCAACCAGAATAACTCAATCAACATCTTCCCTGATTGATAATATAATAACAACTGATTTATTTAACGAATCTCTTAAAAAAGGCATAATTAAAAGTGACATTTCTGATCACTTCCCTATTTTCTTTTCCATTAATACTAAAATGGAAACGTCACCAAATATAAATCAAATTTTTGTTAAACGTATTTTTAATGAAAAGAACTTGGAAACATTTAAAGAGCAATTGTCTCTTCTTCATTGGTGCACATTTCCAATTTAGATGATGCTAACCTGGCTTACAACAAATTTTTTAAAACTTTTTTTGATATATATGATGTTAATTTTCCAAAAATCAAAATACATTGTAAATTAAAAAGTATAAAATCCCCATGGATTACTAAAGGGTTAAGAAAATCATCCAAAATCAAACAAAAATTGTACATTAAATTCCTAAAACTAAAAACAGATAAAAGTAAAGCTATATATAAAAGTTACGCCAAACAATTCGAACGTCAAAGAAAAAATCTTAAAAAAAATTATTACAATGATTTACTTGAGAAATATAAATTAAATTCTAAGCGCACATGGGAAGTTATAAAGGAAATCACAGGCAGTTTTAAAATGAACACACTCACATTGCCTAAAACCATCAAATCAAATGATAAATTTTTGTATGATAAAGAAGAGATAGCTAACGAGCTGAATAAATATTTTGTTTCTGTTGGACCAAATTTATCCCAAAAAATTCCTCAAGCAATTAATCCAATAAGTAATCTATTTATCCCTAATACATCGCAATTTAATTCGTTTGAACTAACTTTTGAAGAGTTTGAATGCGCTTTTAAAATGCTAAAACCCAACAAATCAGCAGGTGCGGATGATATCAATGTAAATATTCTTATTAAATCATATGAAATCATTAAAGGTGTACTTTTTAAGATTTTTTCTTGTTCTATTAGGCAAGGAATTTTTCCTAACCAACTAAAAATAGCAAAGGTGATTCTGATATTTAAGGGAGGTGGTTTAACTAATGTTAGCAACTATCGTCCCATTTCTATTCTATCTGCATTTTCAAAAGTCTTGGAGAGAATTTTATACAACAGAATTTATAATCATTTATCTGTAAACAATTTAATATATAGCAATCAATATGGATTCAAAAAAAATAACTCGACAGAACACGCAGTTCTCCAGTTTACAAGAAGTATTACTAACTCTTTTGAAAACTCCCAATTTACAGTTGGGGTTTTTATTGACTTAGCTAAAGCTTTCGATACAATAGACCACAATATTCTTTTAAATAAACTAAAGATTTACGGTATAAACGGAAGTGTTTTAAATTGGTTAAAAAGCTATTTAAATAATCGAAAGCAGTTTGTATACGTTGATGTAGTTTCACCAGTAAACTTGCTTGATATAACCTGTGGAGTTCCTCAGGGATCAATATTAGGGCCTCTTCTTTTTCTTATTTACATCAACGATCTCCATAAAGCCTCAAATTTAATGACGATTATGTTTGCAGATGACACGAACTTATTTTTATCTCATAATGATATTACATTGTTATTTCAGAATATCAATAATGAACTAGTAAGAATTTCTGATTGGTTTAAGACAAATAAACTGTCTCTTAATATTGATAAAACGAAATGGATTTTTTTCCATCCAAATCACAAAAAAAATCTTATACCAAATGAAATGCCACTGCTTTTTATTGATAATATACTTCTAAAAAAAGTAACAGTTACAAACTTTCTTGGTATTTATATTGATGAAAATTTGTCATGGAAAAGTCACATAAAAAATTTGAGTAGTAAAATATCAAAAAGCATAGGAATTTTGTACAAAGCAAGGTGTTTTTTAAATAAACATACATTACTTAAACTATATTATTCGCTCATTCATTGTCACATTAACTATGCGAACATTGCGTGGGGTAGTGCTAATAAAAGTAAACTGGAACCTCTTTATCGTCAACAGAAACATGTTGCACGCCTTATTAATTTTAAGGATCGATTTACTCATGCCAAGCCTCTATTAATTGAAATGAAAGTCTTAAATATATATGAGCTTAATATTTTTAACGTTATATGTTTTATGTTTAAATGTAAAAACAATATTTCTCCTGTACCTTTTCATAATTTGTATAACAAAAAAGAAAAAACTAAGTACATTTTACGAAATGATAATAATATTCGTCAATCAGCTTATCAAACTAATTCTGGAAAATACTGTATTTCATTTCGAGGAGCATTACTTTGGAATAAAATAGTTTTAAAGAATTTTGACTTTTCTCAAGAAGTTAGCTATCACTCTTTCAAACAAAAACTTAAAAAAGTCATTTTTTTATTAGATGATATATCTATATTCTTTTAATTTTTTGTTTCTTTTTTTAACTTTATATTTAACACTGCATTAATAAATTTTATAATTTAACAATTTGTAAATAGTTGTTTAATACTTTTGTTAAAGGTATCTTAAAACTGTATAACAAAACCTTTAACAAAAAGTTTAACAATTGTGCTAAAGATATCTTAAAACCGTATAACGCATCTATGTATTTATAACGGAACCGTTTTTCTTTTTCTTTTTTTCTTTAAATTTGTTTATGTTTTCAATTCTTAATTCTTAATTATTTGTTATCTTCAAGTATGTTAAGTATATATTCCTATTGAAAGTTTATTTATTTTGAGAATATTTTATTAATACGAAATATTAACACGAAAACTTTTTAGCGGTTCTCGACGACAAGACCTTACGGTCTTCTATGAGTTCCCGCGTTCTTTTATTTCTTAATAACGATCATGTATATATATATACATTGTTAACGAATATTTATTAAATCACAAAGTTGTAAAATTAAAGAACAAAAAAAAAAAAAAAAAAAAAAAAAAAATTAAATATCTTGAACTTTTTTTTTTAGTGTCATGTTAGATAAACTAAAAAAATCCCCTCTTGTCCTTCCTGCTGTGTAAAGAACAGAAATTAACTTTAGTCTTCAAACTAAAGTATATTATAGATTTTCTTTTTGATTTCATAAATGAAACTTAAAACTTATGTTATTTGCTTGAAATTATATTTTTTTCTCAAAAACAAAAAATGTTTTTTATTTAATTCAATTCTGTTTGCCTGATAACTTTTTTTTTTTTTTTAATAATAAGTTGAAAATTTATGAAATTTATGTAAATAAAGTGCAGAAAGTTCTAGAACATTCTACGGCAATTACGTGGTTTCTTTTACTAATAGTTTTAATTGAAAATTTACGGATTTAATTGAATAACGGATTTAATTGAAAATTTACGGATTTATAAACAAATTCCAAATGATATACCATTCCTTTGGTTGATATTAACTCTTCTAGTTTATGAATATATTAATTTAGAGTGCAAAAACTTTATAAAATTATGTTGTAAAAAGTAGATAGCTGCAAACAATAATGATACTCATTTTAAGAAAATTAAGGTGGATCCATGGTAAAAAAACTAAAATATTTAATCTCTTGATTTCAATTTTTTTTAAGTTGAAATATGAACAAAAACATATTATGAAAAAGAAAATTTCTTCAAAAAATAAAAAAAGCTATTTTAAAATGCTGAGTCAGCATAAAAATACACAAAAAGTGAGTTATGCAAAACAGCTATTACTTATAAACTACTCATGCAATCAAGCTAAAAGTTTTACAAATTGGAGAAAACACATAGATTAAGTGCCTGAACTCGGATTTTTTTATATTTTTATGTACTTTCAAAATGGCTGCTATATTAGTGAATATTCCAAATATTTGACAAAAACTCGATAGGGAAATACAAATTTGTCACTAAAAAAAATAATTCTGTTGAAGATCTTAGTTCAGGCACTACTTTAAAGTATAATAACAACTCCTGAAAATTTGAATATTTATTTATTTTTGAATGTAGTTGCTCTAGGATTACTACATTCAAAAATATAAAAAATGCAGAAAAATGCAAAAGAAATTTAGTATTTAATAATTTCCTGCAGAATATGACTCTAAATCTTCAGTTTCTTTTTCGTTGTCTATGAAACCTTTTCTACGAGCTCTTAATTAAATTTTTTAAATAAATTTTTTAAAAAAATAATTAAATAAAGAAAGTTTAAGTTTCTTAGAGCTTGTAGATGATGTGACCGTATCAATATTATTTACAACATGGTTTTCTGGAAGTGAGGAAGTACAAGTGTGTCGATTGCCACAATATAAACCTTTAATTTTTCTTCTTATTTTATTTCTCTTGTTAGCCATTTAAAGCTGTTCAACAAACAAAATATCTTCAGACAGGTTTTTAAATATGCTAATTTAATAGTTTTGAAAAACTAACTCAATAACTCAAATATAACTCACTCACAAGATTTAATAGTTATAGTAATTTACGAATAAAACAAATGAAATACAAATAACAGAATAGTTAAAAGCATAGTAGATATAATTTAAATAGCACAGGCTTAAATTTTTTTTATTTTGTAGAAGATAAAAGATAAAAATTGACAAGCTGTTTTGGTTGCTATGCGTGTTGCTATGAATAGCAATTGAGATAAGATGTCAAATCTATTACTTTTAATAGTGTTTTAATGTAAATAATGTATAAAAACCACTTTCCTCTTAAAGATGGAAAGTTTAAAGATGGGTAGTTTATCTAATAAAAACAATTAAAAAAAAAAATTCATTTTTTTTGCATTTTTTTACCATGGATCCACCTTAATGAAAATTGGAAAGCTCAAGATTTTGAATCTAGACTTTACTAAATGCTAGATCATCAGCTGATGAAGTTGAAAAACCATTTTGCCCTTTTGAATAAGTTTGTAACAGAACAAAAAAAAGAAGCAATGTTATTGATAGTTTATCTAGTTTTGAATTACTTCATGCAACAAAGTTAAAACTAAGTAGTGAGTTTAAGTATGAGACAAGCACCAAAGTTGCTTAAGTTTGAAATAAAAACCCCCATTAAAGCGCCATAAAAAATATTCACCTGATGAAGCTTTAGCATTAATTATTGATGGTGGTATATCAAGATCAACATACCAGTTTCTAAGACACGATGCTCAAGAAAAAGGCTGCCACATTCATTTAGATTTCAAAAATTTCAAATCTGGTAATAAATGTTCATTTTTTCTTATGTAAGTGTGCATTTTTTTTTTTTAAAGATTATTCCACCAGATGAGGGTTAATGAGGCTGAGTTGCTATATTAGTGTTTTTTTACACCGTGGTATTTTTGACACCAGTGTAAAATATAGAAAAATTTATTATTCATTTCTACAATTTTAAGAAGTTAAAGGATTTGAAATTAAAAAAAATATAAATCCGCTTTTTCAATGTTTTATAAAGTTTGTTAAATAATTTTTAGTATTAGCCACTATTTAATAAAAATTTATAATAAAAGTAAATAAAAAGTGATTGTTTGGACATTTAAATGGTTTTAGTAAATAAAAAAATAATTTTGTCTACCGTACCGTAGACACAGTAGCCGGATTTTAGACATATGGCCATATGTCTAAAATCCAGCTACTGTGCGGCCATGCACAGTGGGGCCAGAATTCACTTTTACTGGACAAAATTCATAACTAATTTAATATTAGGGCTATAATCAATAAAATTAGCACGAGTACTAATATGATGTCTGCCCTTTTTATGAAGGTGCTATTTTTTTATTTCGTTGCTATGGATACCTTTATTTTGCTTAGCAACAACCTATTTTTGGGATTTCCAGATATTTCACGAGTACTATATTCACTAAATTTGACATGAGTACTAATATGATGTGTGTATTTTTTATGAAGGTGCTATTTTTTTATTTTGTTGCTATGGATAATTATATTGCTTAGTTACAATATCCTTAGTTACAATAGGGTAAACAAAATGTCGTTATAACATCGTTAATTTGTAGCAATAAAAATATAGTAAACAGATAAGCAGAAAAAATGAAAACAGAAACACAATTCAAGTAACATTGCAGTAAAAATGTAATAATATAATATATTTACACAAAATCTTTAAGTGGTACTTCTTTTAGTAGCTCTAGCACTCCATCTACAAAGTCTTTCTTCTTTGGATGATGTGGTGTTCTCAAATTACTAATAATTGGATCAGATGAACACATCAATCTCCTTAAAAAGTCTTCATTTGTTTTAGAACGGGAGCACTTTCTTGAAAAAGACTCCCGGAACTTCTTGAAGTCCTTGTTACGTGCTTCTTGTGCCTCTGCATTGAGCATGCCAATTAGCAAAACCACTCGATCCACAACATGCCAACCATGAATAAGAATTTGGTGCAGGCTCTGTGACATGTGGTACCATGGATACTGGTTCACTTATCGTTCAGCTGTTTGCATGCAGAAGTCTCTAAATCGAGAAGAATCAATAACATATTGTGACGATAAAGTGCACAAAATAACATGCAACATCTTAATGATGATGACATCTAGTTGGAGAATTTCAGCAGTCTTCTCTGCATTTTGAAAAAATTGTCGAGCAGTATTGCCAGTGTTTGAAGATCCTGAACTACAAGTCCTTGGAAAATCAATTAAAAGCCCAACTTCATTACGAAGTTTCTTTTGAATTGATATCCTTCTATCTTTAATTATTTTTTTTTTCTGATGGTTCTCGTGTTGACCATTTCTGTGTTGTTAATTTATAGCTTATTTTGAGAAGGCATTCCATAGTTCTGATCCATGCATGGAGAGTTGAAAGCCCATAATTAAGTCCAGTTTTAGTAATTGGGAGATTTTTTGCAGTATTTAAGTCATTCATTTTTTTTTGGATTGCAACCACAAACTGAGCAGCATTGCGATGATTTTGTTGCTGTGGATAGTGCTGTGGCAACTTTCCCATCCACCATTGTAGTTTCAATTTTGTGCAGAACTGTTAATTTGTCATACTTTGTATTAAATACTTTTTCTATTGAGTTGTAAAGGAATTGTTCTTCTTCTTTTAATACATCTGATGTTTCTTTTTTATAGGAGAATCTTATTGGTCTGCAAAATAAAGTGGATGATGGATGAGGGTTGGACCAAACAATCTTCTTTTCGCCATTACAATTTTCGCAAGTGAGGAATAAGCTGGCTTCATTTGTAATATTTCTGTTGTTATTTGAGTATAAAAGCTTTGCCATCAAAGTCAACTTTGGACCTTAGGTTCATTCGTTGAAGATTTTCTAAGGAGTTAATAACTTCTGCCTGACCTTCAATTAAACGTAGTGCTGTATGATTGACCAATGCTTGCATGTTGACCTCTGCAGAACAGTCAGTGACAGTCCATAGGTTATTCTCTGGAAGACAAAGTACTTTTGCTTCCCGTACATTATTATAAGCGGATATAAATTACAGCCTTTTCTTACAGCATTGTTCTTTAGACGCTGATAATCAGACTTGCTCAGATTATTATCTAAGATGAGTGCTAAGGCTTCATTGGGAGTATTTTGAACATGTTCATCAGTTTGAGTTTTTGATAAATTTCTAACTACCTTAGTATGCTTTCTCCTTCCTTGTTTCCAAAGTTTGCAACTGCTAGCAAACAAAAGCTCGTTTGAAGAAATTGCCAATGATTCAAGTTTTGACACTTTCCTCTTTTTAGATTTATCAGATGATTCTTCAAATGATTTACAAGGTCTGCCAAGAGATAATTTAGGTGTAGTTTCTGTATTGCATAAAGAAAAGATTTGTTGGGGACTAATAAAGTCTTTGCAAAGCCAGGGTAAATTTTTATCCAAAAATATATCATTGTAACGTCCACTTGCAGCCCATCGCTTTCTGTATTCAAAAGTAAATTTTGAAAATTGAACCTTACATTTAGAATTGCCAAGTTGTTCACTAATAAAATTAAAAACTACCAGCTTATCTTTTTCATTTGATAATGATAATTTGTTTTCTCTTATAAATAAATGGATTTGATTTCTATTAATGCTTGACATAATAAAAATAGTCAAAAGTTAAAAACAAAACAATTTATCAATAGGTTTTCATTTATTTTATGTAGAAATATTTTCTTTTAATTATTATAATATTAACTATAATTAAATAGTCTTATTTTTGAATCAAAATATTCATTAAATTATAACATATTGTATTATTTTGTTCGCGATGTTATATTTTATATACAATATCAGGGGTGGATCCAGCATTTTTTGGTGTTTGAGATAGCTAACTTTTAGACATGTAGCTAACTCCAAACATTTATATGTTTGGAGTTAGCTACATTTTTAAAATTATGACCATATAAAAGTTGTAACCCCCTCGAATTGAGGGGGATTTAAACAAAACTATGACCATATAAAAGTTGTAACCCCCATACAAAATTATGACGATATAAAAGTTGTAACCCCCTCGAATTGAGGGGGATTCAAACTTTACATGGTCATGATTTTTGAACGCTGAAATATTTTACAATGAAATTTAAAATTTATGGATAAATATAAATCTTTTTGAGAATAGTACAAAAAATATTTTATCAACTTGTTGCTCTCACGTTTGGGGCAGGTACGTCTCAAATTTTGGGGCTTTTTTGTTCCCAGGCTCCAATCATCGCAATTTTTTGCAAACCATCCTTATTTGATATAAGTATAAACATATAAATGTTTGGAGTTTGCTCCATGTCTGGAAGTTAGCTATCTCAAACACCAAAAAATGCTGGGTCCGCCCCTGAATATTTTTGCAAATCATTGCAAATAAAAATTAATTTAGCAAATATTAGCAGCTAAATTTAACATATTTTCATAATATGGATATAAAAGCATCAAAATATGTATATAAAATAACAGAATACTACAAGATCTTCTATTTTTTGTATTTTTTAAACCAAAAAATACACTTCAAATATTCTTTTAATGAAGTATTTAAAATTATTATAACTTATTTGTTTTCTTACCTATTTTAATCTAACAACTCTTAAAACGCAGAGAATAGACAGTTCAACAATAAAATAATTTTCAATGCGCAATATTTAATACAGTGTTACATTATTACCATTGATTTTGTAAACAACATTTTTTGCTTTATTATATTTTTTTTCTAATTTACGTTTGCATATACTTTAACCACATAATTAGCCTATTCATTACAATTTTAGATGTATATGAAAGGTTTTAAATTGTTTCATAATATCTATAAAAAGGTTTAAAACCATTACGACATCAAAGTTCTGACTTTGATTTTTATACTTTTGTCAAGTCAGTGGCCCACTGTGCCATGTATTATTTATTTATACATTTTTGAATTGTAGTATTTATTTAAACGGCGATATATATTAAAAAAAAAAAAATGTAATTTATTTTTATTACAATTAAAATCTGTTTTAGTTTTAATTAATATTATCATCTTGATATATTACTTATAAATATTATTATAATTTTTTATGTTGTTATAATTAATTTTATTGTATATTTATATTATAAATTAAAACTGTTAATATACTTTATAATTATGAAATATAAATTAAATATTTATATTAAGATAATGAAATTCATTGAAAGTATTTTTTTTTTTTTTTTGTATATAGATTTGGCCGTTTAAATATTGTGGTACATAATACTTGGGGCTATAATACTTAAAGTATTAAAACCAGACTAAATTAGAACAAACGCCATCCTATACTCGTACTTGAAAGTTTTATTGAGACCACATGTGGAAAGCATATGAAAGCCATATCCTTACCACTCTCTAGTATGTGATTTAGTAAGAATTTTTCTAAAGTATGTGATTTAGTTTTTCTTTTGTTCTACTTTTGCAGCATTATAATAGAGATTGCGGTCTATATTGTTATGACAGAATACCAGTATTTAAAAACAAAAATAGCAAGTAAATAGAGAATATTAAAAAACATTTCGTAAAAACTTTTAAAGCTTGTGACGTGATTAATTAGCTAACTCGACGTGACACTTGATCTCAATTAATTATTATTAAATTAACTTGTTTTTAACTAATTCTCCTTAGATAGAGACATTAAAAAAGTCTGTTAATAGTTAAAAATTTTAAATACCAACCTCTAATTACCTTACATAAACCAAAAATCGCAAGCAAAAAATCATGTGGTATACCCGTCCATTTAGTCAGAATGTGGAAAATATATTTATTTGTTAAATATTTTATATATTTATATATAAATATATATTTATTTGTTAAATATTTTATGAAATTTAAGTTTATTAAAAAATATATATACTTTTTAATTGAAATTTAACGTTTATTAAAAAGTATACTTTTTAATAAACGTTCAATTTCATAATTAAACAAAGTTAGTTTTAAAACGTAAAACCTATAATTAACATTGCCTTTGGCTTAGGAGAAATGGAGATTTACTATTTATATTCTCATACATAAAATAAAGTTTAAATAACTTCACGTGTTGTTTAGCCGTTGTCAGTTCTTACTGAATCTTACGATTAATTTATCACTACCTTTCAGAAAAACTACAGCTCTGAAACTTTTCAGCGCTTGTATAGTCCTGGTGAGCTTATATGTTGAAATTGTTTCCAGGGGCGAAGACCGGGGGAAGGGTCGTGTTGTGCGTGGCCGCTTTTTTGCTACAAAATCTTACAATTAATTTTTCACTATCCTCAAAAATAGCTAGAGGTTTAAAACTTTCAGCAGTTGCATAGACATAATAATTTTAGAATATTGCATATATTTTGTCGACACAAGGGGGAACAAGTGTCCTTCCTACTTTCCCACCTTAACTTTTTAAATATATATATATATATATATATATATATATATATATATATATATATATATATATATATATATATATATATATATAAATTGTAATTTATATATATATATATATATATATATATATATATATATATATATATATATATATATATATATATATAAATTACACGTCAGAGGTTGAAAATAATCAGAGAGAGCTAAAACATCAAAACAGCTTAAAAAAGCCTAAACGTTTGAAACCAATATGTATACTGTTCCAGACAATATCTATTTTCTTTTTTTAACACTGATATACTTTTAATTCAAAAATTATATTTTTATTGCTTATAATGAAACTGTTGGTAACATGAGCAATAAAAAATATAGTTTTTAAAACTGTTGATAGCAATAAAAATATAATTTTTGGCAAGGTGGGGGGGGGGGACTAGGGGACGTGCCTCCCTCTACTTTTTTTCTAGAGTTTTTTTTTTTTGTAAGAAAAATCTTGATGTAGAGGACTATTTTAACAAATTAATGATTGTTCTTCCTCCCCCCCCCCGCCATACACACACTTCAAAACCCGTGTCGTCGGGTTTTGAAGTGTGTCAGTGTGGCGGGGGGGGGGGCACAGTCATCAATTTGTTAAAATAGTCCTTTATATCAAGACACACTTCAAAACACGGGTTGGGCCTGACATCCCATAAATTTAGATCAATGATCGAAGTACCTGATAAACTGAAACAAGCATACATAGTATTGTTGCCTTTTTTGTTAAAAATTTAAAGACTTACAAGAGCTAAATGTCTTCTGAATGGACAAAATAAGACATTGATGATTTCAGTTTCAGTTTCAGTTACTTCTAATTTCAGTTTCAGTTACTTCTAATTTCAGTTTCAGTTACTTCTTATATTTTAAAAGTTGTTATTTGACTTGGGTTTTATTACTTTTTTATTTTTTAGTTTTAATTTATTTTTCGTATGCTATACTTGTCTTTATTTTGCTTGCTTGTATTTTATAAGGTTCTGGCCACAAGATCTTGTGATCTTCTTTCAGATCCTAGCTTATGTTTAATTGTTAGCAATTTATATGTGTGCGCATCTATACATCTGTAAGTGTATATATGCATATTTTCATATATGTGAGTGTTTCGATAACTTAAAAAAGGTGTATTATGGGAACTTAAAAGTTGGTTTAAATAATTTTATCTGCAGCTGATTTTCTTTTTTTTGAATAATATATGCATATTAGGATTTAATGAAATCATATCGATCAAGTTCACGCATGCTGACTTTAGTTTTAGGAAGTCCATGCATGCAGACTTTAGTTTTAGTAAGTCCATGCATGCAGACTTTAGTTTTAGGAAGAAGTTGAAATTGAAAAAAAAAACTTTTATTTTATGCTAGTTTCAAACATAAATAACTTATGCAAATATACAATAGTAAAAAATTGTTATTATTTCAAATTAAACTCTATAATATAAAATTTGTTTAAAAATAATCTATGCATATATGTAAATAGTTTTAAATTTATACAGAAATGAAAAAATGTTGTATTTTTGCAATAAATTTACCGGTTTTTAATCGCGCTTCGATACGGTTAATGACTTTTCTTTCAAGAAAAAATATGAAACCTATATATTCTTGAATTGCCTGGACAATTTGGTGTTTAAATATAATAAAAATAATAAAAATTACCAATTTTTTTTTTAATTTTGGCCAAAAATCAAGTTTTTCAGACCACTGTGCGCTGCTGCGTCGCGTTTTATGTATTTTAGTGCTAGTTTTGTTTTGCTTGATGCTTTGGTTAAAAAATAATAATTAAAATAATATATATATATATATATATATATATATATATATATATATATATATATATATATATATATATATATATATATATATATATATATATATATATATATAAAAAGATTAAATTCTACATTTTAAAAATATATAATAGTAATAGTCGAAAATAAGCGGAAAAATTAAAGTTTAAAAATGTAAACTTTTGTTTTTAAGAAATGAAAATCGTTCGGATCTCTCCTTAACTACGCTGAGTTATCTTCATTATTCTTATTATATAATTCTTATTTATTGAGTGATATTTAAAAAGTATATTTTAAGTCTAGGTTTATTTATAAAAGTTTACAACTGAAACTTATTAATATCTTACCCAGTGGGCACCGGACCGTTCAAAAGACGTCCAAAACGTTATAAGACGTTTAAAAGACGTCTTTTTTACATCCGTTTCCACTAGGTATACACATTATCCAGTGGTTTCTTTTAGAAATAACGAAATATTTTTTCGTACAACTTTTACATAAGTTGATTTTGCTATCCAGAAACCATTAGCAACAGTCTTACAATAAAATTCCGTAATGCTCGGATGATAAAAGTATTTTTGTGTTCTAGATAAAAAATGACATCAATTTATAACTTGATCAAAGTTCAAAATTATTGGGAAATTAATATTGTGGATATTCAAATAATTAATGGGGATATTTTTTTCTGGCAATAAAAAATAATTAATCTGGTAAATAAAAAATAATAATATGGCAACTAAAAACACTTATTATGTAACTTGAGATACTTAATATCTACAAGATTTATTTTATACCTAAAATATTTTTTTAAACCACATTCATAATTTTAAATATTTTAGAACTGAAAAACAGCATTATTAATGATTTTATTGTCTCGATTAAAAACAACCTATTATTATTTTAAATAATTATCATTATATATCAAGTTATATATAACAACTTGATAGATAATAAATAAAATGACAAGATGAAATTTAGGTACCTTCACTGCGTTAGAAATCAGACTATGGGAGCATTGTTGTTTTTCTATGAAATTTGGCAAATGCATTAAAATGGACGTAGAAAATTTAATGAATATGTTAGAAAATTATTTTAACATGTTTTTGATACTAATGCACTTCAAAACATGATCGCAGTTTTTAATACCGATAAAGTAAATATAGAAACAATAGTTACTACAAACTCTACTTTAAGAAAAAATCAAAGTTGATATAAAATTATAAATAAATACATTACAAATTCATCTTTACAACACAGACATTAAAACAAAAAAGAGTCACAGATTTTTAATTTAAAATCGCCATAAACGTACATTCCTATTCGTATTATAAAAATACGATCATTATAATATTTTTATGTAACTAGGACCATATTATTTTTAATTCTAAATAAGAAGGGCTCTCTAACTAATATTCAAGATTGGATTTTTTTTCCTTCTTAGTTATTACTAAGTTATTAAAAATTACTAAAAAAACAATTTCACTTTTATTTAAATGCTCTTTTTTTATATTAGTAATATCACTAAAAGTCGTATTTAATATTAGTATTTAATATTGCGCATAAAACGTAGTATTTAATATAACACACAAAAACTGTATTACATTATATTATGGTAAAATACCAGTAATATTATAACACACATTAATGAGTAATATTATAAAGGACGGCGCGAAGGGAGGGTGCGACACCCCTCTCCCCCCCCCCTTAATCAATGTTTTTTTCGTTTATTTAGTCGGCATATTTTTTAGACAAGTCAGTCAGCAAATGATAAGTTAATCCCTTAAGATAAGTTAGCCCGTAAATTTAAAAGTCAGTTTACAAATGTCGACTAAGCAGCCGGCAAATTTTAAAAACCAATGACCTTCTCTTTTTTTTTAGTTGTCAAAGTGGAAATGGGACCCCAATCCCCTTTCCGACGTGACACTTACTCGCGCCGGTCCTGAAATAATTACACATAAAAATTTAGCCTTTAGTACAGTAGATAAGCGTCTCAGTTAGTAACCATAACTAGATGTTTTTATTTTAAAAGATATATGAAAACCTGAAGTTGATACTTCAAGAATAATTACCCAAGTAAACTTCAAAACGATGTTAAGACAAAACGTTGGTTTAGAAGTCGATACTTTTTCGTTTAGTTTTGGTTGATTATCCATAAAAGAACTTAAGAACTCCTACTTCTGTCTTTTAAATAAATTTAGCGTTGCGTAATTTACGGACGATCCCTATTGCGGTTTATCCTTCTCCAGCTAATTGTCATATAGAGACCACATACCAAGGTCCGTAAAGACAAGTTCAGCTTACTTAAGAACACCATAACCCTTTTTGACGAACCAAGAGTAAGTAAATTTAAGGAATAATAAAAGTAAATAAATGTAAAAAACAGAAGTAGTTGAGTCAGAAAAATAGTATAGAGAATAGCGAACAGACATTGCACTAGATGTAATATTAAATAATAATATTGCATTCATATTTGAAGTATTATCGTTTATTTACCTCTGGTTAATTGCCATATAAAGGCCACATACCAAGGTACGTGAAGACAAATTCGTCTTACTAAAGAACATCATAACTAGCTTAGACAAACCAAGAGTAAGTAAGTTTAAGGAAGAATTAAATAAAAGTAAAAGTCAGAAGTAGTCAAGCTAAGAAACGTAACATAGAAAACTGTCAGAAGTAGTCGAGTCAAGAAACGTAACATCGAGAAAGTGGACAGACATCGCACTGGTGTTAGAATGCATTCTACTGGATTTTAGAATGCATAATCTTTATTCAAACTTTAAAGTTTAATGTTATTACATTAAACTTTGAAATGTGGAATAAAGATTGTTTCATGCTTCAGTGCTTTTAAGTAGTTTACCGTAAAAATCACATGAATTCTTGTGGTGTAAAAAACTTTAAAAACCATGTTTAGAAAATTTGTTTTTTGAAATTAGAAAAATTAAAACTTTTTTAAATTTCAAAACATTTAAACTTGTAATTAAAAAATTCGAAAAGTTTTAGTTACTAACTTAAATATTTAAACCATTTATACAAAAATATATATTGAGTACTCTATTTTGTATAATACATTTAAAATTATTCGTTAAAGAGGGTGCCAAAGGAAAAAAAAGTACCTAAAAAAAAAACAGGTCCTTCATTGATAATGTAATGAAATTTTAAAAAACAATATATATATATATATATATATATATATATATATTTATATACACAAAATATTGACTGAAATCCCGAAATAAAACATTTATACAATGAATATATATATATATATATATATATATATATATATATATATATATATATATATATATATATATATATATATATATATATATATATATATATATATATATATATAAATTCATTGTATAAATGTTTTATATCGGGCTTTCAGTCAATATTTTGAATGTCCTGAACTTGTTTTGATCTTTCAAAAGATGTTTTTTCCGGACCAAATATTCGTTCGGTGTTTTTCTCAAGTTTAACTTTTGAGATTCTTACTCTTATTATTTTTCATATCTTACTTTTCATATATTATTTATATATATATATTATTTTTCATATCTTACTTTTCATATATTATTTATATATATATATTATTTTTCATATCTTACTTTTCATATATTATTTTTCATATCTTACTTTTCATATATTATTTATATATATATATTATTTTTCATATCTTACTTTTCATATATTATTTTTCATATCTTACTTTTCATATATTATTTTTATATATATATTATTTTTCATATATTATATTTACTTTGTTGTATTTTTTACGTAAAAAATAGTAAAAGTACATTAAAAATTATCATATGTTATATGTAGACATTTAAATAAAAATGTAACATCATTAAACAGAATTTAATTTTAAATAGAAAAATATTTTTTAAAAACATGAATTCAACTTAACTAAACACCTGCCTATTAAAACATTTAAATTTGTCTTAAATAATCAATAATATTGCAATCGTAATAAATCTCTCTTTTTTAGGGGATTGGATCCAAATATAAACACTCAAAATAAACTAAATGAAAAGTAAACAGAATCTTTTTCTTTTTTTTTTCGTTTTCGAATATATTAAACGGGTTAACGCTCGTGGATTTGTCAAAAAATAAACAGATTTAAATTTGGACTTTGGGATTAGAAAGTGAAATGGATCCAGTCCCTGTAATTATACTATTTTTAAAATTTTATTTATTTGCATTAAAATTACCGTTTTAATACAACAAAAAGCTTTTTCTTTCAGTTTTCTTTACCAAAAAAATAACAGCTATTTGTACACAATTAAATTATATAAACTAGTTCTTTGAATGTTTTCGATCTTTGTTTGTAGTTGGAATACATGGTATGTTGCTATTTAACAAATGCATTCTTTGGATGGTACTCTTTTTTCGTTTTTGTTTTCTTTAAGTGATCTTCTATTAATAATCGCCTCCACCGTATCCATGATCTCCGCCTTCTCCACCGTGGCCACCATGTCCATGATGATGATCATGTTCTCCATCATCGTAACCACCGTGATGTCCACCACCACCACCACCACCATATCCGCCTCCACCATATCCGCCTCCACCATATCCGCCTCCTCCAAATCCACCACCACCATATCCGCCTCCACCGTGATGTCCTTGTGGTCCTTCGTGTTCACCATGACCACCGCCTTCGAAACGATTACCTCCCCAATGATTTCTACCGCTATCACCACCACCTCCCCAGCCACCTCCTCCCCATTCTGGTAAACAACTAGCTAAGGCTACAAAGCCAGCAGCAAAACAAATAACTTTTAAATTCATTCAAATTTAAATAATTCTCTATCAATAAGTATACATAAAAAAATATTTTAGCTTGTGTTTCTTTTGATTTAAAAAAACCATCTAGTTGAACGTGAGTTACTTGAACTCATGCTAAACTAAATGTTTGTACATGTACTCATTGATTTTGTTTATTAAACAGCTGATTAAATGACTGATTTGAGCATGTAAGTCATAGTCGTTCAGAAGAAGTGCAATGTTTATAACCCAGGTGCAGCCATGGGCACAATTTACAAAAAAAATTCATGCTAAATATAAATATTATACTTGACGTTTGAAGTTTGTTCAGTCTGCAATTGTGTTTGGAAAAAACTTTACACCATCTTCTGCTTTTTCAACACAAGATAAAACAACAATAAAAAAATATTCTAAAACCGAAAATTGTTGGAAAATCATGACACTTTTACAAAACAATTTGCTAGTTAAAAGGACGTTATAAAATAAAGTTGAAACAATTTAAAGTATTTTTAAATACTTTAAATATTACGAGATTTACGAGATTTAAATTATTTTTTAATCATCTATATTTTCTAAACCAAAATTGATGGCAAGATCTGCTGAATTATAATGCATAAAAAGGTGACCAAATATATTAAATTATAATACAAATTATTGGTCTCAAATAATACAAAATGCAAAATAATGACAAACTAAAAGTATGCAATTTTTTTTTGCAAAATAAATAACTAGCCCACATACATAGAGCTAGCATCCAAACAACACTGGCCCAACGCTACCGACGTTGATTAGACGTTGGCCCAAGCTGTGGCAGTAGCTGAAGTTAATGATCAAATTTTTTTAATTTTCAGTTGAAATCTAAGAATTATATATGTAATATTTTGTTTTATTTTAGAAAAGTTTTTATTCAGTGGTGAGTTAAAAAAATAGTTAAAAAAAAAAGACCATTTCTTCTAAACCATTAACTTGTTAATACCGTCGGGAATAGTGCGAACCCGCGTAACTAGCATATATATATATATATATATATATATATATATATATATATATATATATATATATATATATATATATATATATATATATATATATATATATGATATATATATATATATATATATATATATATATATATATATATATATATATATATATATATATATATATATATATATATATATATATATATATATATATATATATATATATATATATATATATATATATATATATATATATATATATATTAACGCGATCATTTTTTTAAGTTAAAGTAGTTTTCAAATAATTTGATTATTTTAGATTTTTAGATTTTTTTGTGCCCTTTTATTTTTAATTCAAGAAAAATCAGCTTAAATCCGATTACTCGACCATTATAGCGGTTATTTTAATTATTTTTTTTTTTTACAAAAAAATAAAAAACGTTTAAAAAGCTATATAGTTATGAAATACAGCTGAAAGAAATAATTTTTATGCATCAAATAAGCACCATTAAGAATCTTAATAGAAAAAAGTGTCTAAAGCAACGTAAAAATTTAAAAATACGCTTGTATAAGCATATTTTGAAATAAAAATCAAGCACCTTAATATCATGGATCGATTTTTGGTACGATATGAGTTTATATACTGATGCGATTGAAGATACGGATTGAAAGTATTTTGGTATTTAAGTTAGCTAACCTCTGGGTTTTAAGTCTTCCCAGAAAAAAATTCTATAGAATTTTCTATAAACTTTTGAAACAAATGGCCTATAGAAACTCTATAGAATTTATATTGAATGTCCAATAATTTCTATAGAAATTGCTAAACTTTTTAAAATTTTATTTTTTTATAGAAACTTTTTTCTATAAAAAAATAAAATTTCCTAAGAAATTTTTATAAAAGTTAACAGAAATTCTATAGAAATTCAATAGAATTCTACAGAATTTCTATAGGCCATATGTTTCAAAAGTTTACAGAAAATTCTATAGAACTTTTCAAGTTAAACTTTTCATGTTTATGCTATATAACGATGTTTTGCCGAAAATTGAGCCTAAATTGGACATTAAAGCCTGAGAAAAAAAACGTTGTAACAAAGACCCGCCTAAATTACATTACCTCTCTTAATGAGAAGAAAATTATTCTTTCAAAGTTCTAAAGTCTTACGCTAAATGAAAATTTAGCGTAAAAAAAAGGATTTAAAATTTTACTCAAAATATATTATAGGACATCATGACATTTAGAAATCATACCGGTACCGGTAAAGGTACAATATTTAATGTTTTAATAATAATAGTATTTTTAATAGTAATAATATTTTATAACATATTTATAATACTTTTATGATTTTACCTTTTATATGATTGCAACTCTTGAACTTATGTTTTGCCTTTTTGGTTAAAAGTCCTTTAGGTCTTCTTGGGGCACGTAAAACAAAAATTAAAAAATTTAACATTATTAATTTTTTCCTTCATAACTTCTAAGTTTGTAGAAAAGTCATGTTCCACAATATTATAAGATTTTATTAAAAGTACAATAAAAACTGCAAAACGCTGCGTTCAAACAAGTGGTGCATCGGCATTGCTGCCTACCCAGGAAAAAATGTTCTATAGAATTTCTATAAACTTTTGAAACATATATAGCCTATAAAAATTCTATATAATTCCTATAAAATTTCTATAGAATGTCAATTAATTTCTATAGAAATTGCTATAAAACTTATTTTTTCTATAGAAAAAAAAGTCGAAAAACAAGTACTATAGAAATTTCTGTAGAAATAAACTGAGATTCGATAAAAATTCTATAGAACTCTATAGAAATTTTATAGGCCATATGTTTCAAAAGTTTATAGATAATTCTATAGCACTTTTTTTCCTGGGTATGCAGCGACCAATTAGCTTATGCATTGGTATCGGCATCTGTCTTAGTAACAATTGGCTTAGTAACAATTGATTGGTTTGAAAAATCAGTTTTTTTTATTTTTGTGTTTCTATATAGTATGCAAAATTAGAGTTATTCCATGACAAAAAATATGTATAAGCCCAATATGTATGTATAAGCCCAAGTTATTATATAGACACATCTGCAACCAATAAATCTTTAGATATTTTTTGAATTTTTTTTTTTATCAGGAGCTTCCTGCATTTAGTGTCATTTTATAATTTGGGAAAGCAATTATGTGACTTATGGATCCAAATTATACAAAGAGATAAGTTTAAAATCAAGAAATGTAAATGTAATGTAAAATGTAAAAAAAAAAAACATTTCTGCCAGATGTTCCTCTTTTTAATACTTTTTTTTTTTTAATTTACAAATTCTTTTGAACGTTTATTTTCATGTATATCAAAACAGCCTATTAGACCTTTAGTTGCTTATAAGCAAACATTTAAATTACGATTTTGTTTATAAGATAATTGTTTATGTCGTAAAGCTCATTTTGTATTGAAAGTGAGTGTTTCAAAAACGTCTTACATTGCTATCTGTTTTGTAATTAGAAAAAAAAACAGGTTAAAGTCTCTCCCGTAAATTTGATTTTTTTACTTTAAGTAATTACGATTATAAATTTGTTTGAAATTAATTTTTTATTTCCGCATGGTGATTGGTATGCTCGATGTTTAATGACTAGAGCAGCCGTGGCGCAATGGTTAGAACGTTTGCTTTAGAAGCAAGAGATTTAGGGTTCCAAGCGAGTTCTGAGCATATATTGTGCCATCAGTAAGAAAAGAGGCGTGAACTTCCTGGTTAAATGCTCTTCTGCGGTGCGGTGCTCTATTAAAAGACCATTAGGTCGTCTTAGGGCATCAGAAATAAAAATTAAAAAAAAAAAATTGGCTCTTAAAACCGGCATTTTTGGATGCTGAGAATTTTTTTTTTTTGAAAACGGATTGAGTAAAAAAGCATAAACTACTATAAATACCACCATCTAAAGTTTGGTAGTTTGAAAGTTTTTACTTATACAATCGTATGTATAAAGATAGTGCAAAAAATATCAACTGTTGAACAAATGTATAAAGATAATGCAAAAAATAACAACTGTGTACAAAAAATGAAAATAACAATTTCTTTACAAACTTTTTTATAAATAAATGCTTTGAAAAAAAAAGACGAAGAATGTGTTTCGATTTTGTTTTTGAAACAACTAATGCAATTGGTCTAAACTTATTTATAATTGATTGGTTATAAAACAAATTTCAGAAGTTTGTACCCATTTTATTTTAAATAATTTTAGATATTTTGTTGTTTTATAGTTGTTAAATAATTCGTGATTGGTTAAAAAGTTTAAAAAGTGTGCGTGCGCGTGTGTGCGCGCACATGCACACATTAATAGTAAGCATTATTAATAATAATAAAAACAAATCAAAAATCAACCAAGTATTAAACTTGTCTTTGTTGCGTCAGTTAGCGTTTTAATTACTACGAAAATGTTCAAGTTTATGCACAACGTGATTTGACCTATCAGATCACTTGTTTAATGTTTAGCTAAAAACCATTGAACAACCATTACTTATTCAGAACAACTACTATTATTTGTTATATATATACAAAATAAAACAGTATAAGATACGTACTTTTAAATATATAGTGAAATCTTTAAATGAACATACAACATATTTTTGTTTTAGCTGGTGCTTTAGTTTTAACACATTGTTTGCCTTCAGAATGGAATGCTAGTGGAAATAACAAACAAAGTATTGAGAAAAATACTAAAAACAGTTATGGAGCTGACGCTGATGATGAATATCAAAGCGGTGGTAAAGATGTAACTGAAGGTAAAGATAATGCCGATGGTGAAGATGATAAAACCGTTGAAGATAAAGATGAAGGTAGTGTTGCATTAATCAGCAGTGGACAAAATCTAAACCACCACAATGTAGCTTCATATGGAGGCGGAGGAGGTGGATACGGAGGCGGATACGGAGGTAGAGGGGGAGGATATGGGGGTAGAGGGGGAGGTAGAGGATATGGAGGCGGTGGTAGAGGTGGATATGGGGGTCGAGGAGGCGGGAGTTATGGAGGTGGAGGGTACGGGGGTGGTGGATACGGTGGTGGATATGGTCGTTAACAACCTAATAATGAAGATTGCGATTGAGACCTGTATTCTAATGACAACATAATGTAAGCTTTTTAATAATATACGCATGCACTGTTTAACACAATAGTAAAGAAATGCTCAGACACGGTTACTAAGAGACCCACCAATAACGTGTAAATAGATCTTCAACTAACGGCTTGTATAGCAAGAACTTTATCAAAACAATGTAGATGTTAGTTAATTTCATTTTGGATACATCATTTAGCCTTTAACTTTTTTGTAAAATTTTTTGCTAGTGATTGTTTTTTATCGGTTAATTTAATTTTAAAATAATTTATCATGAAGGTTGGAAATTAATATGTTTGCAATTGACCTTTATGCATAAAGCAAACTCCAAGATTGCGCATGTTCTAACCTATAACGAATAAAAGAACTTTGAAAAACGTGGTAACAATTATAGCTAAGGAGCAATAAGTTGTAATATGTTAGTCCATCTACACCAAATTTGGTAATATATTATTGATAAACCATATTTTCGTGGTAAATAGACTGTTTTTGATTTTCATTTAATATATTTTTTTTTTTATTCGGAAATTATTACCATGAAAAATTTAAAAGCCCTTTAATATTGGTTGTAGACTTCTAAACAAGAAGATTATGTTGTATAAAGTTTTAAATTTTTGAACAATGTGAGTTTTTTTGATTCATTAACCTCATATTTGAGATAAGGAGGTAATATTCTATGGTTGTATGTTGTTTTTTTTCAAGATTTAACTGTTGCAACTTTTTGTAAAGCTTCCTTGTTCCTAAGCATTAAAGAGATTGGAGTTTGCTTCGTGCCGTTAAATTATAATACAATTTAAAAACATTTACTAAACGGCTTTTATTTTTATAACAAAAAAATATATAAAATTTTGAATGGAATTTTTTCAAGAAGTCTAAAATGGATTTTTTTTCAAATAAAGAACATTAGTATATTTCCGTTTAACTCTCGTTTTCCGCTCATTAGTATACAAAAAGTGTTCATTTTTATGAAAACGAATGGTTGCGGTTTATGAAAACGAATGGTTGCGGTTTGTTAAGAGGTTTAAGTACGAATAATAATAAAGATAGTTTTAGCTAATGAAATATAAAATTAATTAAAAGTATTATATTAAGTTTTTTGCCCACTAAATCGTATAATTGAATGTTTTAATGAATTTTTACAGATTAATGTAACTAATAAAAGTAAAAAAAAACAACTCCAGAAGACTATAACACAAAATTCTTTTTTTTTTTTTTTTTTGTAGTTATTTAGGTGCTCAATACGATCTTATCACAGATAAGAACGTAAGGACTTATCTGTGATAAGACAGTAATTATCACAAATGGACATTTGTAGCGTAGTAATTAGAGCGCTAGTTTCAGAACCAAGAAGCTCTAGGTAAAATGTACCACAGATACATTTTACCTAGGCACACGGACAAAGGCACATGCGACCCTCAATAAAAGATTTTATTAAAGTTTTTAATGATCATTAAGAGCACTACTCCTTTTTAAATTTTAAAACAGAATCTAAAAGACTCTTATTACAATTAGAGTTTATTACAACAGACTTTAAATACTTATTATTTATCAAAGTAGAAAAAAAAAAGTTGTTATTATCACTAAATGAATATATCTTATTAAACTATAATATAGAAATAGTGTATGCATTAATATATATGTATGTATTTTATGACTTTTTAATTAAATTTATATGTAGTATGTATTTATTGAAAATTTATTAAACGACAAGCTTTCAAACAGGCAAATTATCAAACGGCTAAAAAAAGGAAGATTATTTGCATAATTTTAAGCAACAAATTTAAGACAAAATAGATTTTTTTTTCTGTAAGATATTTTGTAAGATTTTCAGAATTTTATAACATGAAATGAAATGGAAATTTAGATTAAGATAAATGGAAATTTCACAATTTATATTTTTTCTGCGTGGAAAGAATGATTGCAATGGCTCCCATTTAAATGTAGTTAAAATTCGAATTATATAACACTTAGTCCATAAAGGATAAACGCCTAAAATTTTGAAATTTGAGCACACTCTATCCTCCCTATTGCCATGCGTACTTATAAGTCCTTCACTCCGTAAAAAAAATTATTACATGCTAACAATGTGTTTTATTGGTTAATACTGTGTACTGCAGCGGTAGAGACTAGTGATCCTCGATCGAGTCATACTGTGCTTTTTTTTTTTTTGACGAATCAAAAAAAAAACTATACTTAAAGCGGACGTTTTTTTCGGGCACCGCGATTTAGTAAGTCCGTAAAAAACGAGTCCTAAGCGAGATCAGTAATACCGAAAACAAAGCCTAAAACACAGTGCCGAGGATAGGCTACCTGTACCCCTTAATTTGGGGGGAAGGGAAGAGCGACAGAAAATTTTGTGGCCTTTTGCTAATTAAATCAGCTCATTCTAAAAGAGGATTAGTCAACAACACATAGTTTTGAGAAAACTAAATAAAACTTTGCATTATCTTTATTTTTATTCAAAAAGATGTGATTTTTGTGTATAAATTCTTTATTACTCCAGTTATCATGAAACACACTTGATTAACCCTAAAATACCCAAAGCAGTTTAAAAGACTCAAAAAAAATTTAAATACAAGTAACCTTTATGGCATAAGTTGATTGCAGAAAAAAATTTGAGACCAAAAAAATTATGACTAGGCACTTTTTTGAGTTGTATCAGATATGATACAACGGGTAATTATTTATAAAAAATTTTATATTAAACATAATACATACTACATATAAACTAAACATATTACCACATTCATAAAAAGATTATGAATGAAAAACTTCAAAATAGTTTCTTTTTTTCTTAAAACAAAGCCATGCATTACATTTTTTACAACTTATATATGAAAGTCTTGACTTACAGGACAAATACCTCTGTCCTTTTTCATTGTAACTTGGCATATGATCAAAGCCATCCTTTTTTATATCGTTGGAAGGATTTCCTTGAACCCCAGCACACTTTTTAGGAAGTTGTGCAGTATTATCTAAAGATGGTCTGCCACGAGATGATGTTACTTTGAACAGACTTTCCGCAACTTCTGCAATAAAGCATTGCATTTGCATAAATTTAGTATCGGGTCTACAAATTTTTAAATGGCGTCGATACAAAAACCATGCATTAACACAGAGTCATAAGAAATAGATAGTCTGGCCACTAGCGGTATTTCTTTGATCAACTCTTTGTTTGCCTTTTTTTAGTGTCCAGTCCCACGCAGAGTGCACAAAGTTTATTTTCGTCGATTGTTTGTCTATGAATTGCTTGTTAAAATACATCTTCTTCATCGAATTAATTAAATGCCTGGTGCTAATTGTTCTATTTATGGGTGCAGTACTTCTAGGAGGCATAAGGGAGTTTCAATATTTAAAATTCCTGCATCTAGCGATAGTTTTAATACTTCTTGGAGGAAAAATCTAATTGCCATTATACTTAAAGATCGTATTGAAGATTGTAATTTGAAAGCTCAAATAGAAAGTAAATCTCTGTTTATTTGTGAAAAGCATTATCTTCCAGAAATGATACTTCATAACAATAACAGAAAGTCACTAAAACCTGGATCATTACCGACTATGTGCTTACCGAAAAAAGGTTTTATGTCATCGATTCCTGTACAAAGAGAATCTGCTTCTTCTATCATTGCTAAAAGAGATGCTTCAATGAATTCAAATAATATAATTACCTTCAAGCCTATATATAAATCATATGAAGAATTTACAAATCGTATTAGCAAGTTAAAGATTTGTGAGTGGACAGTGAGTGTGAGTCTTGTTGTGGCAGAATTTAAACTTTATGACACAATTCACCTATGTCCTCAATATGAAATATATGTTGATGACAGTCTTGCTTTTGCCATTCGTGTATATTCTTGGCTCATTCCAGATGATCACTCAATATATACAAAATACAGAAGATCAATGCGAAATATTTCAGCTTCAAATCTTATTTCTGTTGTTACTTCTTTTAGCCTTTGCTCTGGAATAACTAATATATTTTCTTTAAAATCAAATCTTTATATTAAACATTGTATTTCTAAAAAGTTCGATTTATTTTCATCTAGGACTGAGTTTCCACTGAATCAGACAGAGTATTTTCGATCTCAGTCATGTATTATGCTGATTGATTTGATGTTATCATGTTCTCAATGCAAAAGCATTGAAAAAAGTGAAATCATAAGTTTGAAAAAAAATATTACTAATGCTTGTATCCCTGCTAAATTAAATGCACCAATTAAATTTACATCTCCAGATCGTCTGAAGCTTACATTACAGAGTGTTCGCCTGGAAAATAAAGAATTAAAAATGGAATTAGCTTTGATGAAGCAAGAAATTGAAAATTCATCACTAACTATAAGTAAAGATACTGAAAGTGATTTAGTTAAAATAATGTCAGGAGTTGATAAAAGCAAGATTTCTCCATTTATGAACCTGTTTTGGGAGGAGCAGCAAAAATATTTAAAAAGCTCAAAACAAGGAACTCGTTATCATCCAGCAATAATACGTTACTGTTTGGGATTGGCTGCAAAATCACCAGCTGCTTATGAAGCACTAAGATTAAATGATAAAAATAATTCTGGTTTTTTAATTTTACCAAGTCGTAGGCGACTACGTGACTATAAAAATTATGTGAAACCAAAATTAGGATTTAATAAAAATATAATCACAGAATTAAAAGATAAGATCAAAGATTTTTCAGCTCAAGAAAAATTTATTGTCCTAGTTCTTGATGAAATGAAAATTCAAGAAAATCTTGTTTGGGACAAACATTCTGGAGAGTTAATTGGTTATGTTGATTTAGGTGATCCTAGTGTTAATTTTGCAACATTGGTACAGGCAGACAAGCTTGCTTCTCATGTATTACTTTTTTTAATAAGAAGTGTTGTAAATCCATTCAAATACAGTTTTGCAAACTTTGCAACTATAAATATTACATCAGTGCAATTATTTCCTCTATTTTGGAAAGCTGTAGGCATTTTAGAAATCTCTGTTGGTTTAAAAGTAGTTGCAGTTACTTGCGATGGAGCATCGTCAAATAGAAAATTTTTTAAAATGCATTTTAATCTGACTGAAAAAGAAGATAGAAATGGTAATGTTGATGTGACTTACCGCACTGATAATTTATTTGCTGATGACGGCGATAAAAGATTTATATATTTTATTTCTGATGTCCCTCATTTAATAAAAACAGCAAAGAACAGCCTTTCTCATTCTGGAGCTGGTAAAAGCAATCGCTATATGTGGAATCAGGGTCAACATATTTTATGGTCTCATATAACTGATTTATTTTATGAAGATTTAAAATGTCAGTTGCATGCATGTCCAAAGCTAACTGTTGAACACATCAAAATAACTCCATTTTCAGCTATGAATGTTCGTTTAGCTGCACAAGTTTTAAGTAATTCCTGCAAAACTGCATTAGAAATCTATGCGCCATCAGATACTTCAGGAACTGCACAGTTTTGCAAATATTTTAATGATTTTTTTGATTGCTTAAATGTTCGTAATAAAAATGATTATATATTAAAACGCAACTCATTTTTGAAACCATTTTCTGATACAAATGATGTTCGATTTACATGGCTAAAAGAAAATTTTTTAAAATATCTTTCTGATTGGTTTTTATCAATTGAATCAAGACCTGGAAAATTTTCAAAAAGTGATAGAAGTAATATGTTTATTACTTAGCAAACCCATGAAGGTTTAAAAATTACAGTTAATTCTATTGTTGAACTTGTGAGTTTTTTAATTAATAGCAATGTAAGTTATGTATTAACTGAAAGGTTTTGCCAGGATCCTTTAGAAAATTACTTCGGACAACAACGATCAATTGGTAAAAGAAAAGATAATCCTTCCTTGTTTGATTTTGGGTTCAATGATAATACCATTCGAAATCAACATATATTTCACCCAATTGCAGGTAACTGTCTAAATATTAATGAATCAAACAGAACAACAATAAAGGAGAGTATGAGTCGTATACCACGCAGAAAATGGACTTACTCTCAAAATTCTATCGATAAGAAAAGTTGATTTTTAATGTGATTTGATAAAAAACTCTCTTATGTCTCCTCGTACTGCTGAAAACAAAAAAATGAATTTGCATAAAAACGGCTATTTTCATAGCCACAAATTTTTTAAAAACATTAAATGGCGCATATAAATAAAATAAATTGTTTTTTGTTTGTTTTACTTTTGTTACAATATAAACCTATGCTTTTTATAGAACCTCTAATTTATAAAGATTTATATAAATATTTTACAAAACCTTTAATAACTGCAATTTTATATGGAACCGTAGTTAGGGGTGAAATTCTTAAAGCTTTTCTATTTTTCATAGGTACCACTGCAGGCCAACACCTCTTCTCCAAAACCTGTCATTAGGGCCCCACAGTTTGAAAACATATTTTGAATATTAGCAATGACATTAGCTCCTCAAGTTTGTTTATGGGCTCTACAATTTTATGGGCCCTAAAATTTTCTACCCACTGATTAAGGGCCTGGGGAGCCTATATATATGTATGTATATATATATATATATATATATATATATATATATATATATATATATATATATATATATATATATATATATATATATTTATATATATATATATGTATATATATATATATATATATATATATATATATATATATATATTTATATATATATATATATATATATATATATATATATATATATATATATATATATATATATATATATATATATATATATATATATATATATATATATATATATATATATATAAGGGGCTGTCTATTAATTACGTCAACAAAATAGGGGGGAGGGGGGTCTGAAGTTTTTTGACAGTTGTTGACACGGGGGAGGGGGAAGGTCAAGTAAAGTTGACGTCAACAATGTTTTTGTTTTTAAAAATTTCATTACAAAATTAGGCGGTATTTTTTTCATTTGAGGGGGGGGGGATAATCAAAAGTTGATGTAATTTTATAGGGGGGGTCTCTAAAAGTTTGACAAATTGTTGACAAGGGGGAGGTAAAAATTTCAAAAAATTTGTTGAAGTAATTAATGGACAGCCCCTAAGAGAGATAGAGTTGTTTCTAGGAAAGTGGGGAGGCAACAGGATAATTTTGCCCTAGGCCCTAATGATTTTAGGGACATCAGGCAAAAATCAAGGACATTCTTTATATTTTGAAACACCAAATTTGCCTCTTACTCATCAATAAGGTTGTTGTGTAGAGGCAGGGCTATTATAAGGTATAATACCCCCTCCTCCTACCCCATCTAGATTTGTAGCCAACAAGTTGACAAATTTGGATCTAGATGTCAAATATAAAAATCAAGAACTTTGTTTTTAAGTTAGAAGATATGCTTATTACCCTTACCCAAAAAAAAAAATTATTTGCACACAAATAAATCTGGAACACATGAATAAGTAAGAATAACAAAAAAAACTTTTACTTTGCACCTATTTATTTAGATGTATGGTGTCATAATCTTGACCCAGTTGAGCTGGGAGAGGCCCATTTTATATATAATCTCAGATATAATCTGATTAATACAAGAGATGACTAGAATTTTGACATTTGGGTAAGATTTAATAGGCCAACTAGGATACTTTTTTTTTCTTTTAGGGAACTAACTTAAAAAATTGATTTTGCCTAGCTAATTATATAAAATATTTTGCCCCTGATTATATAAATCTGGCACAAATATACACATTAAATAAACACACACACACACATACACACACACATATATATATATATATATATATATATATATATATATATATATATATATATATATATATATATATATATATATATATATATATATATATATATATATATATATATATATATATATAGCATTTGTTGTAGGTTGTTTAAACCGAGGTAGGAGGTAGTATCACTAGCGATAGTATCACAATAAAATTATATATATTATATCAGGAGTCTATTAGTCAGTCAGAGCAGAAAGTTAACATGAAAGTTTTTGTTTATTATAAATTTAAAACTATTATGTGTATATTATAATTTTGTACTACTATTTCATAAGAGTCCTTTGGGGTTAAGGTCCTAAATTCCTTATCAATCACTTATTGACACAAACAAATCAAAACATTTGACACAAAAAAAAATCTTTGAAAAAAAAAAAATTTTTTATGAAAAATAAATAACAGAGTTACTATGCCAATTATGCTTTTATGAAATTTGTTGCTATGAAAATAGCAGTTTTTGAATGTGATATTTCATTAAACTATTTATTCGAATCCAATAGATATTTTTTTCATTTTTGAACGGAGTGATTTTGACTTTGTTTGATTTTCTTTAAGTTTGTGGATACTTAGTTTTTCTTTTGCATATGAAAAAGATCTTACTCTAACATAAAGTGTAACTAGATGATAAAACAAGTTTAAAGACAGTTCTTTGGATACTTGATTTGTGCAAAGACTACGAAGTTCAGATATGCTTGCCATAACAACACTGTTTTTTAAAATTTCTGTTACAATCAGTTCTGAATCAATTTTTTTTTACAAAACCATTACTTTGTTGGCGAAAGAGAACCTCGACTTTGGTAAAGATCTCTAAAACTGGAGGAGACACTTTCCACAAACCACTGCGATTTTTTGCATTTACAAATTTATGGTAAAACTCAGTGGATGGTTCAGGATTCTTTAAAAAATTTTCAATTTTACCAGCATTAAGAAGTGAAAGGCAGTCTGTGCTTAATTTTTGCTGCCATAACCGTGAACTCCGAACTCTGCAATAAAATGTACTGAATACATAGCCACTTAAATACAAGATTATTTCTTTATCTCGATCTGAAAGTTCAAAAGATGATAAATCATTTAAATTTATTAAAGAATTATTGTAAAATGAGTTTGTAAGAAACGCTAAAACATGATTGCATAGTTCACATCCAAGAAGTCTAGTTGTTTTTTTACTTAGATAGTTTATGAAAATATCACAATTAATATCTTTGTAAAATTGAGGATAAAACTTTTCTGCATCACCATTAACTTGAAAACTGGCTATTGTTGTCTCTAATAAAGATAGGGTTTGTTGTGAAGTTTCTAATAGCATTGCATGATTTATTCTCAACTCGTTTCTATACAAATCAGGATAGCATTCGTCGTCAATAAAAGTAGTAATGCTTTTATCAAGCAGACTTTTAAACTCGCTAAGAAGAATAGGGGGTTTAGGATTTTGTAATGTTAAGTCCGAAGGAATACCTTTATGCTGTGAGTTTGTATGCCTTGTAAGGCCTCTTTGAGATATGCATTTCTTAGAGCAAATTGTACAAGAAAATGTGCTTTTAACTGGTTCAATGGACAACTCCATCACCAAGGCGTCTAAATCTTTATTAAAATTTTCGTCTTAAAAGAGGAAATCGTCCTCCAAAGAAAAAAATAGTGTTTCAATATCAAATTCGCTATTTAACTTTATGTCTGTTTCCATATTTTGTGCACTCTGTTCCTGGCCATTCGACAGTTTTCAAGTGTTTTTAACGAATATTAGAAAAATCAAATAATACGGCCCGAGTGACCAGACTATCTATTTCTTATGACTATGATTAACAACAGCAATTTGAATTGTATGAAACCAAATATAAATGTACCATCTTCGTGTTCTTAATCTTGGCTTGTACAATGCACACATCATATCCAACTTATCTATTCCCCCAATGTATTGGTTATATACATGAACAATGTTGGGCTGTTTCACATCAATCTTCTTTTTAACGAACGATCATATCTCCGAACAGTGTAAAGTGGTTCAATGCTTACATATGAAGAAACTAAATTAACTGGTTTGTTAACATACCATCGAACTCCAATCACATTTGATTCTTGCTCAACTCGAAAACCATAGGCTCCTCTGCCTTGCTTTTTCAAATCCTTTTCAAGCAATAATGGACATTTCTTCATTCGTTTATCTCTAATTGTTCCTACGTAATAGATATTACGTTTCCTTAATTCAACAATAAGGGGCAAGCTTGTGAAGTAGTTTTCAGCAAAGACTTTGAAATTGTGTTTATCAGAAAGTGAAGACGTCATATTAACTACAACATCTGCACTGACACCTAAACTTGTATCCAAATTGTTTTTTGACTTCCCTTGATAAATATCAAAGTCATACAAAAAGCCTGAAATGCCACTCCGACTCCAAGCTTGAATCCCCACTTGTGGGGCTTTTTTGGCAAGTACTGACGCAGGACTTTCCTTACACAAGACTTTCCTTTCAAAGCAACCATAATCTCATCAACAGCATGGAACTGTTTGTTACTTCCATACACGGTCATCTACCTTTTCTTCTTTAGATATTCCCAAGTTGTTTACAAAATGTATATTTTGAAGTATAGTTTCAAATTTATTTCTTCCCATAATAGAAGAAACTCCGTTGTAGGTCATAAATGTCTCCCAATATGATCTTTAACTTGGAAGCTTTACCAAACCCATTCTGAGATACTTCCTATAAACTTCTCAATACCCTTTTTTGAGATATTTTTCTCTGAACCTTTTGATTACAGAATATAAATATTAATTTCATTTGTGATGCTGTTCAACATATTATCACTAACAAACAAATTAAAATATTCAAATGGTATTGTTTCCACATTTGGTGTTGGTTTCATTTCAGGCTCCTTGAAAGTTACATCATCAAGGGGTTCAAAGTTCTTACTTATCCATTTGTAAGTAATTGGTTTATTTTTATTGGGTTGTCTCTTTAAGATTCTTGGATAGTCTTGATGCTATGTTTGCTTAAAAGTTTATTGTCACTATCTTCTTCGATAGCAGTGTTGGCTATATAATTTTCATAATAAAACTTGTTATCACTTTCATCTGTGTCATTAAAATCGCTATCCCCATCAAATACATAGTTTAAAACATCGGATATAGTTATTTTTTTATTCCTATTCATCTAGAAAAACATAAATAAAAACTTAAAAATAAAGATAAACAAAAAACTTCTTACAAGGCTTTATACTGGAAAAACCCGTTGTATCAAATTTGATAATCAATATTTATGCATATTTGATAAAAAAACAAACATGAAACAGTTAGTAAAGTTTTCTTTTACCTCTATTATAAATACTAAAGAAAAAAAAATCATTAAAATTGATATAACTAACGCGAAATATATACAGAAACAACACTTGGTGAACTGTAGTAGATTATTCCCACCGCCTGAATTATTCCGTCCCCCTAGAAAAACTCAAAACGAAATTGCGCTTTTGGGTTATAACTGTTAGAAGTGTACCAATAACGTCCGTACTACTTTAATAAACATAAATAAGGAGTAATAAACGTTTAGAGGACAAGAATTGTAGAAATAAAGTTTACAAAAAATAATATAGAAAGACGATATAAGAAAGAGTGGTATCGATAGAAAATAAACGACTATAAACTAATTAGTTATTTATTTACATAAAAGTATTTTACAAATACTTTTATTATATAACAGTATATACTGTTATAACAGTATTATTGTTATTATTTCTGTTATAATAGTATTACTCTATTCTATTCGCTAGTACATTTTGAATCAGGTGTTTTTACAAATACTTCTTTTCATTGTGTATAGTTGTGGAGAACTTCCTCTTTAGTTTTGGCAAAAATTGCGTGTGGTTTCCACTCATAGGAGAATATAGCTTTGTAGGGGAGCGATGTTTCCTCGCCATTTTTTCTGGGAGCCACGTTATACCAATATACCATTTTTAACGGATCTTTGCCACATCTTGTTGCCATTTTTGAATTCTGCTACGAAGTCTTTATCAATCAGCTTTTGATACGTGGATACTTCATTCGTTTTTCCTTGAGAGACTACAGTAGCGCCGATAGTAAAAAAAATTACCTGCAGGACAAGCCAGTGTACTTTTGAGATGTAGTATTTCCTTGAGAGTCTACAATTCTTTACCTTTTATTCTGGCAATTTCTATGTTTCTCTTCTAAAGGCTTTGATCAGTTTTCTTTTTTTTGCTGACATTTTCTTAAAAAACTCGTCGCTTTCTTTTAAATTTATTTCCATGTTTCACTTATTTATGATAAGAGCAAGAACACAAAACATAAAGTTTGTTTATAAAGTAGATATTTAGAATAAGCTATACAGTAAAATACAATAGTGTAAAACTAAGAATTCAAGATATAAAGTTTAACATAAAAAACGCGTATTTAAATAAAAGAGAAGTGGTGAGGGAAACTTTCTTTTTTCTAAATATATTTATATCGGTCAGTTTGTGAAAACTTTCGATATGACGAGTTGTTAGAATAAAAGCATTTTTTATAAAAAATTTTATTTTATAAATTCAAACTACTATTTTTTACAAAACAAAATTTTTTTTTATTCTATCCAGCTAGCACACTTATATTGGGCCAACGTATGTAAAACCATCGCAAACGTCGGCTCTTTTTTCCAATGCAAAACCAACGTTGATCCAATGTCATTTGGTTAATGATAAAATTATTACCGACGGAACTAAAAACATTTCGTCGCATTTTTAACCATAATGATATAAAAATAACGTTGGCAGCCGATGTTGGTCCAACAAAACGCGCGACATTGTTCTAATGTTTTAACAACGTATGTGTGCTAGCTGGGTTACTGTGAAACCAATTTGTGATACCAGATGGGAATGTCGGATTCAAAGTGTTAAAGCAGTAAGATTCCAAATAGGTGAATTTTACGATGCACTTTTTGACGTATCAGAAACCTCAGAAAATCCAAAAATCAAAAGTGAAGCTGAATTACTTGGAAACTTAATGAGAGATTATAAGTTTTTAGTGGTTTTTTGGTATGACTTATTCTTCCAAGTAAACTTTGTAAGTAATGAACTTCAATGTAAATCAGTAGACCTATCAACAGCTCTTAGCTCATTTAAAAAAATTTTTAGTTGGTTGATCAATTACAGAAACACTGGATTTGAGCTCATTTTAGTCAAGGGAAAACACTCGCAGAAGACTTAGAAATATATCCAGAATTTCGAAAATAAGCGGCTCCGGAAACGAAAAAAGCATTTTAATTACAAAGGCAATGATGAGCCTATTATAGACCCTTTAAATACATTCAATATATCTTTTTTCATATTAGTTTTAGATAAAGCTAAACAATCGCTAGAAGATCGTTTTGAACAATTAAAAAATCACGATAATTTATTTGGGTTTTCGGGAAGATTTCAAAATATAAAAAAAGAAGAACTAAAAAAACATGCATTAGATTTAGAAATTGCTCTGACAGATTCTAAGATTATACAAACGGATAATTTTATTGACACTGTGAAGCTCGAAGCAGACTTAAAAGGTAACATGTTACTTGAAGAAATGGAAGCACTAAAATCTATTTTTTCATCTGAATATTCCCAAAACCATTAAAAATGTTTCAATTTTTATCTGAGAATAACAGAGCTACGGCATTTCCAAACCTATTTATTGCCCTTTGCATATACTTAACAATTCCAGTGAGTGTTGCTTCTGGAGAGAGATCATTTTCGAGATTAAAACTTATAAAAAATAATCTAAGATCAACAGTAACTCAGGATAGATTAAACAGTTTAGCAATTATGTCAATTGAAATTCAAGAAGCAAAACACTTGGATTTACAAACTACTTTACAAGTTTTTTCTGAAAAAAAACCTCGAAACATTTAAAACATCACAACTATTTATTTATAAAGCATGCTATCGGAAAAATCTGCCCACTTTTCTTGATCAAAAAAGGATGTAAGAAAGCTTAAATGTATTTAAATCAATATATTTCTAAAAAATTAAGACTGTAAAAATTACATAGTAAAAGGGAAAAAACAAAAAAAAAATTAAGTTTTACAGAAAATTCTGACTTTCTTTTTGATGCCTCCATAAGTTTCTGGACAAAGTGACTTTTGTAAGTTTTAGCAGCTTAATCCCATTTTTTCTTCAAATCTGTAGCTGATTTTACTGTTTTTCCATCCAATTTCAATTTCTTTTTTATGATGGCCCAATATTTTTTAATAGGACGTAATTCGGGGCAGTTTGGAGGATTCATTTTTTTCGTAACCAACATCACTCCATTATCATTGTAAAACTTTTGAGCATCTTTTGAGTAATGTATTGTGACTAAATTAGGCTAAAACAATACTGAAGTACTTCTATGAGCTTTAATTAGTCGTTTTATACGAGAAACGTATTCCACGTATTCCGAAGATTTCATTGTGCCCAAACAAACCTGAATTGGCGTTTTTTTTGCAGCAAGAGCAAAGTGCCTGCCAAATCATCAATTTTTTCGAAAGTTTATCAGTCATTACATACTTGTATTTATCACTCACATTTCCTCTTATTTTAGAAGCATAGTAGCACTGCCCAGGAATTTGTTTAAAATCCATTTTAACATAAGTTTCGTCATCCATCAAAATGCATCCATTATGTTTTGTTAACAAGTTGTCATACAACTTTCGAGCTCGACTCTTTGCGGTTGAATTTTGTTTATCGTTCCAATTGGCATTTTAACTACTTTAAAACTTTGATATCCAAGTCTCTGTCGCCATTTGTGTACAAAAAAAATTGAAAACTTTCAGTTTTTTTGCTCGAAACCTATAAGACCAATTAGGATGTTCTTCCAATGAAGTCTCCGACCATTCGAGAGCTATAGGATTTTCTGTGCGTTTTTTTCGACCATTTCCTTGTTTTCTCTGAATAGTTTTCTGTTCTGTAAACCATTTAAGAACAGTATCTACAGTAATTCTTGATATTTTTAATAATTTCGCCAATTTTCTATTCGATAAAGTTGGATTTTTTAAGTGTTTGTCCACAATCAAAAATCTTTGTTTAGTTTGTTCGGTTGACATTTTGAAACTAAATAATATTTTTAATTATTTTTTCTGCCAAAATGTTCTATTATACAAACACTACCACACACAAAAAAATAGTTTTAAAAAACGACCGTTAGCTAGCTTTACGACACCGCAAAAGGTGGGCAGATTTTTCCGATAGCATGCCTTATTTAACAAAATCAGTTGAATATATTCTTTAACTTATTTACGATTTTCTTAACAAAAAAAATATTAAAGCATGATTTTATTTAATAGAATATAGTGAAATTATTGATTATATATATTTAATAATAAACACGATTTTACCCTCTTACACTAGTATTCTTTAACCCCTCCCCTTTTTTTTTAGGTTTTTACTTGAGGGCCTTGCAAACTAAAATCGGTCCTCGCGCTTGCTCGAGCCAGCCATATATATATATATATATATATATATATATATATATATATATATATATATATATATATATATATATATATATATATATATATATATACCAGAACTTTAATAAATTAACATACACTGGTAATAAAACTACCACAAGTCAAAAAATTTAGACAGTATTATTGAAATCATCTTTGACCAATAGTTAATATTAATATTTTTTTATTCTATATATATATATATATATATATATATATATATATATATATATATATATATATATATATATATATATATATGATATATATATATATATATATATATATATATATATATATATATATATATATATATATATATAAATATATATATATATAAATTTAAGTGTCATATATATATATATATATATATATAAATATATATATATATATATATATATATATATATATATATATATATATATATATATATAATTATTTTTAAAAATAACATAATGTTTTTTTTTTCTTTCTATATATATTGATAAATTTATCTATATATACATGCCTAAATACATATTAAATATTTCGTAAAATTTTTTTACATTTTCTAAAGATTATTATACAATAATAAAACTCTGATTCAAATTAAAAAATAAAAGTCTTTACAGAAAAATAATAACAAACAAAAATTTACATAATAAGCCAATATATTTATACAAAAAAACTTGGTAAATAACCAATCAAAATAACTAACTGTAAAAATAAATAAATAATATTAAACTGACAGTAAAATTAAATAAGTTTATAGCATAATGTGAAGTTTGTTTATAATTTAAGGGACTTCTATCAGAAGAAATGTTTAATTTGTGTTTTGTTGGGGCATTATCCAAAATCTCAAAAGAATCACAGTTGGCCAGATTTTTGAAATTAATAGATAAACTCAAGTGTTAAATATATGAGATTGTTTATCACTTTTAAAGTGCTTATTTATTCTAGTTATTTAGTCTAGAGTTTTATTGTTGTAAAATAATATTTTGAAAATGTAAATAAATTTTACAAAACATTAGTAAGTGACTGGGGCCCTGGCCCCGGCCCTGGCTGCAGCTAAAAATGAGACTTTTTGCAAACCTGGCCCCAGCAAAATTATAATATTTAGCAGGGGTTGATAGGCAGGGGCTAGAAAAAACTTTTTAATACTTAATATATTATAGTTTTATGCTTACATTTACTATTTATTAAATACATTTATATAATTTAAAATCTAATTTACTTTCAACAAGATTTCAAGCAACCACTATTAAGTAATGAGTTACTTTCAAGTAGAGAACCAGTTAAAATACTAGGAAACTAGTATTTTAACTGGTCTAGTATTTTAACTAAAGATATAAAAAGTTGTAAGATGTATAAAAAGGAAAACATGAAGTTTTGTAAGAGATATAAGATTTTGATGTTCAAGGAAAAAAAATGAATTATTTATCATGCTGTAAAAAGATTTTATAGCATGAAGGGACAAATGCAGTTTAAGGATGCAACTTGTTGAATAAATAGCCAAGCGAGAACAAGTTTTGGCTTATCGTTATAGATATTATAGTTTGTTTGAGCATTGACTATGATTGTATTTGTTGAAAAAAGAAGGAAATGGAACCTTATAACAATGGGAAAATGGCTCAAGCTTGGCAGATAAAGCAGATCTAATGACATTTACAATGTGCTTTTAGACTTTGTCTGAGAGTATGAGTGTTGTCATTTGTCTATATAGGAATGATAAAATATATTACTGCCGACAATATTGAGATATTTTTTTGCAGTAAATAAATGAGTTTTGTTGTCTAACAAAAATTGTGGATTTTAAGTCCAGAAATTAAATCCATAAGCCACAAGCTGTTACAGAAGAGAGGTCAGATTTAAGTTTGGCTGCTTGTTCTGAGCAAATAAAAAGTGAAGATTTTTTGTCAAGAGTATAATGTTGATTAATGTTGATTTTGTCAAGAGTATAATGTTGATGTTGAATAACAGAGTGAAGAGTAATTGTAGGATATATGGAGAGGTGAAAGTGTTTTCTAAATAATTGAAAAATTGTTTTTAGCACTTTTTAAAAATTTAGCAAAACTTGTAGAGAGTTCTGGAGATTATGTTTTTAAGACTATGATGTAAATCTTGTCTGAAGCACAAACTGTAGAAGTGTTTAATTGAGAAATAAACAATAATTTTAGTATTGGAAGCCAGACTAATTTTGATGTTTAACAAAGGATTAATCTTTTAACTGTCAGGAAGAGTATAGCCGTTATATTCGAGAGTCATACTAGAGTAAGATTTCTTTGTAAAAAGCTCCTCCTTACTCTGGGGTAAAGTAAAAAGATCAGACCCATGAATTAGAGATTAAACGTTAGGCTTACTTTAGTTAATGTCACTGTTGAAAACTAACTGAAAGTCTCTAGAAGCTAACATCTAAGATAAGATACAAAGTTTAGTAAACTGAGAATAACAATGATTTACATCAAACAAGACTTTATTTATACATTAGCTTATTGCAATAATAAAAACAATTTGTTCTTAAGAGAGATGCTCTTATAAAAAAGATGAAAAAAGTGAATAATATTGAAAGATGTAGATTAGAATGAGGCTTGACTTTAAACTAAACAGAAGTAATAAAAGCTCCCAAACTTTTATTCCAGAACCAATATAAGCTTCCAAATGCACTTTTTGCACACATATTATGGATATAAACATATCTGTTTGCTATTTGTTTATATGCTGGCATACAATATCCTTTCATTGTTATATAAACTTTAGTATTTATATGGTGTAGTATTTGCCAAAAGAGAAGATGATCAGATGGATGTGTGGTGTGACTCTAACAAAACATAAAAAGATGGCATAATCTTAGACAAATTATAAAAATCTATAGAATGGTTGTGGTAGAAGTAAGAAAATATGAAGAGTGTGTTTTACATATTGCATAAACAAAGTTTAGTTAGGAATAAAAGTGCACTAGATTGTTTATATTAGAGGAGCAGCTTAAAAGAGGAAGGCTAAAGCCTAATGGTAATGATAATGATGATGATGATGATGATGATGATGATGATGATGATGATGATGATGGTGATGATCATGATGATGATCATCATCATAATTTTTATTATCTTTGTAAAGTTTTCCGCTTTTATTCTGTTAATAATGATAATGATGCTCATGATTATCATGATGATCATGATGATGATTATGATAATGATGATGGTAATGATGATAATAATGATGATTATGATGATCATATTGATCACAATCATATTCATATATGCATATATGTATATAAAATATAACATTAATTTTAAATTTAAAAAAATATACTTAGGGATGTATAAATGTTTATGCAGCCCCGGTCACAAACCTGGCCCCGGCTATAGTTTATCAAACCTGACCCTGGCCCCGGTCAAATATCATATATATACATTTATAATATATATATATATATATATATATATATATATATATATATATATATATATATATATATATATATATATATATTCATATATATTTACTTTTTAAATTTATTAATGATCATACTAATTCAATAACTTTTTTTTTAACATTTGCTATCAGACTGCTAATGATACAAGTTTTATTTTTTGATTTAGGTTCTGTATCTCAGTGATATCCTGGCTTATCGATACGATATCCTGTAAATCCACTCACACACAATAAATCTTAAAAAAATGTTTATACTTTTATCTATATATCTATAATTTGTTTAGTTTTTATAAAAAAATTGTATATTTTTATATATTTTATTGTATATTACTGTTTGTATTAAAAATCGATTTTAAAAATTTTACAAGTGCAGAGTTCAACATACAATTTAGTTTTATTTTCCAATTCAATATATATCATAGCCAAGTTTAATTACATTTAATAACATTTTGCGATATTTTCTCCAGCGCATTTAAGCGTTGATTCAACGTTATATTTCAACCTTTACTCGACGTCTTTGATTCACGTTAAATCGACGTTTTACTGCCAACGTTAAAAATCCTTGCAAAATCGACTGCTTTAACAACGTTACAGTAACGCTTTTCAAGTAACGTTTTTTCAACGTTAAATTACGACACCTATGCAACGCTTTTTAAGTAACGCTTTTTTAACGTTTATTTGCGACATTATTGTAACGTCTTTTAGTAACGTTTTTTCAACGTTACGCTACAACTTTTAATTAACGTCTCTTTAACAACGTTACATATCTCTGCAAATCGATTACTTTGTCAACGTTTCCGCAACATCTTTTGCGACCGGTTTTCAACGTTGATTCAACGCTGACATGTTTGCTGGGTTAGCTTAACTGATGATTTATTTTCATGACTGATGCTGAAGCAAGTTCCCAAGTGGCGGTCACAACAGACGATGGTGATATTTGCGTAGAAATTTCCTCTTTGAGATAATCCTGTTCTTTTTGCAGAAAGTAAACTCTATATTACTAAATTTTAATTATTAAAGCTTTTTCGTTTCTTTTTTTATGTTATTTGGGGGCAAGAGATAAGGGATCTTGAGTTTATAATAAAATATGCATAGTTTTTAAAAACTGCTATTACCCAGTCAGCCATTTGGTATCATAATTATATCATATTGATCTCATACTATGAGATCTATGATATCAAAATGAAATCACACAATTATATCAATTTGAGCTCAAATTTGAGATCGTATTTTGAGAACCTCATGATAACAAAAGTTAATATCATCCTGTACTCAGAATGATATATATTTATATATTTGATATATATATATATATAACGATCATATATATATATATATATATATATATATATATATATATATATATATATATATAACGATTTATATTATAACGATCGATATAGCGACACTATCTGCTTTTAAGATAATCACAAATAATTTATTTTTGAGATAATCACAAAAAATTTATATTTTTGTGATTATCTCAAAAATAGTCAGTTCCGCTACAAAAGTCATAACTACATTGTGACAATATGCTTGTGCTGTGATTATGAATGGGTTTGTTAAAATACTTAGAGCGTTTAGAATGGCTGCGAATATTAATTGTAAAAACCGCAGAACCGATATAAAGCAGAATGGTTTGTAGAAAATTTGGAAACCTTTAAATATGCGATATCAAAATATAGTATCAAAAGTTTCTCATGGTTTGATATATTGATAGGTATCAATATATCAATATATCATGAGATATCATAACCATATTTGAATTTATTTGTCAATGGTTATGACATTTATATGATATCATATTGAGATAATTATTTGATACACGATTTTTTTGTATAAGCAACTTAGAATTTTGGTCAGAACTCGAGTTGCTTATTTTTCAGCCAATTTCTATATCTCGAGTTGCTTAATGGTTGCTTAAGTTTCTTAGCCTAAATTTCAGTGTTTTTACGAATAAGAGACAAAACACGGTTTAATATCAAGTCTCTAACAGAAGAGTGCTCTTTACAACTAAAATCACTTAGGTTCTAATAAAAAAAAAGATTACAAATGTTTCTCTCTTCTGCTGGATCTTTATTTCCTTCATCTCCACTTTCTTCGTCTTCTTGTCCGTCTGATTTTTCTACTTTTCCATCTAGTTCCTCGTCTTCTCTGTCTGATTCGTCAGGCAAAACATCAATAGGGTTATCCTTTACTTCGTCTGGAATAGGAGTCTTTGTGATTTCCATCAGGTTCTCAATGTCAACAGGGGGTGGAACAACATAAGCAGGCATGCCTTCAGGATTTATCTTATCGTCCTCGCTACCATCAGCCGTGATAAGACATCCTGTTTTCGCAAAGCTTCTATAAAGCATACGAAGAAATTTCTCATCTTTAGATGTTTTACGGTACGCTTCACCGACCCAACGAGTTATCAAAATGCGGCAACATTTTGCCGACAGTTTCCGATCATCGTTGCCAAGCCAGAGTTTGATGTTTTCATCATTTTCGAGCCAGATGTTTTGTTCTGCTTTAATATGTGATTAGAATACTTTTCCTGGTCCGGCATCAACAGGTTGCCAAAAATTTGCCCCGTTGGGAACACCAAACCAGACAATACCTTTATGGTATTCATCACTGACTTTCAGGTTATTGCAGAACAAAACATACTCATTCAGGTTAGCGACAGCATTGGAGAAAGTGTTCTTCACCTATTTCACGGAAAACGCTGCCCATGCATTTGGTTGCCAGTACACATCTACATCAGTGTCATAGGCTAAAATTTCATCTTGACTAATCCTTTACCCCTTACCTCAATCAACTAGAATCAACGCCGGCTTCAGCATTCCTTCAGGACTGAAACATATTTGAAGGGTAGCTTGTCGCTTATCAAACCCACTGCCAGTTTGAGCTACCCATACTCTCGTTCCTTTCCCTTACTCATTGGAATTTCGTATGTTCGTTTGCTCTCGACTACAAACGGAAGTGGAATTTGATCTACATTAATTCTCTTTTTCGGAGGGAAACGCCCCCATTTTTTATCGTATGTGAGTTTTCCACTTTCAGACTTAATCAACTTTTCTCTCAAATTTGAATGCCATTTCATTTGAATCGGGGTTTGCTTCTTTACGTCAGCTTGGCGCTTACGTTGAACACACAGCATGCGGATCTTATTTTTCCTTAAGAAATGAGTAATTATTGATTTTGGCAATCTGTCAGCATTCAGGCTTTGTTGTAGATGAATTTGATTCGCTCGGACATACAACCACTCAAAGTTAACTTTTAGCCCCTTTTTTCTTGCTTCGGAGAATTTGTCATGAAGTTTGTTAAACAAAGCTTTGTGTTTGTCGCCTTTTTGGCATTTCCTGAACAACGCGTTTTTCTTTTTTTCGTTGTACTTGTTGAAGATTTCTTTTTCCTTTGATTTCCATCGCGTAATCATACTCTTATGAACGTTATACTTTTTTGCTACATCCCTGCTTAACATACCATCGTTTAAGTCATTTAGCGCATCAACTTTTTCTTTTAACGTACCGTCAACCGGGGTGACTTCGGACAGCGGGGTGACTCCGGACAGAGCATTACTTATTATTCTACTTCAGTTTCTTTTAGTGATGGCGCGAAACTACAAACGTAAACTAAACTTAAAAGTGTTGTATGGAAGAAGCTCTAAAGAAGATATAAAAAAAGCTATAGAAGATCACAGTAAAGGCATGAGTATTCGAAAAGCTGCTGATAAGCATAAAGTCAAAAAATCAACATTGCATGATCACATTAGAAAACCCACCTTAAAGAAGGTTGGAGGCCAGACAATTATAAGCAAAGCAGATGAGGTACTCATTGCTCAAATGCTAGAAGCTGTTGCCGATTGGGGCTTTCCTATTGGAAGATTAGAAGTCAGAATGATGGCTTTTGATTTCCTCAAAAATCGCAATGGGTCAAACAGTTTCAATTGAAAATGACTGGTTAAATTCTTTTATGAAACGAAACAATATTTCTGAGAGAAATGCTTCAAATATTAAACGATCGAGATCAAAGTTAGGAGTAGAAATGATAAATAATTTTTTTGATGAATTTGAAAGAACTTATGAATCTCTTGGTGGTATTCAACCTTCAAACATATTTAACTTCGATGAGACAAACCTTTCAGATGATCCTGGAAAAAAGTTTGTTTTAGTTCGAAAAGGAAGACGACGAGTGGAAAACGTTCAAGAACATAGTAAAACTTCTATATCTCTTATGTGGTGTGGCTCTGCTTCAGGAGTACTACAACCACCTATGGTAGTTTATAGAGCATCGAACGTTTATAAAGGTTGGGTAACAGGAGGGCCACAGGGAACAATATACAGTTGCACAAAATCAGGTTGGTTTGATATGGAGACATTTGCCAAGTGGTTTGAAAAATGCTTCTTGCCGAACGTTCAGAATTTAAATGGACCCAAGCTTCTTTTAGGAGATAACTTGGCCTCTCATTTTAATCCAGACGTTATTAAACTTGCTAAGGAGCATAATGTTTACTTTGCTATGTTGCCACCAAATGCCACACATTTTATGCAGCCATTAGATGTATCTGTCTTTGGTCCAATGAAGCGTTGTTGGAAACATGTATTATATGAGTGGAGAAAACAAAGCAGAAAAACTGGATGCTTTCCCAAAGAACATTTTCCAGCTCTATTAAAAAGTTTATCACTTAAGTTGCAAGACACAGTGTGTCAGAATTTGGTTTCTGGCTTTATTACATGCGGACTTTATCCAATAAACCGTATAAAGGTTTTAAAAAGAATTCCTGAATACAAGGAACCTGTTACATCAACAGCATCCCTTTTAAACGATTCGGTTACAACTTTGCTAATGTATCATCGTGGTGCATGTGAAACAAAAAAACCCAGGGGCAATAAGTTTAACATTGCATCTGGGGCAGTTTTAAATGTCGTTGAAGATATTGAAACTGATCTTTGTTTCATCTGTGGAAAAGATGATAATGACGAAAACGATGAAATCAGTGAAGAAGAAGAAGAAATTTTAATTGATTGGACTGGTTGTGAACGTTGTGGTCGTTGGTATCATTTAAAGTGTTTGGAAAATGCCATGTCGACTGATTGCATTGTATGCCCAAAACTATAAATTTTATTAAATTTTTTTAAAAGATAATGATTTGTATATGATTTACTTTTACAGTTGTCAATAATTTAAACAAAATAAGAAAGATTAGTAATTGATTCTTCATAATTAATCATTGTAGTTGTATCATTATTATATGTATATTTGAAATAGTTTATCAATAGTTGTTGTTTTTTGTTTTGTTATTTGAAATAAAAAATTAATTGCTTAATTAAAAATTAAAAAAATTTAATTAAGCAGCTTTTTTATATAGTTATACATTTATTTTAAAACTCTTGATGTTGAAATTTCAACTTTTAAAATCTCAAGCTTCAAGTGTCCGGAGTCACCCCATTTCCCGATTTTGATTTTTTGATTTTTAAACCGTTTTTTTATGCTAATAACATATTGGAAAGCTGAAAGCCAAAATTTCTTTACGTTCTTTATAATTACAGTGGTACGTTCCACAAAAATATTTCCATTTTGTATTGATTTTAATGAAACAGTTTAATATTTTCTTCGAAAATTGTCCGGAGTCACCCCGGTTGACGGTATAGCTCTTCCGTTTGTCAGCAATTTTTGGTAATTCGTTAACTTCAACATCAGTAACAAGTTTTTTTAAATCCGATTTCACAGTTTTTTCAATATTATCGTACTTGTTCTTTCCATCAATGATTTGATCCAAGCTCATTGATTTCGGGACTTTGTCAGTTTGAGCAATATCTGTATGTGATAACTTATTTTTACACCAAAACTCGTGCATCGAAAGGGCTTGTGATGTTTTCAGTGATTTTTTGCAAACAATACATTTAAATTATCTTCTTTTTCCTTCGGCGCTACATTTACCAACTCACCACGATGACAGATCTTTTTGGTAAAACCAAAGTTGAACAAGTTTGTCTGCTTTCTCTTACTCATGATCTTAACAGCGTTATCAACAACATACACAACAACAACACTACTGTCATTACTTTCTTTTGAAATCGTTTATCTAAAAAAAATCGTTACATTGCAGAGAAAAAAATAGCAATTTATGAGATGCTTATGTTAACATTTGTTCAGAACTAAAGTTGCTTAATATTTTTTCACATCGAGTTCAGTTGCTTATAAACGACACGGCGTTAACTTTTGTTCAAAAATCTCCCGATTGCCAGTTTGCGCGTGTTTTCACACTTACTGTCATAGTAAGTAGAAACCATGTAAAAATAACAGTAAAATTTTAAAAGACCAATCAATATCAAAAGATTTTGCGAGTGGTTTCTATCGGTACAGACATTTTGCGCTAAACTTGAATTTCAGTTATAAGAAAACAAAGCGTATGTTTATCCTACCATTTTTAAAATTATATCTTGAGCTTATACTTTCACATTGATAACATAATATCAAATTGATATTTGCAGAAAAAATATTACAAAAACTAGACACTCCAATTATAATTGTACTTCTGAATAAAAATTAATTATTAAAAGTCTAAGAATCTATATGTAAAATAATTTTTTAAACTTAAAATTTTGGATAACACCAAAATTTAAATCCAAAAATCTCCAAAAATAATTTAAAGAAATTATGAAATAAAGTAATTAGTAAATAAAATAAAGGGAAAATTCTTCAAAGAAAATACTGCTATAAAAATTAATTTAATTGGTTTGTAGTTCTTTTGATTTCGTTGCAAGAAAGTAAAACGTCAGGTACAGCCTGCCCAATACCTAAAAAACAAAAATAAAATTTTACTACTGTCCTATCAATTTATCATACATGTTCTATTTTCATCCAATTTGTAAATTCTATTTTATAAATCTACACACACTGTAATTTGCATAGCTTTTTGAACAGCCAAGCTTAGATGTATTGTGGATTAAATAGGTAACCCCAACTTAATCTTAAACTAATAGAATAATTTATTCTTAAACCAATATAATAACTTAACCTTAACCAATAGAACTACTATATATATCTACACCTTAATTTATTAAAAAAAAGAAATAGCATAACAAAGGAAAGATGCCATTTTATTGATATTTTTTACAGGTAATATTTTCAAAAACTAATAGAAATAAATTTTGAATATGTTATCTTTTTTATGAAGGTTATATAAAAATTGACATATAATCAAAATGCAAAAGGATTTTCAAAAATAAAATGAAGCCAAAAAATTTGTTGCTTGTACATTCTTTTTGATGTTTGTCAGCATAATTTTTTTAAAAAAGTCATAAAACTGAGCAACCTTGCAAGTCATTACATCTCTGATACCTATTTTGAAATTCACAATACTTCAAGTAATCTTTTTATGACATACAAATCCTGAGTCCTTTTACTACTCAGCATCCCTACTTTGATCATGGCTTTACTTAGATAACCTTAACACAAACATCAAGGTTTTGAATAAGCTAATACCTTATACCAGATTACTATAACCTCATACAAAGTATATCTGATACCTTACCAGATGTTTATCAACTTTGAAAAACAACCTTACAAATTGTTTTGGTTTTTGAACATGCAACATATAAATGGATATTAACGAATATAAATGAGAGAAACACAGTTTTTTAAGATATAAACCAACATTTGTATAAAAAATTAATAATATAAAACATTTAAATCTGTAAAAATAGAAAACTTGTGAACACTTTAGTTCATTACTTATTTAATGTAACAAATAGCTGTTTGAATATACTAATTATAATTCCTAAATTACTTTTTTGTAGCTGTTTACACATTTTATTCTCAGTAGTACCAGTCTTTGCATTACTAGAGGTCTTTCAATAGTAACACTGTTGTAATCAATAATAAACTTGTTTATCAACTTAATAATAACTTAATAATAAGCTAATAATATGTAACCAAGTAAAATATTTATCCTTCATAAAAATATTTAATGAAGTTACAATACAAGTATACAAAAAAAAATGCAGAATAAAATCCAGACAAATTTAAAATTTAATAAACATAACTTTGAAATTCACAAATATGGAGGAAAACACAAAACAAAACAAAAATATAAAAGTAAAAATAATAACTAATATAAACGATAAAAAGATAAAACTTGGAACTTCGAAAACTTTCAAGCATTTTTTTTCATCTCAAAGCCTACTTACCTCGGCCAAATAAAATAAAAAGTAATATTCAGTGTGTTTAAATATTCTAATAACACAATAATGTAAAATAAACATAAACTTACTTCATAAAATGTTCTGAATGCATTTCTCGATTAAACATGGACAACACTGATGTGTAGCCTGTCACACGTTGCAAGTTAAATATTTGTAAACATTTTTTTTATACTGTTTTATATATATATATATATATATATATATATATATATATATATATATATATATATATATATATATATATATATATATATATTTATATATATATATATATATATATATATATATATATATATATATATATTTATACCTAATAATAAATATTATTTTTATAAAATATATTTTTTCAAATATAAAATTAAAAACTTTTTTTTTTTAATGTTAAGCAACAAATAAATAAAAATTGTATAACATTTACATTTAACATTCAAGATAAAGTCTTAAAAATAGTTTGTTTTTTAATCAAATAATAAAAAAATATTTTTTAAAAATGGCTGCCAGTTTACTGAAAATTAGTTAAAAAGTCACATCGAAACATCAGAGATAAACTCATACTTATCTTTTACTTCATTTATAAAAAAATTCCACAAATGGTCCTTAGTGTGTTAGGTCCATATTTAGTTAGAGATTTTAAAGTTAATTCATTATTTAAGGTTTTAAGACTTTTTGAAAATCAAAAATGTCAATTTTTACAAGAAAAAATAAGATATCTCAAGATATATTCATTAACTTTCAAAATCTCTAGCTCAAAAGAAAGATATTAATGTAAGTATCAATTTCAAATGTAAAACTGTGTGTATAGAAGAGTTAACATAGTGGTTTATCGAGCATCTTTTGTTAGACTTATTTATTATGATTAAAATAATACGAAGATTGCGTAAAAATACATATATTCTTTTATGAACAAAAAATACAATTCCTATTTCAACATATTAACACATAAAAACATTCAACTTTAGACCAATTAAGCCATGATCCTTGGTTACTTAACTGCATATTTTAGTTTAGACTGAACCAAACGTAAAAATATTCCAGTCTACACGACATTTAGTTTTAATAGACGCGCGAACAATTCGCGCTGAAAGATTTTTGGACAAAAATTAACGCCGTGCGAGTTGCTTATAAAAAAAAAAATCGTGTATCGCAGCATGAGAAATTTTTGATATCATTAATATCTTATTGATCTCATGCGTTGACTGGGTATTTACCAACTTTGCTGGGTCGATGACACGGTGTCGAAGTGGAAGGGCACAATCGTCAAGTTTTTTAAAAAAGGTCCTCTATATTTGAAATTTTCTAAAAAAAAAGATAATATAGAAAAAAAAGTGTAGGTGGGGACGGCCCCCTGGTGTCGTTGGTTCTGCTTAGCTCATTAAAAATACAATCTTCTCTAGTCGGAGCCGAGATTTCGGAGTCTAAGCTAAATATTCTAAGTTAGAAAACGAAAAATCAAGATTTATTTCATAAAAAAAAAACATTTATTTAAACACTTTTCCCTTATTATAAAATAAAAGACTACTCCCCGGCGGGGAATCGAACCCCGGTCTCCCGCGTGACAGGCGGGGATACTTACCACTATACTACCGAGGACACATTTCCCACAAAACAAATTATTTTATTATCCCTTTAATTGGTATAAATTTATTTTTGTCATTTTTAAGAATTAAATTTATCTTTATAAATTCATTTTTGACGACAAAAATAAATTTGTTTTTATTGTATATATATGCTATAAAGATAAATTTATACAACTCTAACGCATAGTAAATCGTCTCATACAATATAGGTGGACAAAAATATTTTTTTAATCATTTGGATTGTATTAGTCATAAAAGGTTGAAATAAATAGTAATTTAATGTTTTATTAAATTACTTCATGTTTAATAACTTAGAACTTTTAATTAAGGAAGATATTTTTCTGTGGTTTCCATCGTGGTGAACGAATGCGTTTTTTCTTTCAGACAAAAAAAAAATTTTTTACTTAAAATAGTTTATAATGGCTAAATCAGACGAATTTGTTTCGATTGTTATGATGAGAAAGCTGCTTGATCTAAAAAAAGAAACGATTCTATCTTTTTTTCGATAATCAAGTCAAAAGATTTTTAAACGTGTTTTCAAGATGTTCGACACTAACTAAATGAATTAAAATCAGGCATGAATTTTGTTGGAGATGAATGTGAAGATAAAGTAAAAGCAGTGGGCAAAAAAATTAATAAGGTTTTCAAATATTTAACCAATGTTTGAAAAATACAGGGCAAAATATCTTCGGAAAATAACAAACTAAAACTAAAGAGTGTGGATAGTGAAGACCGTAATAAAAGAAATAACTTGAGAATTGACGGGGTTTTAGAAAGCAGCGACGAAAAAGATTAAGATATCATTAAAGAAAAGGTAAAGCATCTTTTTAAAGTAAAACTTGGTATAGAGAAAGCTATAAATATAGAACAAGCACATAGAGTGGGGGTCGCAAAAGAGAGACGAGAGCGAACAATTGTCCTAAAACTTTTTGATTACATTTTTTTATAATTACGTCAACAAATTTTTTGAAATTTTCACCTCCTCCCCTCCCCCTTGTCCACAGTTTGTCAAATTTCCAGAGACCTATAAAATTACGTCAATTTTTGATTAAGCCCCCCCCCCTCCCTATACATAGAATTTTCCGTTATTTAAGCGATGAAACTCAAAAAAAAAAAAAATTGATATCAACTTTGATTGATTTACTACACGGAAAATAGGAAAAGAACTCTTTGAACAAGCAAAGCTACATCGTCATAATGGCTATAATGCCAAAATTGTATACTATAAACTTATTGTACATGAATTTAGAGTTAATTCAATGCGTGGAAATGAAGAAATTAACCGCAGGACAGCTGTTAATTCGACGCACGAGAACTAGTAAGCTTTTTAAATTCTTTGATTTATTAAATATCTATATATTCTTATTTTATTTGGAAATTTATTTTATTTTTTAAACAATCCATTAAAGATGGCTACGCAACATGAAATGAAAAATAATTTTGAAATTTTTAATCCGAATCCGTTTGAGGACAACGTTATAAATAACCTTTCCTAAAATATTTAAATATTTTTCAGGAGGCTCAAATGAACACAACATACATTGATACTTTTGATTTTAAAGTAAAAACTGATGATTGTTCTTTTTCTGTTTTACTTTTAACATTAGAACCATGCAGCAAAATTTCGAAAAACTTATAGAATATTTTAAATGACACGTTCGACGTCATATCTCTTTCAAAGACTTGGCACGATTCAGAAAGTTCTCTTGAATTGAATTCTATTTATAATGCCAATCTATAAACTTCATAATTGTCATTCTATAAACTAATTAGTCAACCGTGAGGTAGTGGAAAAAAAAGTGGAGGATTAGGGGTTTATGTTTTAAAAAAGCATGATTTTAAGTTGAAAAACCTACTATGCTTGTCAAATGACAATTTTAAAAGTCTTTTAATTGAGATTATTAATAAAAAATATCGAAATATATTATTCGGATGTATTTACCGTCCACAAGTGGTAAAATCACACCTTTTGGAACTTTTATCAAAAATACAATTGTAAAAATAAATAAAGAAAATAAAACTTATACGTTATTGGTGACATAAACCTTGGTGCTCTAACTTATTCAAAATTTCCAAAAATAAAATCTTTTTTTAATATGCTTTTCAAATTCAATGTCTTGTCGACTATTAATAAACCAACGTGAGTTACAAAAACCTCATACTTTTTTAAGTAAATTTATACAATACTTTAATGAAGCCTGTCCACAAGAAGTCAAAAAACAAATTAAAACAAAATCACTTGCTAATCCGTGGATGGATAAATCGCTGAAATGCATAAAATTGAAGCAAAAACTTTGTAATAAGTTTCCAATAAATGAAAACGCTAATAATGAAAAAAATTACAAAAATTATAAATATTTTTACCAAAATCTTATTAAAAATGCTAACAAAAAAAATACTACAGTAATCGAATTATTAGATGCAAATTTGATACTAAAAAAACGTAGTCCGACATAAATAACATATTAAGGAGAAAAAAATAAGCTCGCCATTTTTTTGCTTTTAATTGCAAACAAACTATTTTTTACAGCAACTCATAAAAAAAAATTTCAAAAATTTTTAAATCTTGCTTAATTTTTTTTACTTATTTAACAAAAATAGGTACATTTTGTGGAAAAATCATAGCAAACCTTAAACCTAATAACTCAAGAAAACCTAGTTCATTTTGAATAAAATTTGTCAAACCTTTTCTATACGGGCATTTCCAAAAAATCACGCACGGAAACTCGTATATGTTTTTACTTTTATTTTCATAAAAATTAAACTAGCGATCTCCAATTTACTCTCATTTAATTCTAATTAATATAAATATTTTGTAAACAAAAAATAGTAAGCATTAGTAATGTTAACAAAGAATAAATAAAGTTTGAAATGGAATCACGCACGGAACAGAAAAACTTCTATTTTAGTTACTAGATAAATAAACTTAAATTCCTCGGACAATATAAGTTTAACCGGTATACTTTTTTTTTAAAATAATATTTTAAACATTAGTAAAGATTTCCAGAAAGTTACAAGATTGCACTATGAATCATAGAGTCACAACAATCGTTTAAATGCAGTTTATGAATGATCACGCACAGAAGTCACGCACGGATGTTGCAAATTTGTCAATTTCAAGTAGTTATTTTTATGAAAATAAATTGCTTGTGAGTATTTCAAGTGAAATATTATACTTCTGCGACTCATATTTAATATATTTTCGATGAGAAACCGCAGTCATCAATTATTTCTAGCTAGAGTATGGCGTTTTGAAAATTATTGTATATTTTTCAAAATGTAGCGATATTATTACTCAAAAAAATAAAATTGTAAAAATGTGTATATTTAATTTGTTCAGAAAATATGATAAAAATATTTTTGTTATAATTGTTCTTTAAGAAAATCAAAATAGTATGCATATTGCATAAAGTCCCATCTTTCAATTGCTAAAACAAAGAAAAATAAAAAACCACGCACAGAAATGGAAATGCCAATACATATTGTACTAGAGGATAAGCGAAAAAAAAATTGAATTAATGAAGATAAAACTCATTTTTGATTCATTTTTGTGAATATTTTATTAAAAGTTATTTTTTTGATTTTTTTGCATTTTAGTAAAACAGTCACTGAATATTATTAGGAACCTGAAATTTTCAAGTGAATTGATAAAATTTTCAAGTGAATTGATAAAATTTCCAATTGAATTGGTAAAATTTTCAAGTGAATTGATAAAATTTTCAAGTGAATTGATAAAATTTTCAAGTGAATTGATAAAATTTTGACCGAATTATGATGTTTGAAGTGAAGAAAAAACGAAGAAAAATTTGATGTGTCATAAAAACCATTTAAAAAATTAAATATCTTAAAAAGCTCCTGCAGAATAACTTTTTGTAACACTTGATTCATCTTCAATGTCAATAAGTCCTTTTTTTATAGTTCTTATGGTTTTTCTGCGTTGTTTTGCACCATCAGTCAATTTTTTGTCTAAAGTTTTAACTCTTGAACTATCTCTGCTATATGAAAGTTTAAAAAAAGGTTGACTACATAAAATTCCATATTGTTTAAAGACTAAGTCTACTCCAAAAGATCCTTCATTAAACTCCAGTATAGCTGAATAAACATCAAGTTCTAATATGGTTCTACTAACATAGATATTTTTTGTACATTTGTTCCAAATTATATGATTCATTGCCTCATTTGAATTCTGAGTTTGACCGTTAGTAAGCTTAAACATATTTTCTTTTATCTGATGAGTAGCTTTTTGCATACTTTATTCTGCAGCATTTTCATAAGCTATATGTAAAGATTCTGAAATGGAATTATATGTTTCGCACCCCTATGAAATACTAATAATCATGACTAAAACTGTCCCAATTCTTACGTTCAATTAATGAATGTATATTTCGTTGTGTCAATCCCTAATGGTTAGTCAAAGCATTTACATTTACTTCTATTTATCAATTATAATAAATTGATGTAATTACTCTTTAATTAATTTAATTAATTTTACTAGGTCAGTAAAGTATCATTTTCAATAAACGTGTTTTAAACTTAGCGGGATGCGCCGTTTACAAGTCCGTTTACAAGTACAAGCCGTTTACAAGTTTCTCGTGATACATTCTTACTATTATCCATTTAAAAGCTTTAAAAATAAACTGTAAAACAATATGAAAATCACAGAGAATTATTTAATTAAAATTTGAACTTTACTATAACAAGCACACTGTTAACACGTTCGCTGCCAAATCTGTTTTAGCAAGGCGTTATTACACTGGCAAGCCGTAAATTATGCGACATTAATTTTCAGCCGAGGCTGTTTGGCGTGGTTTTGTTCTCACTGCCAAGGCTAGATATCAACATTTCAATAAATAACATTTTTTCTATCAAGCATAATTTAAAAGCGTTTTTTATTTTGAATATAAAAAAGAAAAAAAAATCACTACGAGTATACTCGCACTTTGGCAATGGAGAAGAAATTTTTTTCGCCAGTACCAACGTACGAGTATGCTCGTAAGCGTTTTGTAACAGCAATCGTTGTCGAGCAGAAGCAGGGAACGAGTAATTGTGGCTAAATGGAAAGATAGAAGAGACGTTCTAATGATTAGCAACATGCATTCATTAGAGATGGTTGAAGTGACGAACAGAAGAGGTGTAAATAAACTTAAACCCAATATAATTCGAGATTATAATAAAGGCATGTCAGGAGTTGATCGAGCTGATCAAATGGTATCTTATTATAACTGTCTAAAAAAAAACACTAGATGGTATAAAAAAGTAGCTATTCATATTTTCGATATATTTGTATTTAATGTTTACTGTCTTAACTGCAAGTATGAAACAGATAAAGCAATCTCCTTGCTTAAATTTCGGGAAATATCTGCTACCAACTTATTATGTGAGCACTTAAACGAAGAAACATTGGTTCCTCAAGTCAACAACAACAAACTTCATTATTTGACTGCTATACCACCAAATTAAGTGAAAAATTGCCCACAAAACCTTGTCGTGTTTGCTCTAAAATGAAACGCAAGGAAACACGCTATCAATGCGTTGTATGTGAAAAAAGCCTCCGTTATGTGTTGGGGAATGTTTTAAAATATGCCATGTAAAATAAAAGGTTTTCAAAATATTTTTCAAGAAAAAAAACCTAAATATTAAGCATATAATACTTTTATTTGTTTTAAGTTTCTTATACCTTTATCACGATTTATATAAAACACGGGGGGTTTACGAAGTACAAGTCTATAACTTAGTTATTTCTAAAATCTATTCTAAAGTTAAAAAAATATATATTATATGAACTAACATAGCTAAACATTGTTAAAAATGAAATTTTTAATATGTTAGTTGAATTACGAGTATACTCGTAGTTGGCCAATTTTTTACGCACGCATTCTACGAGTATACTCGTAGTTGGCCAAAAAATAGCGTTTTTTTACTACGAGTATACTCGTAGTTGATAGCGAACGTTTTAAACAACATTTTTATTTTAAAATATCCCATAATGCAGTTTAAGATAAGTTATATTTCACATAACAGATTCAGAAAACAATATATAATTGAAAGACCTATAATAACGTAATCTTAGCAATGGGTTGATCCTAAACGGTAACTAAGGCGTTGCTAAGGACTTATTTGTTTATGCACCTACTAAAAGGTTAAATATCACAAAAAATATCAAACAAAAGGTATATTCTTTTTCAAAAAACTAAATGTGACTAAAATTTTCTATCAGATAAGATAATATTATTTTTTCTCAAAAAAAAAAAACTTATCAACTTTTTTTTTGTGATGAACCACCTTAAGCAAACCTCTGATCCATATCCTAAAGCTCTCAATGTCAACTGGAATTTTTCCAGACGTACTTAAATTAGCAAAAGTAATTCCTATATACAAAAATAATGATCATTTAGACATTACTAACTATAGAGCCAAGGCTGGCGCGATAGAGGGGTGGGTGACACCCCTTCCATCAATGACTTTTTCGTTCATTTAGTCGGCAAATTTGACCTTTTTTGATTAGTCAGTTGGCAAATGTTGACCCTTTCAACAAGTTAGTCGGTAAACTCAGAGAATCAGTCGGCAAATGTCGATAAGGCAGTCAAATTATAAAAAACGAGGACCTTTATTTTATTTTATATTTTAGTCCGCAAAAGTTGTTTTGGCACCCCACCACGTGACACATACTTGCGCGGGCCCTGTATAGACCTATATCAATACTTTCTGTATTTTGAACGTGTAATTTATAATGGAATCTATAATCATTTTACTAAAAACAATTTTTTTACCAAAATCAGTTTGGATTTTGAAAATATCTTTTTACTCAACACGCAATTCTTGAAATAGTAAATCAAATAATTGATGGTTTTAAATATAACAAACTTACCTTAGGAGTGTTTATTGGCTTATCAAAAGCATTTGATACAGTGGATCATTGCATTCTTTTAAATAAACTAAAGCATTATGGGATATTTAATAAAACTTTATTTTATTAAAAGTTATCTTACGAATGGAAAGCAATATGTAAATAATCTGGAGTGCTAAATGTTTTATGATTCCCTCAAGGATTAATTATTGGTTCACTCCTGTTTCTAAATATGTAAATGATTTTTGTAATATATGTTTAAAACTGAATTCAGTCGTGTTTGCTGATGATACAAATTTGTGTATTACTAACACTGATGTCAAAAAATTATATTCAGATACGAACATTGAACAAAATAAAGTAAATAGTTGGTTTAAGGCTAACAAACGTTCACATTATGTTGAGAAAACTAACTATATAATATTGTTTAAAACAATAAGGAGGAAAACCGTCCTTTTAAGTTGCCAGATCTTATCTCAAATGATAAATTAGTTAAAAGGCAAGCATGTATATAATTAGGGATTTTGATTGATGAAAATTTATTTTAGCTATTTCAAATAAAATATATCCAGTCTAAGATCACTAAAACTGTTGGTACGATGGATCGAGTTCGTCCGTATATCAATAAACAAAGTCTCAAACTAATATATTTTGGACTAATTCATTGCTTCATCAGCTATACAATTATTTTATAGGCAAGTACACAACCATCAAAACTTAAAAAAATTTATAGCTTACAAAAACATGGCAGCAGGATCATTTACTCTAAAGATAAACGTGAACACGCTAAAGCCTTAATGAAAGATATGAAAATGATGGATGTATTTGATATAAATACCTATCAGCATTTAATCTTTATGTATCGATTTAATAACAATCTCTCTCTAGCAAACATTAATAATAAGTTTGAAACAAATGTAGGGTTTTTCGGTTACGGGTACCCGGACTCGGAGAGTCCATGGGTAAATACCCGGATTCGATACCGGGTTTAAGACTCAGCAAGTCTAATGATTTTATTGTCTTTGTTTCGTACGCAGCGGCGCGTCGTTACACTGTATCCCTTCCATTTCTAGAAAACCCTACAGTAGTAGGGTTTGTGAACTTAACCTAATTTGACACTTAAATTTGAACTTGAACACGGTTTTTTATATAAATTGAGAACATTCAAGTTTATGCATGTTTCTATGAATGTCCAAATACACACTAACTTCATAACTTAAATTTTTTTCTAATCAAATGTTTTTATATTAGCGATTGTTAATTGTTGTTAACTTTTGATTAGAAAGATTGAGGTTAATAAGTTAATTCTTTTAGCGCATATTTAAAAAACTTTAAAAAAACACTCATCCTTAAATTATTAATTAATTTCTCCATTTTAGGAAAAAAGTGAAATATCATAATTTTAATGTGACATTTATACAGCCCCATTATGTCGAAGAATTCAAAAGTGTGGGACTATTTCACCCAATGTACCGATTTGAAAAGTGGTAAATGCAATAAGTGTTCAACGATTATATCAAACAAAGATAGAAACACTTCATCAATGATTAAACATTTAAAAGTTAAATATGGAATTTCTTTACCAACACGAAAAGAAAGAGAAGAAAAGTCCACTACCAAACGATTTAAAATTAACGACACTTATGTTTCCGTTGAAAGAAAGCCTTTAGAAAAAATTGTTGCTAAAATAGCCAATCTCGATGGTATATCAGTTAGGGCGATTACAGGGTCTAGCTTTATTCGTGAAAGTTTAGTAAAATTAAATTATAATCTTCCTAAAGCCGATAGAGATGTTACGAATTTAATAGATAAATTTTATGAAAAAAAGAAGTTGGAAATACTAGAATTGTTTCATGAAAAAATTAAAGAAAGCCGATGGTTTAACATTTCAATTGATGAATGGACAAGTATGAAAATTCGGAAATATCTAAATATTAATTTGCATGGTATTGGCTCTGAAGTGTGTAATCTGGGTTTAGTGAGAATTTTTAACTCGTGCACAGCTGTAATATTAGTTGAAAAAGTAGAACAACGTTTAAACACATATAACATCAATTTTAAAAATATATAGTTGGTTCAACCGGCGACGGTGCAAGTGTAATGATAAACTCGGACAAGAATCTCCTAATCTCTATAATTTGTTTTACACTTACACTTGGTTACACTTACACTTAGCTGTTTGTGATGTACTATATAAAAAGAAAAATATTGCTGTCTTGCAAGATGAAGATGATATTGATGGTGATAGTAATGAGCATGGTTAAGATGGTATTGATGATGATCAAAATTGTCATGCTGACGAGAGCGGCGATTACGTTGAAGAATACGGACATAATGAATTTTTTTTTATTTTTTTTTTGTTGATTTAGGTGTCCCAAGAATTCCTTACGGTCTTATCACAGGGCACCGCGGAAGAGCATTTAATAGGAAGTTCACGCCTTCTACCCAACCGATGTCGCACAACTTGCTCAAAGGTGGGGTTTGAACCACGGATCTTACTTTTCTGAGGCAAGTGCGTTACCATTGCGCCGCGGCTGCTGTCAAATATAGGAAATGTAAAAGAAAATATAAAAAGTGTTCGTATAATTGTTAAATTTTTAAAAAAAATTTCTGTGCTAAATAATATTTATAGTTAGTTTTAGGAAATGAACTTCAACTAGTGACGTAAGAACTCGTTGGAACTCATTGCTCGAAATGGTATCTAGATTTTTAAAATAATTTTCTATTGTTAAAGAATCTCTTCAAGATATTGGAAGTGTACATTTAATAGAAAATAATAATATTGAACTATTACATGAATTGGAAAATACGCTAAAGTCTATTAAATTAACTGTTGAAGCTCTTCGCAGCGACAAATTGATTTTATGTTAAGAAAAAAGAAAGAATCCAATGGTAATTGCGAAATGTCCAATTTTGCCAAGTTGCGGAGATAAATTTGCTGATATTAAAAAAGAATTTTAATTGTTTTCAAAGACTGAGAAAAAAACTGCATATTTAGAAAAACTGTATCAAGCGGTAATGACGATAAAACCAACTTCAACAAATTCCGATCGAACATTTTTTGTAGCATCTATCTTCTATACAAGAATTCGTTCTAGATTATTGGATAAATCATTGAATGCATTAGTTTTTTAAAGTTTTATTTTTTAAGTAAAAAATAATTTCTCTGTTATGTATTATACGTATTTTAATTTAGTTGATTTTATTTTTGCTAGCATAATTACATGCATTTTGTTATAAATTATAAATTATGTTTGTAAATACTAACGCAAAATTTTTTTTAAAAGTAATGTCAATTTTATTTGGTAGTTTAGTATCATAATAAAAGTATAGAATAATATATTAACGTTAAACGTTGAATTCGGCTAAAGTCGTTTCATTCACCCTAATATATACTAAATCCATTTTTTTTAAATCGGCGTGAGAACGAAAAATCCTTTCATGCTATTGTTATAATTGCGAGTTATAAAGACGTATGGGACACCGACCCGGACCCGAAAAATATTCGTATTCTTGACTCGGGCTCGTCGGGTGTAAAAAGGTCGGGTTTTCCCAGACCCTAAACAAATGTAAATTTAAACTATAACCTAAGAGCAAATTTAAGTAACTCATATAAACTGCCTTGGAAATCTGAAATATATATGGAATATAGCATTACATATAGAGGACCAAAAATATGGAATACTTATCAAAAAGGACTCAAGTGTAAGTCGTTAAGTTCATTTAAATATCTAACAAAAAAAGAAATTTTTAAAACTTGAAATTTTATATTTTTTACAATACTTTTATATTTGAGCATATGTTTACTCTCTTGATCATTTTTTCAGTCTTTTCAGTCTTTTTTTTTTTTTGTCTTTGTTTGTTTTAATTTTAAGCGCAGTAAAAAATACTATTATATTTTTATAGTTTCTTAGTTTTTCAATTTTTATTTTAAAATAAAAATGACTATGTTTCATTAAAACTAAAGAGCTCTATGAAAAGATTGCGACGACGTTTCGTCATCCTTATCTTCTTTGAGCCCCTGTCTGTTTAATTCTTTATCTAATAAAGATCATTAAAAAATCCATTCCATTTTATATTTTATATACAAAACGGTGTCGGGTGACTAGATACTAGATAATCGGTTTCGAGTCTCAATTTTTCGTCTGGTATCGGTGCGATACCAAACAGTATCGGTGTCGAAATCACGCGATACTGGTATCGAAAGTATCGTTAATGTTGATATCGTTTAGTCTCGATGCGATACTTTCAGTATCGACTTCGAGATCACGTGATACTGGCATAGTAAGTATCGTTTATGTTGGTATCGTTTGGTCATGGTGCGATACCTTACGGTATCGATATCGATACTAGTATCAAAAGTTATCGGTTATGTTGGTATTCTTTGGTACCGATAGTATTAATTGGTATTGCAACTCGGGTCATCATGAGAACTTCCATGTTATTTTTATAAACGAACAGTAATTTGAAGTAGTAAATTCGTATAATTAATGAGATACATAATGGCTCATTTATTATAAAAAAAAAATTTTCTGAGCTGGTTGTATGACATCATGTTTATCATTTAATTTCTCATCTGGTATCTTTGTTTTAATTTAAATAATTGTGTGGTACCACTTCTGTATTTTAAATTCTCATCTGTTATCCTTATTACAATTTTTTCTATCGTGATTAAAAGGAAAGAAAAGATTTTTTTAACATTTATTAAAAAATGGTATTCGTGGTAACTAACTCCTTCCCCTATCTAAGAAATGTCAAACTTCAAAATATTATTAATAAAATTAAAAAAATAAAAAAAAATACAAAAAACTTATACCATTCAATATATTTATTATTACTGACTATCTTATAATCTTTCTAAAATCATTCTAAATATCAAATGAGACAGTTATTTTACATTAAAAAAACGCAAACCCTATTTTTTATATATTTTTTAGCCCAACTACCCCTGTAGAACAATGACCTGGATCAGCCCCTGCAATGTGTAGTTTCCCATATCGTTATTCCAACTCCATCGAATTTTTATTCCATTCAAGCGAAAATATTCTGTGCGGAATTAATCTCCAAGGGAATAGTTTTGCAATCATTAAAGAGTGTTTTTCATATAATTAGAAAGAAAATTGCTCTGATGCAATGGTTAATGATTATTCTAAACGAGTATTAGAAATGTTTGTTCAAATTTTTAAAACTATCATTAAAGAGAATTTTTCATATAATTCTCAAAAAGGAATTGCTTGTGATGCAATCGTTAATGATTATTCTAAACGAGTAGTAGAAATGACTGTTCAAAGGAATTGATTTCGTATCAGTCATTACAGTTGTTTTAGTTTAATTAATTGTATGATATCACATTCATATTTTAATTTCTCTTCTGATATTGTTACTTTAATTAAATCACTCGTGGTATCGTAATTCCCGTCTGGTCTTTGTTCTGTTATATATATATCTAATGATATATATAATATAATAATATCTGTTATATATATCTAATAATAATTCTGCAGAATTATTATTAGATATAAATCTAATAATAATTCTGCCGGTAATTAAATAAACAATAATAGTTATAACGTAAAAGCGTAAAAAAAACCCTGCGTTTTTTAATAAAAAAAAAATAAAAAATGTTTAATTCCCATGAAAGACTTGAATCTAGAACTCCATGCTTATATGCCATAACTTTATCCGCCCGGCTACGCAAACTCACGCTTCTAAAGATAAGTTATTATTATATCATAACTTATTTTGAAGATAAGTTATATATAAGATAAATTATATTCAAGATCGGCGTCAATTAGTAGTTGATCATGACATCATTACATTAATCGCTACTGAGTGCTAACCGTTCAGTTTTGCTGATTCTAAAAATTTTAAGAGGTTAATGAACAAAATATTACCAAATGCCATAATGAAACATTCAATGACTCAAAAAATAAACTCCTTCGACTTTCCCATAAACTTCCTGGTTAAATGCACTTCCGTGGTACTCTGTGACAAGATTGTTAGGACTTCTTGGGGAACCTAAATAACAAATTTAAAAAAAAAAAAAAAATAATCACGAGATGGAACAGCCATTACGATATGCTGCACGCCATGCTTTGACTGAAGGTTCCACTCATATACTTACGCGATACAGAAGGTGATGATTGAAAGAAAACCGTCTCTACAGATGAACAGTTCCTACTCTTTGAAGCTATTGTTCCAGTGCTTAAATCTGTTAAAGAATTATCATTTTTATTATCTTTTCAAAAAACCCTGAGTTTTTTAATAAAAAATAAATCAAAAAAGTTTAATTCCCATGAAAGACTTGAACGTAGAACTCCGTGCTTTTATGCCATAACTTTTTGACACAGAGATCCAAATTGACATGTCACTGTGGAAAGTAACAGTACTCATCAATTTTATCGAGAAAGAAAGAAATAATTATGTTACTCATGGAAACAATAAATTAGTAGAACAATTCTTGGAGGACTTATTACCAGAACTAAATAAGAGATTCCCAGAAAAAAGCCGTAAGTTACCCGCATTTGCACTAGAACATTACCTTCATCCATTTTTTCGTGGACATCTTCTTGATGTTGACTATGAAAATATTCAAAAACTGGTTGAAAACCATCCCACAACCAAAAAATACTTTGAATATTCTTCATTGTCTGTCTCAAGCTCCAGTAAAAACAACGGTAGAAACGATTCCGTTGCTGATAATGCACAAGACTGGGAGGAAATTAATACAATATTATTTTAGGAAAATATAAGGAAGATACTAATTTACATCATATACACAAAAGCCCTCCTATTAAACTAGAAATGGAAAAATACCAAAAAACAATTAGATCCAAAAATGCAGGTAAAATTGACACATTAGCATGGTGGAAGCAGCATGCAGCGGAACTTCCTATCCTTTCGGGTGTTGCAAGATCCTGGTTGGCTACTCCACCAACCTCTGCATCATCTGAAAGAGCATTTTCTGCTTCTGGCTTTATCATCACTGATTGTAGATACAATCTCGGTAGTGAAATGGCAGATAAGCTTGTATTTATAATGCAGAATTATTCCACTTTTAAAAATTACATCAAAAAATGGCCCATCGAACAAGAAAATGAAAGTGAAAATGATATAGGACATGAATCAAACTTATCTTAACAGAAGAAAATCCTAAAATAATAATAATATTAATAAAAGAAAATCCAATATTAATAGAAGAAAATCCAAAAATACCAAATAGCCAAAATTAATACTAGAAAGTCCTAAAATACCACAGAAAGTACGGCAAAGGAAAAAACAACAAATGGACGATAGCCAAAGTATTGCAGATTATTAAAAAACAATAACTAAATCTCTAAAAAACAATTGTACTTGTAGTTTATTAATAAAAAATTCAATAAGTCACATTTTAATTTTTTGTTTTTTTGTTTTATTGAGTGTCTCGATTTGAGACGCTCAATAAAACAAAAAAACCATCTAGATTGTATAAGACGATTCATTGTGCGTTGGAGTTGTATAAATTTATCTTTATAGCATATATATACGATAAAAACAAATTTATTTTTGTCGTATGAGATAAAAATAAATTTATAATAATTAGATAAATAATTTTTACTATGTTAGATGTGTCCTCGGTAGTATAGTGGTAAGTATCCCCGCCTGTCACGCGGGAGACCGGGGTTCGATTCCCCGCCGGGGAGTATTTTTTTATTGGATTGTTATTATGATAAGGGTTATTAGTGTTGATAATTATTAATTATATTATAATATTATAAGAGTGTTATTAATGGTAAAGTCGTATTTTATGTACGTAAACAAAAAAAGCGAAAACGCAACTAATAGTATTTTAAATTAAAGAGTTTTACAAAATATTAATGCATAATTTTGCAACCGTAAAACACAAAATAAAAAAGTTGATTCTATTGATGCTTTTTAATAAAAAAATTATACCTTAAAGTTAAAATATCATTAGGTGGTATCAACTCATTATTAGGAACAATACAACGAGATGCCTGCGGTCTGGGCATTGTTCAATTTAAAAAGCGTTATAAAAACGAAATATAAGAGTATAGACAGTATTTCTTAATAAACTATTGTTAAATTTTTAGTTTTAGTTCTTTTTAATAAAAAAATTCTCTTTAAAAATGAAGAAGTCTTAATTATGCAAATTCTTTTGTTTAAATTTATTTATAAAAAAAAAAGAATTTTAAAATTTTTTTTATTACGCAGTACGTAAGTTGCGTTTTGTACCTGATTAGTTTACATAAATTACGACTTTACCTTTAATTAGAATCCAAAATCCCGGCTCCGACTAAAGAAGATTGTATTTTTAATGAGCTAAGCAGAGCAAACGACATCAGGGGGCCGGATGCGTCCCCACCTACACTTTTTTTCTAAATTATCTTTTTTTTTTTAAGAAAATTTCAAATATAGAGGACCTTTTTTAAAAAACTTGACGATTGTGCCCTCCACTTCGACACCGTGTCGTCAGCCCTGCTAAGTAGGTAATTAATAGTAGTTTTTAAAAACTATACATATTTTATTATAAACTAAAGATCCTTTATCTCTTCCCCCCAAAGAGTATAAAAAACAAAACAAAAAAGAAACGAAAAAGCTTTAATAATTAGAATTTAGTAATATATAGAGTTTACTTTCTGCAAAAAGAACAAGATTATATCAAAGAGGAAATTTCTACACAAATATCACCATCATCAGTTGTGACCGCCACTTGGGAACTTGCTTCAGCATCAGCCATAAAGATAATTCTTCAATTAAGGAAAGTAAACTAAATTTTTTTTTCTTTTTAAATTTTGCTCTTACTGCAATGATTTAGATATTTTATTTTATAAATTTGATTATAAATGTATTAAGATAGGATATATTACTGAAAACAAGCTTTTAGGACGAAATTTTTCTTTCTTTTGGTACACTAACTTTTGCGAGATTTCAAGTCTATGGTCTCAGCAAGCTCATGTTCAGTTAAGATTAATGCAATTTTAGAACGACGTTCGTTTGTCATTGTTGATCGCAGATAATTTTTGCTAAAACTTCCAACCAAATATAAAGATTAAAGTTGATTTTATAGAGTATAGACAAGCTTTGGAGGCCTGGCGCCATCTATTTTCTTTAATCAAAAATAGTAGTATGCTTCATTTATAGGGCAGTCTTCAGCGGTAAAGATATTAATACATACTCATCTTTGAAAGTATCATCTAACTGTTTGTTCAATGTTTGTGTCGTTACTGCAACTTTTAAATAGATCTTTATTTTCATCAGATATTTTTGACGGTTTAAGGGAGCCAAAATTTTTATATTTGAACTCGTATAATTCAAATCCTCCAGAAATATCAAAATATGTTCAAATTACAACAGCTTTTTTAGTCCAAGAGTTTTTTTAAAGTTATATAGTTTCTAACGTTTAGAAACTATATAATTTTAAAATCTAGATCAAGTTTATGTTTTTACATATATTTTAAGGTAAATGTATAAATAAAGCTAACAATTTAATAAAATTGAACAAAAAGGTTGGTGAGATTTTGTGAGTGATAATCTAAGAGCCTGTGTCGCTAGACCTCCGTTATTTTATAAAAGCTGAAAATTTCTCAATGCATACTCCTAACACAAATAGAAGCGATGGTCAACTATGTACTTTAGATAATGGTGTCTTTGACTGGTAACAAATACCAAAGTTGTTTAAAGTACTGGCTAAACTACGTCAAATTATAAGGCGTAATTTTTTTACAATTTTCTTCGTAATAGAATCAGAAATTATGCCATCCATTCCCAGACAGTTACCATGGTGACAACCCCTAGCCAGACAAGCATATATGTTAGAAATAATTTATTTTTATACTAAAAACGTTCTAGCAAAAACTATAGATACGTAACTTAACTGAAAGTAATTACTGCTTGATTGCGTCAATAAGAGGTTGTCCATTAGTTACGTCAACAAAATTGGGGGAGGGGGTCTGAACTTTTTTGACAGTTGTTGACACGGGGGAAGGGGGAGGTTAATTAAAGTTGACGTCAACAGTTTTTTTTTTTTTTTGAATTTCATTGCTTTAATAACGGAAAATTAGGCTGAGTTTGTAGCGTAGTTTCTTTTCATGGGGGAGGGGGGGGGGGAGTTCAATCAAGAGTTGACGTAATTTTTATAGGGAGGGTCTCTGGAAATTTGACAAATTGTTGACAAGGGGGAGGGGGAGGGGGAGGTAAAAATTTCAAAAAATTTGTTGACTTTATTAATGGACAGCCCCTAAGCACTGGCTTCTAATATTTCTAATGATATTTAACAACAGTTAGAATCTAAGATAAAAATTGTAATAAAAAATGAAGTTAAAAATATGGTTTTCATAGCTCAAAATAAAAATAAAAAACAAAATAGCTATTAAATCCATTTTTTAACATCATTTTTATTACAGTTTTTATCATAGATTCTAACTGTTATTAAAATCAAACTGTAATTATTTTCATTTTAGCTATTTAATAGGGGTGTTCAAATTTTACAATTTTATTTTTTTGAGACATATATGCAAACTAAAATGATGTGTAATCGTGATTGATTTTAAGATAATAGGATTATCTTGAATTATATATAATATATAATATATATAATTCTAATATATATTATATATTAATAAGATAATATATTATATTGAAAAATTAAAGCATTATTAATACTTTGATTTTTCAAAAAATTTCCTTTTTGCTACACCCAACCAAAGTTTTTTAAATTTTGTAACTTTTTACAAATTTTCTGGAAATCTAAGAGACATACAAACATGTATACGACTTATTTGTTAGCTTACTATGTCTAGAGCATGCTTGAAAAAAATTGGCACCCTAGCTTTATGGGATTACCTTGCAACAACTTGATTTCGGAAACCATGATAGTAGGACGGGGGGGGGGGGGAGGGAGGGATGGAGGGAGGGCAAAAAAAAAAAGTTTTTGTTTAGCAAATCACTTTGCAACAACATGGTTATAAAACTGCATAATAATTTTTATTTAATTTTATTGTAAAAATATTGTGATACAGAATGAAATGAATCATAAATAATAAAAAAATAAATAAATTAAAGTAATAAAAGATTAGATTCGTTTACAATCTAAAGTAAAGTATAATATAAACCACAAATTTTAGAGTATACAAATAATAAAACCGCAAAGTATCATTATTATTAGGGCAAGAGAAAAACATGCGAAAGACGAGAAGTTTTTTGCTTCAAAAAACCAATTTATTTATGATAAATTTTGTATTTTAAAAGTATTATTTGTTTTACAAAACCTCACGATAGAATTTGTTTATATTGGAAATTTAGTACATATAAATATACAATTTGACAGTTTTTAACAATATTTATATTTTACCTACATTTTTTTTATTTATCAAAAATCAATATCTAAAGTTTTCAAGTAAAGTTGTTTTTGTTTAGTTATTTTTAGTCATAATGTTAAACTAATATTTTTTTGAATGTATTTAATGCAACTATGAATGTATTTAATGCAACTATAACATACTTTTGAACTATGAGGACCTAGGACAGGTATTTTTAAATTCCAAAATTATAAAATGCAAAAGAATTCTATTAGAAGAAGAGTAAGTGCTCGCACTTACCCTTTTTGGTGGGGAAACCAGCTAAGATGTGTTTCATGAAGCTACCGACTAGGGTTGATGTGATCAAGCAATTTCTTTATCTTAAAGAAAAGAATTCGTCAAGTTATCAAAATAACTTATATGCTGTTTGCTTTGATTGCATATAATGAACCAAAACCTACAGAAAATCATTTTTATTTAATACTTCAATAGCATTGAGGAAAAAATATAACATTATATATAGTTTCACGTAAAGCTGACCAATTACTGAGTAAATTGCTTAACTTTACGAGAATGAAAACTTGTGCATAACTCCTGAAGTTTTTATTCACGTAAAATTGACCAATTACTGAGTAAAAGAATTGCTTTTTCATTCACCCGGCTTAATTAATTCAAATTACCAGATCATTGTCAACAAAATAACGAAACATACCAGTAGGGTTGCAAAAACTTATTTCAAAAAAAGAGAAAAAAACTAAGTCACAAATCCAATTGAAAAACTGTTGTATTATTTGGAAAACAAAGTAAATAGAGATAAGCGCAGTAATCAACAAATTAAAATTCTTTTAGTTTAAGATGCAAGTTTATTATAGCTATGGTAGGCTCTCTTGTCATACCCCTATTCTATTTACAAAACCAAGTCAATAGTTTTATCATCGCTTGCAAGCAGAATGTATGTGTAATTATAAAACAACAAAAAAAACTAGTTTTTCATTAAAAAAGTCACAACTAGTTTCCTAAAAAAATTTGATAACAATGCTAAAATTTTTCTCGTTTTTTGATAAACATTTTTCACGTAGCATCTTTGTCAGGTATAGGGTACGACTTCCAACACTTCTCATTAAAAATCTAAAAAAAAAAAAATTATTTATTTAAAAAGAACATCAGTCATAGATAAAATGTCTTTACCTGTATATGTAAGTGTAAAAGTTTCCACAGGTGGCGTACTTAAGTTTCCGGCCAGTAACATTTTGTACTATAATTTATTTTAAAAAATGACTAATTTTATCACTATAGGATGCTAATAAAAATGTAGGAAACAAAATAGTATAGTTAAAGAATATTATTCATATTTCTGAAAGAATTTATTATAATTGTTATATTTACACGAGCAAAAGTTTTCCGGTCAAATAATTTATATTGAAGTAGGATAATTAAAAGCGCATTTACAAAAATGCGTTAAATGTTTACATTTTAAATTTAATCCTTTTGGAAGCGATATTAGACAACAAATATGATGTCTGATTGGCACAAAAAATAACGTTTGTTACTAAATTCCAATTGTATAACATGGTGGAGAAAGTGTAACGGTTTAGGGAATTTTCTCTGCACAAGAAGTCGATCAAAGATCAAAGATTGAGATCAAAGGAAATATGATTGCTTCTAATTACAAGGTCATTTTAGAAAACAATTTGCTATTATATGATGAAGAGACAATGCAGCAAAATCGGATATTTCAGCAAGAAATGACCCTAAACACACATCCAAATTGTTTTTCGTCTTTAAATGTGAGCGTTTTAAGATAGCCGTCTCTATTACCGGACTTGAACCCTAAGGAACACTTACAGGGGTGGGACCGCAAAATGTGAACGTTTTTGTTTTATTATAACTATTTTCTCGTTAGATGTAGTTGTACTCTCTCACTCATCAGAAAGTGTCTAAAGAGTTGTTAAATATGAACTATTTTAAATAAGAATGTCCAACCATTGGACATTCTTATTTAAAATAGTTCATATTTAACAGAAAATTAATTATTACAATCAGAAAAGTGTTCACATTTTGCGGTCCCACCCCTGTATAGGAAATGCTAGATAAATATTTTGTAGCCATACCCCTTGCAGTGTTATCACTGCAAAGGGTATGGTTACAAAATATTTATAATATTTATAAAAATATAATTCAATTATATTATAGAACATGTGGACCAATAATTTTTGTAATAGCACAAATTGGTTAGAAACTTTGCATGTGTTAATATAATAATAACAATTATGAACAAATTTAATCACAAACATAAATAACATTTTTTTACTATGTTCCTTTTTTCCTATATCTCATCCTAACATCTCATAACGATTAAAAACCTTTTTTAAAAGACTTTTTTAAAAATAAATTAGAATAAAAATTGCCATTGGCTGGAAACTTTTAAATGCCAATGTATATGTATTTATTAAAAAATCTTTACCTTAAGTGATCTGTTCTTTATTACCTCTTCAACAATCAATTCATTTTGCAAGAGTCTTACCTAATTTAAATGAAATTTTATAATGAAACAAATTTTTTCACATGACAAACATGAAAAGCCTTATAAAATTTTTTAAAAATTTATTAGACAACAATGTATTCTAAATCAATGTATTTACATATCAGGCAAATCAGTAAAACAGAATTTTTCTATTTTCTTCGCGAGTTTATTTAAAATCCAAAAAATCATAATGAAATGCCAGCTATTTTTAATTTCAAAACTAAAGAAAGAAACAACATAAAATAAAATTATTAACTGAGCCTTGCAGATTCTTAATCTCTTTTTGATCATTTCTTGTGGTTATGTCTGTTTTGTTATTCAATAGATCTAGTGCAGCTGTTTTTTTCTGAATACAATGATTTATAGTCTGCAACCGAAACTTATGTAGCTCTAACAACTAAAGTTAAACAATAAAAAACCTATTGCCTCTCAAAAAATAAAAAAATACAGATACAATAAGTTTTTGTATTATATATGTGTATAAATAATGCCTAATATTAAATATATAATTAGCATATCTAATTAGAAAATCATACAAGCAACAAACATTTTTCATAAAAATTTATATTAACTGGTATAAAATATTTTGATGTAATTACCTCATTATACAAGGATTGACACATTTTTTCTGTATTAATTTCATGTTGAAAAGAGAGTGTAGGATTGCTCTTATTTAATTCATACACTATTTTGTCATCAAGCAAACGCAAACTGTTTAAACTTTCCTAAAAACAACAATAAGGTTTTTAAACAACATATCTATTAATCTACAAAGAAGAATAACACATTTTAATGCAACAGATAACATAAAGACACTTAAACTTATGTAAAAATTCGATTGAAAGTAAAAGTTTGAAATACCAACAACTTTTAACTTACCAAAACATGAAAAATGTGTAAAGAAACAGCCAATATTCTTGCTCTTTACTAAGCTTCTAAAATTGAAAAGCAACTGGTAATGATCTTTGTGTAATTGGAATCATTTTAAAATCCCTTATTAAAAACTGCATAGTGCAGTAGTGAAACCCTAAAAGATCCCTAGTAGCACATGCTAAACTTGTTTTTTTTAGCAGGGAAAAAAAAACTTATTCACAGAGGTCTAAATGTTTGAGAATTAAGTTTATCATTTAAATTATTATTAAACTATCAATTCAACCAAGCAAAAATTGTTTAAAAAAAAAAATAACATAAATATCAATAACATTTTCCCTTGTTAACAGAAGCTTAAAACCTTTAGTCAGTTTAACAAAAAAAAAATGTTAACATAGAGAAAGTAGGGGCACAGTAGATCAGATTTTTTTATTTTTTCTAAATTGAGCAAAAGTTAAAATGTGTGTTTTTATTTTCAAGGCAATGAAAAAAATAATGACAGTGAATAGGGTCATAGCCAAATAACTTTGAGACTGAGGGAGTAAAGACAATGTACATTATACTTTTGGCATACTTTTATTAATTAGATTAGTATAAAATGGAAAAAATAGAATTTTGAAAATTGAGAAAGAAAAAAAAAAGAATTTTATTGATAATAAAACTTATAAAAACATTAAAAAATTAAAAACTTTTTAAATATTAATATTTATAACTTGAAACTAATAAATTCATTTTCATGTAGTTTGTTTGTTAAAAATGTATGAATTTAATCTTTAAGATCATTAATGGGCTAATGTGAATCAACCTATTCACTGTGCCTGTCTATAATAAATTAAGTTTAAGATCTAATTTCTTGGTACATGAGTGTTGTTTAAGGAAAAGCTAAACTACTAAAAGGAAGCATAAATATCAACAATCCGAATGAAAAACTTCAACTTTTAAAATTATTTCAACCATGATCTCCACAACAAACATAAGAAAGGTAGAAAATTTACTTTAGTTTGCTAAAAACAAAAATTATTTACCAAAAACTGGTAGTCAAAAATGATGTGGTAAAAACTATGAATAAAGATTGCTGATATATGAGCACATAAAATGATTACATTATCAAAATGAACAAAATTCTAAACTTGGAGAAAGTGCCCCTTATTCACTGCGCCCCTAGATCCACTGTACCCTAACTTTTCCTATAGTTGCTAAACTAGGATTAAGCAAAACACAACTCCATATATAGATAAACTACACAATACTTTTAAATCAGTGAATTTTCACTTAAATATTTCTATTACATAAATAATTTCCATAGTCATTTTAATTTAAACTTGGTAAAAATTGAACTAAACAATAATTAATTTTAGAACAAAAGGCTAATAAATCATGCATACTAAATGACTTTGGTTTATTTTGCAAACTGGCAGTTTTTTTAGATAACTAACCTAACCATCTTCATTATTGTTAAATTTGTCGTTTTTTAATTCTTTAATCATCACTTACACATTAACCATTTAAACTGCTATATTATGTTTCTTTTCTTAATGAACTGTTTTTTCTGCATTAATAACTTATGCATATTTCCTCAGTATTTATTGTAGGCCTAAAAATTTGTATTTTACATTTTCAATTAACATGATTAAAAAAATGTGAAAAAGTGCAAATATTTATAAACAGTTTACATTTGTAGCAATAGCTTTGTTACAAATATAATGGTAATTATATTTGAATAATTGTTAAAAGTTCATTTGTACAAAAAATAAATATCAGACAATTAGTAAAAACCATTCAAAATTAAGCTTTACATGTAGTATTTGAAGAACAAATAAAAAATTACCAAATTTAAAAAAACATAATTTTAACTTTTTAAATTGCACAAAGATCTACAGTTGATTTACAATTCTAGATCAATAGGTCACAAAAAAGTGAAAGTCGTTTATATATATAAATATACACACACACACACACAGAACACACACAGAACACACACACACACACACACACACACACACACACACACACACATATATATATATATAAGCTTTCTTCAATATGCAAAAATATTAATTTTGGTATGCGATTTGCAATTAACTTTACATTTAAAAATAATAAAGCAGTTAAAATTAGGAAACATCTTTTTCAATGTTTACTATTTAAAAAAAAAAGTTTTTTAATTGATTTCATTTAAACTTAAAATTTGTCACAGAACACAGATAAGAAATGTTTTTTGATAATAATAACAAAAATGGAAGTATGTAAAAATGTGGGACTTTCGACTGCAGTAGATTATCCATAGCAAAGCATGTTGAATATAAAAAAAAAAATTCAAATTGTTCAAGCTTTTAAATCTCTTAATTACTACAGCATCTAGTTTATTTTGTGCTTTATGTTTATTTTTATTCAATATTGTTCTTCTTAGTTGATTAATATCTAAATAAATTATGGAACAATTTATTGTTTAATTTAAAGACAAAATTTACTTGTAATCAACACTTAAATTCTAGTATATTCAGCTTAATTCAACTTCTAATCCAATCAAAAAAGTTCTTGAAATTAGTATAAATTTTAATAGGACATAATGAAAAAAGCAAATAAGTTAAAAAGTTTGAACAGTTGAAGGTATAGAACTAAGTAAATTTATGCAGGAAGGACTATTAAGTTATAAAGGTAAATTAAACTATAGCATAACTTAAAAAATATATCAGAAATTGAGTGCTTTTGCTAAATTAAAAAAACAGCTTTTTTAATACCTTTAAAGAACATGTGAAAATTTCACACCTAATGGATGTTTAGAAATAAAGGTATCTTGTTAATATATACCCACTTTCACATAATTTGCATTAAATAAGCAAGTCTTTCATTAAAAAATAAATAAATAAACATACTTGTTTCTTATCATAAATTAACAGATTATTTATGATGATTATAATTTTTTTAAAGTTGCATAATATAATTGAATCAAATAAACATCATTTCTCATCTTACTCATACTCATCCTCCCCCATTTTCATCCCATCCCTCATCCTCCTCTATCAGCCTCCATCATCATCCCTTTTCATTACTGTTTTCATCCCATCCCTCATCCTCCTCCATCAGCCTTCATCATCCCTCAGCCTCCATCTTTTTTTTACATCATTTTGTTTTTGACTTTTTTTTTGACCTTTTTTTTATGAGTCCCCCTCAAAATCCATATAAGAAACTTTTTCTCTCTTTTTTCACGTTTTTTTATTAAAAAGCATAAAAAAATGCAATATAGATAGTCATCAGTTAGAAGACATGATTTCTTCACAAGTCATTATATGACTTGCATTTAATATCTTATTTTGATTTACAATTTTATTTGAAATCTTATTTTGAAAATCATTAAAGTTATTAGTATAACTTTGATATCGTAAAAGCAGTTAAAAAAACTTAAAAAAAAAAAAAAAAAAAGCAATAAAAATAGAAGGCTTTTAAATGATTGTAAATTTTGTAAGCAAACACCAAAGTTAAACTATTTTATATTAAGAAATTCTTGGTATAAAATACTTTTATTAAGTTTAATTTTTGCATTTGCTTATAAATTTTATATCATTACATAGTTTCAAAAAGATGAAATAAGTGAATTTAAAAATTAAGTATTTGGTTTTTTAAATTTAAAAAATTAAAATTTTAGAGATTTAGAAGTATTAAATTATTTAATAAACAAATTCAAGTTTGTATAGCAACAAATATAAACAATTCAGCAAACCTTAAAGTGTCTAATACTTTCACATGGCAGATCCTCCCTGATCATATCGTTAGACTTAGTTGTCGCCATTATGATTCAAATAAATATTGCAAGCAGTAGTTATGCCTTTTTAATACCTTTTTAAAAATATACCTGTAAGTGGTAAATAGTATATCTGCAGCAAAAAATTTTTTTGCACAGTCAGCCTTTGCGTAACTTTATTTTTTACTTACAGACCACTGTTACTTAATACACTACACAAGTATGCCATTAAATATATAAATCTGCGCACGAGTTAGGCTTCCGTTAGGCTTGCGCAGTACAGTACAAACGAACTTGGAGCTTTTTGTGCATCTAAATAGAGCAGCAGGTATCAGCTATTGTTAACAAATGGCTATTAAAAATGACAAGGTTATTAACTTTAATAGTCGTTAAAATATTAATATACACTAGATAATCGGTATCAAATCTCGGTTTATCATCTGGTATCGGTGCAATGCCTTACAGTATCGATATCGCGATCACGCGATACTTGTATCCAAAGTATCGGTCGTTTGGTACCGGTAGTATCATTTGGCATTGTAACTCGGGTCTTCACGATAATATGTAATTTCTTTCAATAAACGAATAATATTTTGAAATAGTAAATTCATATAATATCTGAGAAGTATATAATTGAGTATCATTTAGTACAATAGAAGTTCTCAAAGAGTGTGTAATATGACACTATATCATTTAATTTTTTATCTAATATCATTATTTTAATTTAAATAATTATGTGGTATCGCTTCCGCATTTTAGTTTTTCATCTTGTATTGTTACTTTAATTAAATCTCGCATGGTGACAATATGATATCGTTACTATACAATATTGATAATAAAAAGAATTTTATGGTATCGAATGGTCGCATAGTCTCGATAAGAAGAAGGAAAAAAAATAAGAAAAATGTGACTTTTCGTTTTTTTTCTTCCAATTAAATTAAAGTTAACAAGTCAAATCTCGTTAACTTTGATTGTTCAGGTTTTTCAATGGTTTTGAGTCTTTAAATATAACTAAGAACTTTAAATTTGATGAATAAATGAGTTTTTTCTTTAGTTTTAAAATCTTCGTATTCAAGTCCTCCAAAAATATTTTTTTCCTTATAAATTAAAATTTAATTCTGTTTATAAAAAAAATGTCTGTTTAAATAAGCACTTCTGTTTATAATAAGTACGTTCTATTTCAGTTTTTTTTCCAGTCTTTTTTAAAGCTTATGAAAAAGTAATTTATAACCAAATTTATAGGTACTTGACTTTAAACAAAGTTTCTTTAAACAAAATGACTTTAAAAAAAATGCCTTAATAATAATTTTGTTTTCAAAAATGTTTGGTTTTTTTTTATTGAAATTACAATTATTCCAGCTCTTTAAAAAAGAGCATGTACACATTTATTTACTACTTTATAACTTTTAATTTGGCTGTATTTGATTTATCTAATAAAATGCAATCAAATTGCAATACTTGGTTCGAGGTTCTTGGAGCCGTTATCTATATCAACAGTACAGCTACCGTAAAATTGGGTGGCTTTAGCCCAACAGAATTTTTGTTTAAAAAATGGTTTAAAATCGATACCTTAAGGTATGCCGGTTGATGTTTAGTAGCAAATTGTGGGAAATTTATTACTTATTTAGTTTAACTTAGTTTACTTAACTCGAGTCTTTGTGATATTATTGTAAATTGCACTTTAGAAGAAGCACCTAAAATCCGAATTTTTTTAGGTGTGTAAAATTTTACATCAATAGCAGTACCAGTAGAAGGTTTTTTATTGGAATATACACTGAATTAATTTTAAACCATTGATGTTTGATTCTATCTTGTTTGGAAAGCTTAACAGTTTATTACTTTTTTGTAATTGAGGTTCGAAAAAAACAGGTTGTCTTTGGCCCACTACATAGAGTGACATTGGCCCGGGCTAAAGTCACCCATGTATTAGAGTAAACCTTTTTAAGTGATCATTTATAGATATTATGGTAGTTACTATGTTGGAATGAAAAATTTTTTAGTAGTAATGCAATTTTGAAATAAGCAGCTTTGAAATACGATATACCAAGATCAACATTAAAAAGTAAAATAAAACAGACATATCCTAAAAAGTATGGTCGTCAGCAAATATTTACATCAAAAGAAGAAGACATGTTTAAAGCATATGCAATAAAATCATCTGAGTTTGGTTTTCCTGTTGATAAATATGATTTAAGATGCATAGTAAAAGGGTATTTAGAGAAAAAAGGTGTCATTATACCTCAGTTTAATAATTTTCCAGGTGGCGATTGGATTCGATCTTTTTTAAAAAGAAATCCAGAACTCACAGTAAGCAACATAAAGCGAAAGAGAGCAGAAATAGGAATAACTATGATTGATAACTACTTTATAAATCTATCAAATGAAATAAGTAATATATCACCTGATAATATATGGAATTATGATGAAACCAATCTCAGTGATGATCCATGTCAAAGCAATAACATAGGATTTGTGGCATTACCAGCAAACTCTACACATCTCACGCAGCCATTAGATGTTGCCTACTTTAGACCTATGAAGATTAACTGGCGCAAAATATTATGTGAATGGAAGGAGAAAGGAAAAGGAAGAAGAGTTGCTTCTCTTCCTAAAGATGAATTTCCTAGACTTTTAGACCGTTTAATTACCAACTTAAGTGAACATGGGAATGATAACCTTAGAGCTGGTTTTCGCAAAACTGGAATTTTTCCATTAGACAAGTCATAAGTGCTTTCACGACTACCATGTTGTAATGTAGGTTTTGATTCAACTACTGGTTTAGTAAGCCAATCACTTTTAGATCATTTATGTAAGTCACTGGATAATCCCTCAGATGATTCTAAAAAACCAAAGCGACGTAAAGTATGTGTTGTCCCAGGTAAAAGCTTATGTTCAACAGATATATCATCTTGTGTTATAAATGAAAATAATAGATTAAATTCAAATAATGTAGATACACCTATCAGTATTATAAATACAATTGAGACCAACAAAATTGACTTTGCTGGCACAAGTACAAATACTGGAACTACTGAGACTTCTAATCTAATTTTTGCAGATGTAAGTTTAGTTGTAGAAAGTCATACAGAATCTTTAGATCATTCAGCATTAGGCAAAAAGAACTTTCAAAATATTGATAAAACAAAAAATGTTTGAAAAAAATGGACTTAACTGGATATGGTCACTACCAGCAGAGCAACTTTATTTTTCCCAAGTCTAAAATAGTCGATTTTATTGAGGAACCAAAGAAAATTTCGAAAAGAGGAATTTATTCAGTTCCAGAACTTTTTCACTAAATTTTTTAAAACATTTTTTTTGTCATTTTTGTTTACTTTATACTTAAACTGTTTTGTTTACTTGGTACCTATACTTGTTTAGTTTGTACCTATATTTTTTGTATACAAGAACTTTGTTACTAAATCTTTTTTTGTCACTTTATTTTTGTTAAATTATTTTCTTTGCTTAAATATTGTTGTTTTTATTGTTGTTTTGCTTCCTTTAATTCCTTTTTACAGGGTTGGGCCAAAGTCACCCTAACACATAGGGCGACTTTGGCCCACCATTTAAACCACCCAAAAGATACTTCAGGTAAATAATTTTCAAATGGGAAACAGACAGTTCTAACTGTCCTTTCTATGCGCTTCTAAAAGTACTTAGTGTTTAAGGAAATAACTTTTGTAGCTTTCATGCAATAGACATTAAGATGCAAAATGGGCCAAAGCTACCCAATCTTACGGTATATATAAAAGCTTCATAGAATGAGAAAGACACACAGGACAGCGTAGATTGTTTGTGATGCAACAGATAAATAATCTATGAGATACTCACTTATTATTGTATTTTTTTTTATGGTGAACTGTTTTTTTTTTTTTGCCAGATAAACTTATTCAAGTCGTAAACCATAATATAAATACAAATAGCAGGAGCAAAAAGAAGACATAATTGGTCTTATCACCAAGCCTATTAGACTACACCGTAAATATAAAACAACAAAAATTAAAAAACGTAACACTATATAATATAAAACGTTTTTCTAAAGACTTTATAAAAAAAAAATTTTTTATTTTATAAAGTCTTTAGAAAATCAATTTTTAGTAATGGTAGCATGCTTGATACTTTGTTTTCTTGCTGGTTGGAATGAAATAAGATGTATTTCATTTTTTCTGTATTTAAAGATAATTTATTTACTTTAAACCAAATGTTTAGACTCTCAAGGCCATCGTTCGCAGATTCAAAGAGATTTTCAATTGATGCTGATGAATAAAATAAATTTGTATCATCAGCAAACATTATTGCATCGAGTTTTTTTAGTGATTTTGGAAGATCGTTAATATAAATTAAAGAAAAAAGAGGACCAAGAATGGAAACTTGGGGAACTCCACATTTTATTTATTAGAGTATTTATTATCGTTCAAAATAATACATTGTTGTCCTGTTACAGAGATAACTTTTTAACCAATCTAAGCTAGTACTTTTTATTCCGTATTTTTTCTTTTTTTTTTAGTGAGATATCACGATTCATTGTGTCAAATGCTTTGGATAGGTCTATAAAAGTTCCTAATACAAATTACGTTTTATTAAAAGAATCATTTATGCTAGTAATCAGGGATGCGGAGTCGGAGTCGCTAAACAAAATAGCAGCTCCGACTCCAATAGTTAAATTTCTCGGTATTGCACGTGCATGTATAAAACATTCAATTAACCTTATATTTATACTAAACCTCAAAGAACGTTTCATAAATTTGTCAAAAAACTTTTTTTCAACTTATCGCATAATATTTTTTAAAAAATTCAAAGAATTTTTCAAAAATTTTGCTTTGGAGTTGGAGTCGGAGTTGTACTCAAAAATTTCAACAACTGGAGTCGTTACTTTTTTTTTATGACTCCACACCCCTGCTAATAACTAAATCTAAAATTGCATGTTCTATTGAGTGCTCTGCTTGAAAGTCGAATTGTTTTTTTATTTAAGAATTTGTGAATTATTTAAGAATTTATTTATGAATTTATATTATATTTATATTATTTAAGAATTTATTTAAGAAATTATATTATATTAATGGTAATGCTACATACTGTTTTTGTTCTTATTTTGGCATGATTGGGACGGATTTGACCCAGACACGCCCCAAACTTGCAAAGTAAACTGGATATAGATCCGGGTAGGACCTATTATTACCCGACCCAAACCCAGACCTGTATATACAAATTGGGTATGAGCTCGGGTGCGTTGATACCCAACCCTAAGTGCGCTAAACAAAACTCAATAAAAAATGAAAATGTTAATTTAAATTTGGTTGTTTATAGACTCTTGTTTTTTCTAATTCAAATTTTAAATTGAATAAACGTACAAAATAAAAAATAAACTAGATTAACCATTAAACAGCCTTTAAATCGTGAATGCTACGCTTTGTTATTGCAATATTTGAAAATATTTCTTCTATGACACTTTCAGCATTTTCTTCATTATATTCTGTAGAGAGCTTAGAAACAACATTCCTAATAACTTCGTCTTTATCAAGTACAAACTCATCTTTCGAATCATATGAATCAACCAAAGCCTCCATTTTAGAAAAATCTTTTTCTAAAAAGCAAGATTGATTATTTGAAGTGGATATACTTGTCGTTTGAACGGCATTATCTTTAAAAGAAAAAATAGAACTGTTTGAGCTATCATCAACTTTTTTATCTATTGAATTGAATGCTTCATACGACTCTACTTGCTGTTCTTTATTTGTACATTTTGAGATCTTCTCCTTTTCGGTTTTGCTATGACAAATTAAAATGATAAAAACTATTTTAAGGTATTATACTTTGACGTCGAATCTTTCTTGAGAGATTGATAATGAGCTGAAAAAATTGAAAAAATTTATAATCTCTTGTTTAATCTGGAAATAGTACCTATAGATATTTCTAATTTAGTTAATTTTTTATCAATAATAATAAAAAAGTGTAGTAAAATATGAACGTGAGGTGTAAAATTTCAAAAGATATTTTATTTTTTAGATATTTTTTGTTACATCTTTTTAGTATTATTGATTAAAAATTAATTAAATTAGAAACATTTATAGGTACGATTTCCAAATTAAACGAGAAGTTTTAAACTTTTTCAACTTATTCAGCTCATACGTAATACAAATACGTGTATATCATATAAAGCGCAAGACAAGCATACAAAATACGTGTAAATAATATAAAGCGCAAGCTTTACATTAGGTAAAGCCTTGATTTATAAAAACTTAAAAAAAAAAACAAAAAATATATTTAAACAATAATTTTAAGTTATCATTCAGTGTGTTAATTTTGATCCAAAATTAGTTTTTTTTTCTTTTATTATTTATTATTTAAAAAAGTAAAAATAAAATACTATAAAAATATATATGATTTTATAGATACTTAGAAGATAACATTAAAAAAAAATGAACTCCTATTTTAAAAAAGACATAATCTTAATTATTTTTTACCTGGAATATACTTTTTTGTAAAGCATTTTCAAATGAGACTTTATTATGTCGCAGGGATCAACTTTTGATGGCCTTTTACTTAAAGCAATTTTAAGTTGTTCTTTTATTGTGTCAAAATGTGTATCGCTGATTCTCATAGGGCAGTTTTCAATAGATAAAGCAGCAGAATATTTTGATTTACCAAATTGCAATTGAGATCTATCTGTATCTGTATCACTCAACGAGCTCATAATTTCCGATTCAGCTAGCTTAATTTGAACATCTTCAAAAGTTGTTACACAAGGTTCAGCTTGCTTAGCACTACTTTTTAAATTATTGTTTTCACTCACACTATATTTTTTGACACATTCAGGTTCTATGGAGTCCGCATGAAATAAGGCTTTTACTTTTGACGATGCTTGATTCTTGCTTGTTAAAACATCATTTTTAATATCTAAAGTGTCGTTATTTCCTCCATTAGCACTGTTTTTAGATAGTTCATTTTTTTTATTATTGTTACTTTTACGTGTGAAATAACTTAATTCTTTTCTATTAATATCCATAACGCCTTAAGCTTTTGTCAAAAAGAATTTCTTTAAATTCGTTTTGCAATACATTGTAGTAGCCTCACTGCAATGTTTTTTGTCTTTTTTAATTCAATAAAAAGTATACATATTTAAAAAGTACATAACTTCATAAATAAAACCAACCTCGTAAAATGGTATAAAATATTCATCTACAAATATATCTTACTTTAATTAAAATTTTATAACCTAACTTTTTATTTTTTGATTTATTCTCATAAATTTAGAATATAATTATTTTCAAAAAAATTGTCAAATGATTTTTTATTCTAAAGATATAAATGTTTAAAGTCTGAGACGACCAAATTTTGATATTTACTTTTACTTCGTAAATTAATTTTTCTTCGTAAAAGATTTTCATTATGTAAAGCTAACGTTTTTTTAAGGGCCCCCGCAGGATTTTTTTGATGTTTCAGATAGGATATTTTCATACATTGTGCAAACTCTAAACTTAAGTATGTTCATACCTATACCAAATAAAGAGGCCTTGCCATAATTTAGACAGAAACTTGGGAACAAATAGCACTAAAACTCTTGTCCCCCCTCCTACCCAATCGTGAGGGCACTGGTGTAGTAAAATTTTCAACTTTACTATCTTAAACTAAATTTAAATTTTATCAGCAGATTTTAAATTTTGTAGAAAAATTTGTAAATTACAAAAGTTATGACCAGGTAAAATTTACAACCACTTTTTTTTTTTTTTTTTGGGGGGGGGGGGGGTCAAAAAAAATTGGCTTGGTCATAACATTTGTAATTTAATATTTTTCTACAAAATTTAAAATATATTGATAAATTTAAATTTAGTTTAAGAGAGTTAAGTTGAAAATTTTACTACGTCAGTGGTCTCATGTTTAAGCAGGGGGTCAAGCGTTTTAGGGCTTTTTTGTTCCCAGGCCTCAACCATCCCAAATTTTTGCAAGGCTATTTGACATAGGTATGAACATACTTAAATTTAGAATTTGCACAATGTGTGTAAGTGTCTTCTCTGAAACATCAAAAAATTCTACGGGTACCCATGTAAACAACTGCTATTTAAGTTGGGGAGTTACTGAAGCATAAAAGAGGAAGTAAACAGTTGACAGATGATTTAATAAACTGTTTGAGTCAGGAAAACATGACAACGGACATTTTTATTTTGTTCATGTATTTCTATGCTTTGTTTATGCTGCCGTGTAATCCAAGCCTGTCAAGTCTTCGCCATTTCACGGGAGTCTCGCGAAGTTTGAAGAGTAATTTATCTCCGTCCCGCATATACAAAAAAAGTGAAAAACTCCCTGTTTCTTATTAGCACATTTAAATCCAACAAAATTTCAACTGAATGGAACATTAAAAAAGTATTATTTCATTTCAAATAAACAAACCAGAAAGTCAACCAAGTTTTAAGTATGATTCATCACTTAGTGTCATTGAAAAAGGTAAAACTGTCACTTGGGAGTATAACCAAAAACATACAAAATGTAAATAGTTATTGTTAAAATGTATTTATGATGATGGAAATAAATAAAAATATTTCAAATATATTAACGTAAATATATTTGAAAGATTTTTATTTATTTCCATTATTTCCAAAAAAAAAAACTTTTTCTTTCCAACAACTAAAAAGAATTATTGAGCAAATACCTTATGATCGGGCAATATAATAGTATTTCTCATACTTATTTTGAAAACTTGGTCTGCTTGGTGTAGTTAAGGCGATTTACAATACTTTTATTTGGAATTAGCATGATTTTATCAGCGTATTATGTCCAAACAAAAGCTTTAGATAAAATAACTTTTTTTGCTTAAGATTTTTTTAATATTTAAAGAAACTTTTCTTTTATATATATAATTTTCAAAACTTTTTTATTACCCGTAATAGTGAATCTAAAGAACACTATTTTGGGGTCTTTAGATCAATTCCGTTCATCAACATTAACATGAATTTAGTTAAAATCTTTTGAAAAAGTTCCTTACTACTGATCCTAGTTCTAATCGGTTATGACGTGTATTATCAATATATAGTTGTCAAAACACAATATTTCTATCAACTTTCACAAAAAATACTAGAATTCCGACCAAGAAAGAGCTTCTAATTATGAAAAATTGCCAATAAACGATCAGAACAGATCATTTTTTAAAATTTTTTTATTTTATTATATTTCGCTGTTTATATAAAAATAAAATAATAAAATTACAATGAAACTTTTACATTAAACAAAGAATATATATAAAACAGACAGGGGCTCAAAGAAGATACGGATGACTGGTGTCACCACAATCCTTTTATAGAGCGTGAAGAATAAAGAAAAACTCATATATACATATGCCCATAAATGCACACACATATACAAACATACTTACATATATGTAAGAAATTAAGAAGATGTAGTTTCATTTGTCGTTTAAAAGAGAAAGTGCTTTTCAAATTTTTTATGTTGTTATTTTTTAATTGATTCTATAATGACAGGCCTTGACAAATAATTGAGAATTTTGAAACTTGCGGTTTTACTCTGCTCAAGTGATAGTTATGGTTGTTATTTGACCGAAGATTGTATTTTTGTTAAAATGCTGATGTAAAAATATCAGAAAACACTTTTGGCTGGAAGTTATTCTTATATTTATACATAAATATTATTATTTGAAGCGAATTAAGTTTTGATATATTTAACACATTCATGTATTTCATCACAGGGGAAGGGTTTTCTAATCTCTTTAAATAGTTAATTGCTTTACATGCGTGGTTTTGTAGGCTCTGTAATCTTTATATCTTAGTTTTGTATGTGTTAGCCCAAACAATATTAGCGTAGGAGAGATGATAATGAACAAGACTGAAGTAAAGCATTTTGCGTGATTTAAAATCAAGAAAGGCCCTAGATTTATATAATACACTTATCGCAGAAGATATTTTAGCTTCAATGAGAATAATATATATTTTTTCCATGATAGGTTCTCATCAAATATTACTCCCAAAAACTTTAAATGATTTACTCGATTTATTTCATTTTTATTGATTGACAGTTTTGGCAACTTTTATGGAAGATTAGTTGATTGTCTTATTTTATGAACGAGAGTAAAACTTGTTTTTCACAATTTAATGATACTTATTAGCTATAAACCATTGGTAAAAGTTTTCTTGTTCAGTGTCATTGTTTCGAATAATATTTTTACATCAGAACTGTAGTAGAATAAACTTGTATCGTCTGCAAACATAATTGGCGATATTTTATGAGAAGCTTTATTTATATCATTGATATATATTTAAAATAATAAAGGTCCTTAAATTGATTCTGTGGGATTCCGCAAACAATATCAAGAGCTCCTGACTCCTCCAGGACAACACTGTTTTCTATTAAAAATGTAACTTTTAACCCACTTTTATGTTAGGCCTTTAATGCCGTAGTGCTTTAGCTTTGAAAGCAAAATTCCGTGATCAACGGTATCGAATGCCTTAGAGAGATCGATAAATACTCCTAGTTCTTGTTCCCCTTTATCAAAAGACATAGATATTTTATTGGAAAGTTCAATAATAGCATGTTCAGTTGAGCAGTATCTCTGAAATCCAAATTGATTTTTGTATAAAAGTATAATTGATGTCATAATCATAAATTCTATTAAAAATTACCGTTACAAATATTTTCGAAAAGACAGGGAGTAGTGATATAGGACGGTAGTTGCAAACAGAAAAACAACCACCATTTTTAAAAACTGGATGAATTTCAGCTGATTTTAATTTATCAGGAAAAATACTATTCTCAAATGAAAATCCTATTAAATAAAATAATGGTTTACTTATACTATCCATAACATAGATAGCTACATTACTGGTAATGTCGTCATACCCACATGACTTGTTACACTTTAGTTCAAATAGCGCTTTGTTAAATTCGTGTTTATTTATTTTTTCATTAGATATGCTAGTCGCGGTTTTCTCTCCCAAGTATTCATCAAACACTTTAGTTGACTAAATAATTACTTTTTTTGGTGAGCAAGAGAATTTCTTTTTTTCTCTTCCAGTTACTTCATTTATAATAGACCAGGTTTTCTTATTTTTATTCAGCTGGTTAAAATAGTATTTTATTTCCGTCATTTTCCTTTTTAGATTTTAGAAATTTTATATAGAGCTTTCGTTTTTTTTCGATGATTTTATCAAATTATTTGTCATCCATGGGTTTTTTAAATGTTTGTTTTTTATTTCAGTGGTTAATTTTAGGCAGACATTGTCATAAACATTTTGAAAAGTATTCGAAAAATTCTTAACACGCTATTGGCGTCTGCAGAGGAATAATCGTCTTCCCATCGCTCTTCGTACAGTTTCTTTTTAAGTTTATCTAGGTTTTTAAAAGAAAGATTTCTTTCAGTAACAAATATTATTTTATCGTCGTCGTTAGATGAAACTCCGTGCGCAATATGATTGTTGTCGTTAGATGAAACTCCGTGCGCAATATGATTGTTGTCGTTAGATGAAACTCCGTGCGCAATATGATTGTTGTCGTTAGATGAAACTCCGTGCGCAATATGATTGTTGTCGTTAGATGAAACTCCGTGCGCAATATGATTGTCGTCGTTAGATGAAACTCCGTGCGCAATATGATTGTTGTCGTTAGATGAAACTCCGTGCGCAATATGATTGTCGTCGTTAGATGAAACTCCGTGCGCAATATGATTGTTGTCGTTAGATGAAACTCCGTGCGCAATATGATTGTCGTCGTTAGATGAAACTCCGTGCGCAATATGATAAATAGGAAAATGATCAGAGAAATCTGTAATAAAAATACCTGATTCAAAATAAGTATCTAAAATATTATTACTTAAAATATTATCAATTGCGGACGAAGTTTTTGTAATACGCGTAGGCTTAAAAATGGAAGGTATAATGTTAAATTCAAGTAATTGAATTTAACATTATACTTCTATTATAATAGAAAAAAGACAAAATTTTACTTTTAAATTAAACAAGTTTTATTTTTAATTAAATATTTTTAGCAACAATTTTTTTATAACAAAGTTCAATTAAGGGGGAAACTCCCTCTAAAATCATCAAAAAAAACAAAAATTTAGTATGACCGTTTTTAGACATAAAAATTACCATAGATTTCATTTATGTAATTTGTTTTTCATAAAAATCATTCTAAAGTGCAGAAATTTTTGGTTTTTTAATGGTAAGTTGATGTTTCGTTATATCGAAAGTGTAATTTTTTTGTCGTATCTGAAAAAAAAAAAAAAAAAAAAAAAAAAAAAAAAAAAAAAAAAAAAAAAAGCTTATGTGAAATGCCTAACTTGGGTTAGGATGCTTCCATTCTATTATATTTCTTGTTCAGCTAAGCAAAAGTAAGCGAGATTAAGAGACAAAAACAAACTTAGATTAATTATTGTTATGAAAAAGTATAGATCTTTTCCAGTTAAAAAATCATTATTTTATTTTGTTGTTGTTGATAGTGTAAATAAAGAATCTACTCCAATTGTAAATATTTTAATTAATAATGACACTGTGATTCACTGTCTGACTGACGCTTCTGATAATATTGTAAATATTCCAGCACCACATTCAAAAATACGACAAATTGATGTAGTTGAAACTTGTACTCTACTGTCTGGATATAGAATTATAGATATAGAAGTGTTATTTGTTATTTTTAAAGAACTCATTTGTCCATTGTGCTTTAATGAAGACTCTCTTGTGTTGTCTGACAACTCAAAAGATCGACATGGACTTGCTCCTTTTTAGCTTTAAAATGTTCAAATTGTTTATTTTTCAAAAATATTTGTACTATAAAAAAAAGTGGTAAGCAGGGATACAACATAAATAAGCGAGTTATTTAGACAATGCGGTCGTTGGGTCAATGTCACGCAGGACTTGAAAACTTCACTTCTTTTATGAATATTCCTCCGCCAATGACTACAAATAACTATGACAAGCTTGCTAAAAAATCTCTAAAGTTGTGAAAAAAGTAGCAATAGAGACTATGTGTGATGCTACTGCGGAAATCAGACACGATTCGAATACTGATATTGTTGATACTGGTGTTTCATGTGATAAAAAAGTATAGGTACAAGATTAAGAAAGTTGAAAAAAAAAAATAAAAACCTTGGTGGTAGAGTTAAATTAACAGATGCAACAATTGATCGGTTGCAAAGTTATTTTGGTATTTCAATTAGAGCTAATGTATTGTAATGAGATTTAGCATCTATGAAACCTGGTACTCTGGCATCACTTTATTATGTTGCCTCCAACAAGGAGAATAATCTACATTTTCCACATTGCCCAGTAGGAGCTGATAATTGGTGCAAATATAATTCAGGTAAAGCCAATGGTACAACTTAAAAGAAACTTATAAACCTGAACCAGGTTTACCAATAGCTATTGTTTATAAAATCAAACCAATCTTTGCAGAACTCAGTGCTGACCAACATTTGGAAAAGTGCTTACATGGTAAGACACAAAATACTAATGAAAGTTTTAATGGCACTATCTGGGAACGTTTACCTAAAATGAAATTTATATAACTCAGTCAATTAGAATTTGGAGTTTATGATGCAGTGGCTAATTTTAAAATTGGTCGAAAACCTCGATTTTAGTTTATGAATTTTTCGAAATAATTCCAGGAGTATATACTCTTAAAGGTTGTAAAAATTTAAACTAAAAACAACTATCACGTTTCAAATACATAAATATTGATAAAAACAAGTTGCGACAAAAAATTATTTATGGCAAAAAACAATAAAAATGATAATGAAAAAGAAAAAGAAGGGAAGTTGTATAAAGCAGGAGGTTTCTAATACTTTTTATTAGATATTTTAACTATAATATGTGTTTTACTTAAAGTTTCAAAGTTTTATATGCTAATTTTTTTTTCTTTTCGCGTTTTTTCAAAATAGTCTTTTTTCATACGCCGGCCGTTTTATCTCAAGAACCGTTTTACCAATTTTGATGAAATTTTCTGGAGTTGTTTCTTTGATTATAAACTGTGGTTTAATAGAAACAGTTTTTTAAATTGAGGTTTAAATTTTTTTTTTTTTAATATTTTGAATAAAAAATATTTTCGCCATCTTTAAATGTGCACCCATCGCTCAGATTTTTAGTTACAGAAAAATGCCGCTATTAAAACACCCTTTGACCTTTTGTGAAGCATTTGGTGAAAGCTTTTTAAGAGATCTTGCACGGTTATTTAGTTTTTATGGCCGGTGTGAATGCATTTTTTGCCCATTTTTATGTGTTTTTTGTGGAAACTATGGCAACCAAAAACCATTTTGTATTTTTTTTCAAGGATTTTGTTTATTCATATTATATTGATGTTTTATATTCTTGATTTTGTTTAAAATGTTTAATACTTCTGTTTAGGGGGGGCTTTCCCTTAAACAACATATTATTTTCTCGATCCCAAACTCTTTAGCGAGGATTTTGTACTCTCATTACAAGATAAACGAGCCCAGTGGGAAATGAGCTGGCAACTAGCTAGCGAATAGCTAGCTAGTCGCGTAAAAGACGCGTTTATGACGTATAAAGTACGTAGAATACTTGTTTTAGACGATTTAAACACGTCTTTTCTCATCTAGCTATCTTTTTCGTACCGGAAGCGTTGTTGGAATTTTTAAGTATTTCATTTACTTTCGTGTTTCACGTAAAGAGGGCATTAGCAAATGCTATATCATAAGCCCTCTACATTTATTACATATTATTACATATTTTTAATACTGGTATTGAGCCAAACCAATACCGGTATTTTGGTACTTAAAAATGTCTGGTAATACCGGTATTCCTGTACCGGTACTACCGGTATTGGAAGCATTAATTGTAATTTTAAGATGATTTAAAAAAAAAAAAATAAAGAATCTTCGGTCTGGGTTTTTATACTACAAAATTTATATTTTATGATAAAGCAAAATTTATCATTTTAATATTTTTCGTCTTTTCATAATTCACAGACCTGACCATTTAACGGAAATTTGTCGCAGTCAACAAAATATCTTACAGACGCTATAATATTTTAAAAGTGCCTTAACGACACCTAGTGGTAATTTTGAGCATCGTTTTATATTGACGTTTACATTTGTGTATTGCTTATACTGTCGTGTAATTATTTTGTGGTGTTGTTGCCAATTATTGTTATTAATGTTGCTTTTTATACTTGTTTCTATTATTCAAGTGATTTCATATTTTTTCACTTATCATAGCATTTAAATATATCCTTTTGTTTTATTTTTTATTTTCTTTCATTCTTCTGATTGTTACACGTTGTTTTATCTAATTCATTCATTATCTCCCTAACTGGCACATCTAGTTTCTTTTTTGAAATTAAAACCTGTATAGACGCGTGTTTATCACGGTCCAGGTGTAAACCAAAAACACATGTACAGGCAGTTTTACTCGAGTTTAACACGTGTTTTTTTGAAATTAAATTTTTTTGAAATTAAATTTTTTTGATTTAAATGTCGCATACCCTTTATCAATGGTTTCACATTCTTTACGGAAAGTTATTATAATATAATACTACGTTTCCGTAACGGTGGAACCATTAATATTTAACTGGTATTTGTGGTAAATAGTAAGTTAGTTTCACAGAATTAAAACCATTTTTGACACGTGTTATTCTTTTCGTTTTAGAAGGTTTTAAACACGCAACAGAAACCAAGCGTAACTTTTTTCTGAGTTGTTTCGATGTAGTATGAGATTTTTACTCCCAAGTTTTTTTTACTCCCAGGAAAAATCTCATATAAAATATTTACCACATAGTTAAAAAAGGTATGAAGTTTTTATTCTTTCAATTTTGTTTTTACTCTTATGCTATTATAAGCGGAGTTATATATAAACAAAATATGCACGCTAGATTAGTACACCTTTAATTATTTAAAATAACTTTTAAGTAAAGTTTTAGGTAAAGGTGATAAAGCTAATTTTAGAAGACAAAACGAAGCCATTTATTATTCATAATAATGAATTATATCGTGTATATAAAAACGAAAAGGTAAATTTTATTTTATTAATGTTTAAAATAATTTTGTCATATTTATCTTGTTACAACAAGATGAACACAAGTTACTGAATGTTTTAAGTAAATAGAAATTTTAAAAACCTCCTTATCTGGTTTAACTATTTTTGTTTAATACTTTTTAGTTTTGATTCTCATACTATTTATGGCTTTTTCAGTGAAAAGTTATTTGGAGCAGAGATGAACAACAAAACATAATAAAGTTTATTCATGAAGGAAACGATTTCTCTGTTGATTCTATAGGTTTATATGGTCATATAAGTATAAATAACACTCTCCAACACATCCAAAGTCGATTTTTTTAGTATGCAATGATAAAAGATATTATAATCTATGTTTTGCAATGTCAAAAGTCGAAAAAAATTGAAAACTTCAGTCAAACATTGCTGCAAAATATTATTATTGCAAAAGGCAATATGAAGCAATTAGGAATCGATATAACTACAAGAAGTTAATGGTTACAGGTATCTGGTTGTATTAGTAAACTACTTTAGTAAATGGGTTGAAGCAGAAGTATTTAATTATAAAACTGCTAGATTAGTGTCCTTTTTTAAGTATAAACAGATTTTTCTACATAGTTGTTTTGAAATACAAATAAATTATCTAGGTCGTGAGTTTGTTAATGAAATTTCTAAACAACTTCAATCAAAAACAGGAACAATTCATAAAATTACGAATGCATATCATGCTCAAGCTAATGAATTAATTAAACGACATAATTAAATAATAAAGCGTACATTAGTTAAGGCGCTGGATTAATCTGCTCTAGAATGGGCTTTTATTATTGATAGTATTTTGTTTTCGTTTAGAGTTAAGAAACACAAGTCTACTGGTTTTCAACATTTTTCTTGCTTAACTAAAGGGATACCATTGATCTAGGTTGCAATTAATAGATTTTAATGATATGATGCTCTTAGCAATCATGATTCTAACAACAAAAAAATGCTTCATGTGATGAATAAAATAAAGAATGAACTTTTTGATAAAGCTTGTCAAAATATTGTGAAATCTCTAAAAAGGCAAAAATGTAATTGTGACAGGAGAATTGCTTCAAGTTCTGAAATTAGCATAAATCAAAAAGTATTGCTAAGAAATATCTTATATATAAACAGTGCCGGACCGTACTATAAGGCAAATAAGGCAGCCGCCTAGGGCCCCCAACGTTTAAGGGGTCCCAAAAAAGTTGAAAATGAAGAAATTAAAATTAAAAAAATACATTACTTTTTAATTTTGAGGAAACATGCAATAAATTTCAAAATTAATTAAATTTATTTTCGCGTAGTCAGTCGCGTAGTAAATTTAAGAAAAATAAATATATATATATATGTGTGTGTGTGTGTGGGGGGGGGGGGGGCTCCACATGCATGTTTCCCTAGGGTCCCCAAATTGCTCTGTCCGGCACTGTATATAAATCATCATATAAATTTGTAATTTTTTCAATTGTATGGTTAAATAAATGGATAAGAAAACAAAAAGTAATAAGAAGTTACGTAGGGGAAAGTCGTACAGCTTAAACTAAAGAAGCTATGTGACTTTTAATACTATAAAAACATTATTTGAGTAAAAATATGGCATATGCAAAATATCTATTATAATTTAACGAAGCAAATGACTGGGAGGGCAAGATTTTGTTTCCCACCACCAGAAGTAATATACCTAATTTTTATGTAAACTAATAACTTTTTAATGATTAAAGATGCATTTTTATTTACAACAGTTATTAAAAAAAAAAATTCGTTTAAAACATTAATTCACTGGTTTTAAAACTAGTATTTGTGAATGAGGTATGATCGGGTGGTATCGGACACATGTTTGGAGGGTGGCTCCGGACAACTTAATTCGTTTACATATTGATAATAAACAACTTTTTTTATATAAATATTAATACATTTAATATAATACACAAATCTATAATAGCTATTCATTTAATTCCAATAAAAAAAACATTAGATTTGAAAAAGGTGTTTTTAAAGTGTTTATTTTCATTATAAAAAAGCTTGTGTTTATATTTTTAAATGATGACATTTTCAATCTCATTCTTTATATATCAGAGGCAATTTTTAAAGGTGATTTTTTTAAAAATGCGTCGAAAACAGTCCAATGCTAAATTATTATATATTACATTTGTGTGACACTGGTAAAAAAGAGGTAAAATTATGGTTAAACTATATGTCCGAGGTTACCCTCCAATTTTGAAACATGCCGTTTTTCTATTATGTTTTGTATATTATTAAAATACACAATAACTATTTTTTTGTTTCTAATTCGATGGATGAATGTTTGAACTTTTAAAAAAAGTCTTTTTGACACTTTGTTTTCTGTTAGCACATGCGTAGAATCTATAATTTCCTGAAGTGTCCGGGGCTACCCGACTCTCCCCTATGTCTAACTTCATTACAATGCGTTTTTAGATTTAAAAAGAAAGGACGAGATTAGAATAACAATCAAATATGTATTTTTTAATAAGATGGATAAAAAATTTATGGAGATTTATGAATAAAAAATGTCAAGAGAGCCATTTACGATCCACTCTCGTATGATACTTAATATCATTTTGTAAAGTCTCATTTTATTTAAAATCATTTAAAATCACCTATGAATTTACAAAATTAGGTTCGGTGTCACTCGTATAGTTAAAAACTAGTCTCTGGTCGTGACAAAAAAACAATTCATTGAGTGAAAAAAATCAACGACTAACTTTGAGATGGTTTATTTATTTTATGAGAGGTCAGTCGTGAAAGATAATAGAATAAGATATTAAGAAATTAGTAAGAGTGTTGCCATTAATCAATATAGAAATATCGAATTCAGCAGCCACTGCAAGTCCTATGCTGCCACAGAAAAGATATCACATTCAAGATCAGCTGCATGTTCTAAACAATCAAGTTGATAGCTTTTTGTCAAAACTGGAGTATATAGTCGTGTCATCCGCAAATAGAGCAACTTTAAAGGTAAAATTATCAGGAAGATCATATAGATGAGAAAAACAAAGGACTAAGGATAGAACTTTGTGGTACCCCAGAGAATACTGGATATGAAGAGGAGTAATGAAAAAAGGTTTAATAGTTTTAAAACTCTTGCAGATACCCCAAATAAATAAAAATCACAAAGAAGAACAGCATGTCAGAAATTATGGAAAGCTTTTCATATGTCAAAAGGAATAGCACTTGCATCACAGCTTCCATTTAATGCAAAAAAAAAAGAAATTTTCTGTTGGTACAGCTAACACGTCAACAGTAGAACAAGAAGTTTCGATTGAATAAGTTATATTCGATTGAATAAGATATAAGATATTAGAGATTTATTAAAGATTTAGCTAAAAATTATAAGACCGATTGAACGATATTTATTAATTAAAGATTTAGCTAAAAATTATAAGACCGATTGAACGATATTTAAGAACAAGTTCAAGAGAGAGATTTAAGAACAATTTCAATTTTCCAGCAAGTTGGGAAAAAGATTCAGTTAAGAGCCTGTTAATCAGCCTTAAAAAAAATGCAAAAAGTACCTATTTACAATCTTACATCAGTATTATATAAATAATTACGTCGGTAACTTATACAATATAATTTTATAATATGAATAAATTATGCAAACATTTATGTAATATAAACAACATTTTAAAATAATATAGAAAACTACGATAATTGTAGTATTCAATATCTAGAAATTCAATATCTTTTAATATTCCGAATAATATAACAAAAGCTATCCTTTTTTGGAAAAAAATAAAACAAAATAACAATCATAATTTAAAACTGACATATATGTAAACTTTTTTTAACTTGATTTCCTAAAATTACCATCAAAGCAATAAAAAAATTCTTAACATAAAATATCTTTTCCAAGTGAACATTGGATTATTTTATTCTTTAGCATATGCGATGGAATGTTTTTATCAACATCAAACGCTTTTCCATTTTTTGTTTTGTCAATCATTTGAAACGGCACGATCGAACAATTTCGAATACCCAAAAATCGTCTCCTGAAAGTGTGATAAAACTATTTTAACTATAAAAACCTTAACACGTTAGCTCCTCCCTATCCCAAATGTGAGATCAAAAGATTGAAACATTTTTCATTTTAAAACAAAACTTTTGTTTATTTAAGGTATCAAACTTCAAGCAGCTTGCAAAGGCTTAACACTACGGTCGTGCGTGACACAGTCCTTTGTCTTTAAAAACGCCTATTCTCGAGTCCCTAATACACGGGGAAGGGGGGCGACGTTTATAAATTTTTGGAAAACTTTCCCACCCACCCCAAGCTTATTTAGACCCCCTCGTTTATTAATTTTTACTTGCTATCTAAAAAAAAAAAAAAAAAAAAAAAAAAAAAAAAAAAAAAATGAAAATCGGTCTTAAAAATTAGAAAATATTTATCAGTCACTAATAAAAACAAAATTTTTCAGTGTTAACAGGCTTTAAAAATCACCAACCAAGTAAATCCCGATTTATCGAAAATGAACTTTTAATTTATTTCTCTCCAAAGTATAAAACTTATTAAATCCTATTAAAATTATTATAAAACCGCTGTTAGAAAATGCGCATTTAACCGCAAGCTACGCTAAATTTAAATAGTTTTATGAGTGTTTTGTAAAAAATATTAGTTTGGATTTATAAACTAAAATTAAAAAAAAAAAAAAAAACTTATATTGTATCATAAAAAAATTGCCCCTTCCCCCTTATATTAAATCTGGGGTAAAATTACCACCTCCCTTATATTAAGGACTCGTAGCTGTTATAGCCTAGTGCGCGAGGTCAAGGCTATTTGGAGTCCAATTGTTAATGGCAATTAAATCAGGGAAATTGTCAAGACAGAAGTCCTCTGTCAGTTTCGTTTTGTGCTGGTGGTGAGTTCTTTTTTAGGGTCCACAACCCGCTAGAAAACATTGCTGGGACCGACTCATTACGCAGCGGCTTGAGGACTTAAACGTTCTTGTTGATCTTTATGTTTGATGTCAGAATGGATGATGAATGGATAAGCATGTTGAGTAACAATATGACTAGAATTTGCAGCTTGATCATTGGGTGCCATGATTCTATTGCAATGCTGGTTGTAAAGTTCTTGAGTAGTTAAGAGCGATTCGTTGGTAAACAGAATCTTTTTGTGGGCATTGTCAGCAACTCGAAAAACACTGCAGCTTTTTTTTTCTTCTTATTATTAAGGAAACTAAATTTTACATTTGTATAGACTCAATGCCTCGGGATGATGAAATGTGAAGCTGTTAGACTCTGCTACAATAACGTTCTTTAACATTATGCAATTAAATAATACCAACATATCATAATCTTTGGAAATATAACATAATTCAATAAATTTTTATCGTAATAAACAATAAGAGAAAATCAGAGATAATAAACGCATTAATAAATTTAATAATAAATGCAAATGACTGACCAGCTTACAGAGCCGCAATGAACAGTGTTATGTGAACTTATTTGTCACCCTGTACTTTAGCAAACACCTGATGTTTTTTTTTTCAATTTAAACTATTCATACGTCCTTTGAAGGAACAAATGCTGACCTTACCTGCAGTTAGGGATCCAGTACATTTCCAGGCATAAAGCAAACTCCAAACATTTTTAAGTTTATCTTTGCAGCTCTGAGCATGAAAATAGCGGTACTAAAAATTATTCGTATTTTCATTATTACTCTCCTGTATAAAATAGAAAGACAAATTTTTTATGTGTGTATATACAAGAATGAGATAAGTAAATTGAGCATATGAGAATTCAATACATTCAAGAATACCGATAATTTTGATAAAAATTATTGTAACTGAGAGAATACATTAATGCAGCAGTGGTTGTATTGATTTTAAAGTTTATAAAATTTAAAGAGATTTGCGTAATTTTCAAAGGGAAAGTAAGTATTACTTCAATTATAATATATTCTTTATTTATTTGTGTATGCTCAATGGTAAAAGACTTTTCAAAACTTTTCAAAGTGGACCGAGGATGTCATTGTACACCAACAGAACGCAACATTATTTTGAAGCATCATAGAGAGAGAGTAAATCTTACCCATATATACAAAATATTCTCGGATTTTCAGCAAAGATGATTTCAAATACCATAAATTATGAAGCAAAAGTTAAAAAACGAGGTGGAAAACGTAAGACTTCTGCACAAGAAGACTGAAGAACTGTAAGATACGTTAAAAGCAAACCATTTTCATCTGCCAAGCAAGTTAGAGATGATTTTGAATGACAAGTGAGTGGCACAACTATTCCTAGGCACTTAAGAGAGAACAGTTTATATGCATTCAGTCCACGAAAGATTCCTTTGTTGACAAAAACATACCGCTAAACGATTGCAGTTCGCAAACCAACATCTAAATTGGCCTATCAAAAAGAGGCGCAACATATTATGGACCGAAGAATTAAAAATCGTTCTTTATTTTATATTCTATAGAATTCTATGGATATTCCATAGAAAACCCATGAAATTCTATGAGTAAACAATGGTTTTTCCATGAAAAACGGAAATTCCATGGAACTCCCATGGGTGAATTTCCATGAAAATTGAAACCCTATGAAATTTCCATGAGTGAACCATGGTTTTTTTTTTCATAGCTCATGTTGCACAATGGGTTTTACAAATGCGCTTAAAGATGCCGTCATAACTCGTAGAGTTACAACCGTTTGTATTTTGAGTAATTAATATTTTCTGCATTCTTCTGTTTTTCTGTATTTTTCTGTATAAGACTATAAATTATATGTTTTTTATAATGCATTACATGATGATTCAAACTAGTCATACAGACATAAACAACATATTTGCAATAGCTAGAATATGATAAATGTATGCATTTTATAACGCATCATAATATGATATTATTAGAGATGTTGGTCTCGAAACTTAAATCTTGGTCCCGAGACGTCTCGAGATTCATTTAACTGTGTTGGTCTGAGTCTTGGTGATGAATCAAAATTTCTTGGCTGTAGTCTTGGTCTTTACTGTCTTTATGTTTTTGGATATTGTCATATTAAGACGCATTATAAAATGCGTATATTTATTTATTATTTATATTATATAATTATAAATTATTTATGCTTATACTTATTCTAGCTATTGCCAATAGCTTTGCTTACTTTGCATAACTTGCAACAGTATAGCAAGTATGTCAAGTGAGTCAGTTTGATTTTTAATGTTTATTTGGTTCACTACAAATATTTTAGTTTTAATGTACATTAGATAACTAGTGTATTAGATAAGCTAAGATAAATTAGATAAGCAGTGTATCGGATAAGATTAGATAACTAATCTACTAAAGATATCTTTTTTAATTTTTTTTAATGGCTTTAGTTTTCATAAAAATGTTTGAAGTTACAACACTTCATTGTATGGTAAATGTTTATTAAGTATTAAAAAACATTCACCATTATTTTTAATTTGTAATAAATGTTTTATTCAATTTTAGTTCTGTTAAGTTGTTTTTGTCTTTTTGTTGACGCGAACATTCAAGTCGGCATTTAATCAATGACTAGATCTAGTATGGATATTTGTTATGTTTTTTCTTTACTGTTAAATAGCAGAATTAATAGAATATATAAATAATGTAAAGATGTATAAATTCTTTAAATTTTAATTTATTATTTTATTTAAATTACTACATTATAAACATTATTATTTAAATAACTGCATTATAAGTTATTAAATAAATTACTACATTATAAACCAGCAGGTTTGACTAGCGATATAAATGTTGTTCATCATTTATATCATTTATAACATTGTCAGTTTTAATATGCATTTTATATATTTTTAAAAATAGTTCAAAAGCTGTTTAAATAAAATGGTGAATTGAGTTCGAATTAACCAGAAAAGATGTAAGCGTAATCTTTGGGATTCAACTTGTAATGATGTTCTAAGAACAACTTAGTTGGAGAAGGAAACTACGGTAATGTTTTAAAAATATCAGAAAGGGAAGTTAATTAATGCACAAGATTTTACTTCACAGTTAAATATGAGCATATAAAAGCAATGTTTATAAATAATACACTATTGTTTATTATAATACAATTATTTTAATTTGTTTATATTTAACAAATGTGAAGTGCTCGTCTTAAGTAAAAATAAATTAATTTATGTACACACTTTAATATTTATTATGTTTTTACATTACTCTATTTAATAAATTACATATTTATTTCATTTATTATGTTTTAAATAGTAAAGTAAAAATATAATTTTTGATTTTAATAGTGTGTGCATAAGTTCTTTTATTTTAACTTTATCATTTTATTTAAATTACTGCATTATAAGCAGGTAAGTTTGACTGGCGATAGAAATAATGCTTGATACCTTTCAGATAGATCGGACAAAGAAGAAGTAAGCTTTTACAATTTAAATTACAATTTATAAGTAATAATATATTTGTTGCTACCTTGTTCTCTATAAATGTTACCAACATACAGGAAACATTTATATATACCATAAATCTTTTTGTTTGAACTTTATCATATTATTTAAATTACATAATAGGCAGGAATGTTTGACTGGAAAATAGCTTGGGCGAAAAAGAGGTAATAATCTTATAACTATTATTTATAAATAATGATATATTCATCGCAATTATTTTCTAATAATTATAAAGTAAGTTATAATAGGTAATAATTATAAGTATAAATAAACTTGTAAATAAAGAAAATTAGTTAGTATGTATAATATACATTGTATATATTAATTGTATGATGTATTGTTTAGATTGGTGAAATGGACAATGATGCTAACTGAGACAAAAACAATAATGAATATCAAAATGTAAATGGTAATTTGTTTGACGTTTACCTGGTTTTAGAGATACAGTTGGCGATGCAATCTCACTTGTAAATCGTCTTGATGTTTTTTTAACTTGAATGATGATTCTTTTTAATTTCTTGAAACTTGAAGTTATTAATTATCAAATTTATATATACACTATTTTTATCAAATAGTTAATATAAAACAATAAACATGTAAATCGTTATATTTTCTGTAAAAATTATTTTCTTAATCTATTTCAATTGTTTATCACTGTATGTATATCACTTATAATATGATATTACTTGTAATTTTTTGTTTAATTTATTTATAGTATGCTTACACATATGCATACATTAAATATTGTGGTGAAGTCGAGTTTTATTGTTTTAGGTGCATTATTGCTATTATTTTTCAAAGATCTATAGGATTTAACAAGATTAAAGTTTTAATTTGTTTATTGATTTTATTCCGCGAAAGTGGTCCCATAAATTAAAAGAACTCAAAAATATTAGCGAGTTGCGTGATAAAATTTCCTTTTTATGGTATAATGTAACAATTGAAATAACATTAGATCATAAAAAACTTGAAAACAAAACATGCTATTTTACCATGGAAAATCCATGAATTTTTCTTGGAAAGGTGTTCCAAATACCCATGGAGATTCTATGGTTTTTCCATGGGTTTTTTAAATAGATTTTCCACGGAAACTTTTCGCAAGGGCAGGTTTAAGGCAATAAACAAGACATCCAGCTAATTCAGAATTCCAGAAAAAAGAATACCATTAAGTCTGTGAGACATGGTGGAGTCAAAGCCGTGGTATGGGGCTGCTTCTCATAAAATGGTGTCATGCCGCTAAAATGGGTCTTCCAACAAAATAACGATCCGAAACACAATATTCGCAAAGCAAAGTAGTGGTTTAAGGTCAATAGGGTTAAAGTTATGGAGTGGTCTGCTCAGTCACCCGATCAAAACCCCTTTGAAAACTTAGGGGGAGACGTTAAAAAAGCATATACTAATACAGTTACCTATACAGTTGCTAATCCAAATAATGCTCAGCAGTTATGGATAGCTATTCAACAAGCATGGTACGCAATACCCGCAGAAAACGCCAACGCCTTGTTGACTCAATGTATCGGCGTTACGAAACCGTTATCCAAAACAAAGGTTTTACAACAAAATACTAAGAGTAAATATTATTATATTATACTTATTTTTAACTCTTTAATGTTAAAAAAATAACTTTTTAAATGTTTTACTCTAAAAAAATTATTTTTCTCCATTTTCAGATACCACTGCTATTTCAATTACTGCAACCTTTTTTTAATATTATTGTTTTGTTTCTGAAATAAAATGTAAAACTACAATTGATGTGATTTTTTTTTTATTCTATTAGATTTACGTGTCAAAATAAATAAAAAATAATAATGCCTCCCCTCTGCCCCAAATGCGAGAGCAACTAGTTGATAAAATAGACTTTTTGATACTCTCAACTAAATTTGAGTTCATCGATAAATTTTAAGTATTATTGTATAATCTCTAAGCGCTCAAAAATTATAACCATATAAAATTTGTAACCCCCTCATTTCGGCATAGGCTCAACAAGTTGATCAATTTTTCCTAGTGTAAACTTATTTCATGTGGCTTTAATAGCTTCATATAGCTCATTGGCATTTTTGAATAGTTTTTATTGTTTTAGAAAAAGTTTAACTTAATGCCATAAATTTTTAATCAGATTGTGATCAGCTAACCACTTCAATACTTAATTTTAGTTTGTTAGCTAACCACTTCAATACTTAATTTTAGTTTGTTGCCATTGTTTAACAAGTTTCGGGCTGTTGTCTATTGAAATATTTTCCATAAAAACATAAGAATAAATAAATCGATCGACTATTAAAACTGAGGCTAAAAATAAGGATTTTAAGGAGATTTAAGGAGATATTTTCCTAATATTTAAGGAGATTTGGTTGCAAGCAACAATTTTTTGTAAGTAAAAGCAAGGAGAATTAAGTAGAAAACAATTGCATTAAAAACAGAATCATATTTTTTCAAATTTTTTTAAATATAAACAGAAAAATTGTTATAAACTAATTATAACTTAATAAAAGTAAATTAAAATCAAAGTATAACCAATAAAAATATTATTATTTTGTTCATTGAATTTATGACATCAATATTGATTTTATCGATCAATATTGATTAAATAAATTATGTAATCAGGGTTAAAACTATTAAAACTATATATAATAGAAATTTATATATATAATTTTAAACATAAATAAAACATTGATTTAAAATGTCAGTTCAAATTCTTAAAACAAAGATAAAAATACAAAACATTAACACTATCTGTGTGATCTCGATAACTTTACTTAAATGATGTGAAACAATAAAGAAACAAATTTATAAAATGTATACAAAAAGTTCTTTGATTTGCAAACTATCGAATTATATACTTGCTTTTTTATTAATAAGTATAATTTATTCACTTTAATAAAATTTCCTAGATGATTAAAAAAAAAAAAAAAAAAATAAGGAGAAAATAAGGAGAAATTAAGGAGAGCAGTCAAATTTTAACTTTTTTTTAACGCTATTTAAGGACTTTTTAAGGATACTTTAGATTTTTAAGGAGGATTGGGAACCCTGTAATGACATTATTTTAATGGATAGTCACTGAAACTAGAAAAACAATCCCAGACCATTGCAATTTTTCAATAACCATGCTAGGTTGGTCTTCTTGTGCATTTAGGATCTAAGCGTTTACCTATAGGTACATAGGGGTGAGCAAAACCGAATATCCTATCCTTTTTTTTGAAATCGGATTTGAATTTAACCGAACCGTAACAGATATCCGGTTAAAATCTGTAGTTAGAACTTCCAAATAGAATGAGCATAACAGGTAATCCAGAATAGAATAATTAAAATCACCCCTAGTTAAAACTTCCAACTCGGAAGAACTTTAATCTTGTTAAATCCTACAGATCTTTGAAATGATCCCTATAGGTACGTAAACGTAAAGGTAAACGTTTAAAATCCTTTAAACTGGTATCAGGACCTTCCAAATTGCACTTTGTTTCCACATTGTTCCACAATACTTTTTGCCAGCATTAACAGTCCAGTGTTTATGAGCATTTGAAAATTTAAATCCTTTCAGTTCATTAGAAAAATGAAAGGCTTAATGGCGGCTCTGAAGTTCAGAAGTCTTGAAATTTAAAATCGTCTGCAAATTGTATTTTCGAATACTGAATGTTTCAATTTTTGAACAGTATCATTAACATTTTCAGATGGACATGCAATCACTGTTTAGAGCTCCGGAATTGCTAAATATAATTTGAGTGTGGACTGTAAGAGGTGAAACTGTAAATAAAGTGCTTAGTAACCACTTTTCTTTGGTCAGTTTTGTTGTAATAAAACACTTTGTAGGTGGGTACTTTAAAAGAAATTCTGTCTCCTATTCAATTTTTCTTCCCAGAAGTTTCATCAGTGTAAAAAGTAAAGCATCCTGATTTTCTTGACTTCAGAATCATCTCAGCATACTGATTTGGTCTGAAAACTCAAACAACTCATTTGATTCAGCTAAAATCTCAATCACGGGGTAAGAATGAGTGAAACCGTGAGTGGAAAATATTGACAAACAATTTTGAATATTCCTCTATTACAAAGATTTATCAAGAATTTAACCATATAATGATTTTCATTTAGCCCTGAAATGTCATCACTGAAAAGACTAACTAAAGTTCCACTAGGAACTTCAGTTTTTAAATAATACAGTATTATAGAGCAAATCTCTGGGGATTTATGCATCATTTGTTCAGCAACTTTTACGCTTTACATTGTCACTTTTTAGTTTAATTTAAAACTATTACACTCGCTGCAAACATCAACTTGCGGTTGCCCGAATGATAAACTAAAGTTTTCCTTAAAGTATCTATCACAAAAAATATATATTACTTTATATATTTTACTCTTAACTCAGGGTGGTCTATTTGAAACATTAAAAACATTTTAGAAATATTCAACTCTGCATTCAAATATTTCTTTATCCAAGCACCATAATGTGTTTCCCTCACTTCAAATTTTAAAATGTGTTTATACACACATATATTGCCATCAATTGCATTTCCGCGATTTTTGCCTCTCATATTGACAGGTGTTTGATTCCACAGTATTAGGCTGCATAACCTTCCAACTCAATCTCGAGAAACATCATGTATTTAAAAAAAATAATTTTATAAACTGGATGAAACTTATTGGTTTTCATGTTGTACACAATGTTGAACATGAAGCAGTACTATTTGAGTTTTTCGTTTTTCTATATTTAACTGTCTTCTATTAATGTTTGTAAATGTAAATCTTATTTATTTTTAGTTTTTAACTGTAAATAAAAACTGTTCCAGATTGTATTTTTCATTTCATTATCAATATGCAAACTGCATTTGTTTGAAACAGTTGTACACTAGTTCATCAGGAATAGATTTACCAGAAACAAGGTCACCTTTCTAGTTTGTGTATTCTTTACCTTATACTCTAGCTTTATTTATATTTTCATTCAAAATGACTTGTTTTCGTTTATCATCAAAACTATTTCACTGTGAATTTTTTAAACCAAATACCAAGTTAAAACACTGTTGTAAATCATGTCTTTAAGCCACTTAAGAACAATTTATAATCAGCTAGGAAGCAATTAACGCTTGTCAACTTTTTTATAAGAAGAATATTTGTAGATAAGAAGATTCGCAGACAAAGAGCTATACAGTAATAAAGCATTAGTGATTTAGTGTCTCTAAGAAACTTATAATAAAATATCTCAAAACACTAAACAATAACATTAACCTTAAAACCTGCAGATATTTAATCTCTCACTCACAACAAATCTGATTGACAGGAATGCTAGAGTGGATGGGTAGGAAACGTGGCGCCATCTATACTTAAATATGAGAACAAAACAAGATAAACATAAAATTTACTGCAGAAAGCTGCCATGTAGTTTTACTTGAAGGTTTCTGCAATAAAAAAAAATTTCAAGACAAATTGCAACCCGTTGAAAGTCTTGATAGTTCATGTGTTTCTCCATAACAGGGTTTTGGCGATTCTATATTATATTTGTGCATATTGTATATTATTATTGTTTTTGAAAAAAATGTCACTTGACAGGTTTCTGAAAATAAATGATTTATTTATTTGTATGCATGTGTGTATGCATGCAGTAATTTAAAAAAAGTTTAACTTACTGGCTTTTCTTTCTCACAGCACTTTGAATATCTTGCAACTCCATGTCAAGCCAAGACTTACAACTAATTCCAGATCGACTCAAAGGCAAAAGTGGCAGTGGCGGAAAATAAGGAAATTTAACGTGTTTATTACAAATTTTACCTGTATCATACGATTTTAAGAAACTATTGTCTTCAATAGAAGAAAGGATTTGAAGTAACAGTGGATCATTTTTCCAGTTTGTGACTACCTAAATATATAAAATCAGATTTGGAATCTAAAATACAATAAACTTGAATGGTGTACCATTTTGAATTTTCTAATTAGGTATGAGTTAATTGAAAAGTTTTCTTAAAAAACATCAGACATGTATAAAAAATTTTAAAATAACTTGATCCACTCACACACACACACACACACACACACACACAAACACACACACACACTTATAAATAAAATACCCCAAATTAAATTATATAGATAAAACTCATTGCAACATAAGTTACAAAGAAAAGATCTTTGCTATTCCTAACTGGAATCAGAACCAAAAATCGAAGCCAAACAGGAACATGACTTGAAACCATAATCAAAAAATAATTTAAGTTAATAAAAATAATTAATAATGGGATTCAAAAACTGGACGATTTTCTCGACAAAAGAAAAAAAATTTTATTTTCAAAAATTTTTAAAAATATCATTTTTATCTTGAATCTAGTTGATTGGCAACTGAACAATGTTATTTTTTTCAAATGCCGAACCACACTTTTCGATTGCATTTTTTATAGCAAATTTTACTTCCAGAACAGACATCACTGGAGGTTGTTTAAAAGTTTCAACTAATATTTTGCAAAAGTTTTAACTAAACAAGTTTTTAACTTGTTGTCACAATTTGAATGCAAGAACCAGCAGTTGACAACTTTTTAGTTACTTTCTTAAAACAATTTGATGCAAGAATCAGTACTTGACAATATTTTAGTTACCTCATCAAAAACAAATACAATATTCTGGTGTAAGTTTGATGTCAGGGTGATGACATGAGTACATATAATCCTCAATTTCTTAGGTAATCAGATTCTCTTAAAACTTTGTCATTGGTGAACCATTCTGAACCATTCTTAGATTGTTTGTTTCACTTATGAAGTATTTTCAAACCAAACTTGTTTTTCTTGTTAAATCTATTTTGTTTTAAAATGAAATATAGAGTAATATTTAGTTTCATATACTAAATATATACAAAGTATATAAAAGAAATTCTTTGAGATATATAAGAGAAATATAATATTTTATTTTAGAATCAATTATAAGTTTAAATCTATTTAGTATTAGAATGAAATATAGGAGTATTTTTTAATGTTGCTAGTTTTAGTCAAAAACAACTGTTAAAAATATAATTGAAATAAATAATAATTATTAATAACAATAATTGTTATACAAAAAATTATTTTTAGACAACTATTAATGATTTGCTCTCTTTGGACAAATTTTTATGACTTCAACACAAAGATTTCAATTACCATGAATATTATTTTTGCAATTTAAAGTGTAATTTAAATACTGTAGCGCAAAGCTTAAGTAGAATTGAAGAGAAACAATTTTGTAACATTTATAAATAATTGTAATATTTAATATATATCTACTTATATAATAGTTACACATACACATAACAAAATATTAGCTTTCAAATAACAATGATAAAAAATATTAAAATATTTGAATATTAATTTATAATTAGTTAAAACAAAGTTTGAACAAAGCCAAATCTAATTTCCTACAATTTTCAATGATAATAATTTAATTTATAAATAAAAATAGTCTCAATAATATATCAATATTTAATTAAAAAAAAATTATTCAAATTATTTTAATCAAAATGATAGTAACAATATAATTCTAAATAAAGCTTTATGGTATCTATTTTCTGTAGTATTTTAAACCAAAACACCAGCCAAGATCATAAATATATTTGGAATTAGGAAATTTGGTTTAACTCAAAATTGTGGAGACGAATCAAGACAAGTTTTTCGTTTGATAAACCAAAACAGTTATAATATTAAAAATACTTGTATATAAGTTCATAAAAAATAAAAAATCTGGCTTGGATTTTGTTGTAAGAGAATTCGGCTAAAATGATTTTGTTAAAACTTTATTGAAAAGGGTTTTGTCTGCACTTAAATTATATAATATAGGTTTGCTATTGCAGCTAACGAAGCTTTATTATGAAAGTAGGTTATGCAGACAATGTATTTTTTTAAACCAACATAAACTAAATTATAAAATAAAACTTAAAACAAAAATTTAAGGTTTATTAAACCAAACAATCATAAAATACCAAATTAAAATACTGTTGTAAATCACTCTTCTTATAAAAAAAATTAAACTTTTCAAGAGGTTAAGATATTATAGAAACTTTTTTGCTTTCTGTAAACATTCAATGAATAACATTGTAAATCAAGACTTATGTTTAATATATGTATATTGTCTGATAATACAAACTTTTTTGTAATTGTAAGACTAAAGATATAACTTAAACTGAAATCAAAATTTTGAAATTATTCAAAAACTATAATAAAATTTTCTGTAATAAATATAATAACTACCTATATTTGCCAAAATTAAAATTTATTCGATTAATTATTAAATCTATTATTTAATCAGCTTAAAATCAAACACTTATTGTATTATAAAATTAAATTATCAAAACACTTTGTAAAGAATTTTAATGAATGGAGTTAATCATTTAATTGGGCAAAAAAATTTAAAAAAAAAAAATTTCGAATGATTATTAAACCTACATTTGCAACTTGCCTCATTTTTATCAATTTTTCATTTTGTAATCTGATTTCTGGTGAATTGAGATGCATAGATTGATAAAAGCAAACTTTTTTTTTAGTTTTTAAAAAATAATTTTGAATTAAATAAATTCTCTCAATTTGTTGATTTGCAACATGTTAAAATTTTTTTATTTGGTGTAACATTAAAAGCATTTTTTATTCAGAATATAATTTTATTTGTTTAATGAACCAACAACTTAATTAATGTAATTATAACAACTGTATAAACAAATTTTTCTAAGCATATATTCTGTTACCTCCAAATCTATATTTATTATCTTAAAATTCACAAGAAAAAGTAAAAATAAACAAAAAACTGTTTTGAGATCATAATAAATTTAAAAAGTTTAAACTAGGCAAAAGATTTAAAAAGAAAAGCAAAAAGGTAAAAGTGAGTAAAATAAAAAGCTAGATAATCAATTTCAGGAAAAAAATAATAAAATGTAGAACAGTGTTTTACATCATCTACTTAATCATCCATATAATATCTTTGTTTGACACCATCTAGTTAATAATATACGACATCAAACCTACAAAAAAATCCAAATTTAAAGAATTTAATAAGTTAATTAGATTAACTTAAGACAAAAATAAATGAGATTTAAGGAATTCAACTTTAAGAAATGTATTTCAAGTTATGTGTAACTAAATAATATTTTTAGATATTTCATAAAATTTACTTTTTTGAGCTAAAGTAATGTAAATTTTATTTACAGAATAATTTATAACATTTTAACACTTAATAAAACTTCAAAACTTTAGGCTATCCTCTCTCTCTCCCCCCCCCCCCAACTTTAATAAATGGCTGCTACTAAATGTAAATACACAAATTTTTGGAAAAAAAAATTGAGACACCTAACATTAAACCTAAACCACATCATAACTAATCTAAAGATATTTGTCAATGTCCTCGGTCAAACCAATAAAACCTAATAGAGATTAACGATTTTTATGTCAAAAACTGATTGAGATACAATAGATATGTAAAAACTATTATTTAAATGTGATTGAAATATTTTCTATGTCTTTTCGGTTTGGTGAGTTGGTTCTGTAAACTTAGTAAATGAACATTAAGTTTGTAGGTTAAGGCAGAAAATTAACTCATGTAACATATAAATATAAAAATAAAATAATAATAACATCAATAAAAAAAAAAAAATTCAAGTAGTTATTTTGCATTCTATATTAAATAATAAAGAGTAAACTTATGAAATAAGCTTCTAAAAGTATAAAATAATCCAGTGTGTTTTGCTTAAACTTAAATTGAGCTCTTGCCTTTAGTTTAAACTTATGAAGTAAGCCTGTGTATTTTATTTTTTTGGGAGGTAAAGACTTTTGATTAGAAATTTTAAAAAACAATATCATTTAGGGTAACAAACTTGTATCACAAACTTCAGGAAAAATAAACTGTATAAAGTACTTTTGACTGTAAGATGCAAGTATTTTGAGATTTTTTTTGATAAACTTTGTTATGGGTGCTTATGAACTCTTTCATCCAACCTACTCTGCGATGCTAATTATCAGACAATATATTGTTCATTTTATCACAAAGACTACATATACTATAGTTGTAAGACAACTTTTAAGCATGTTTATAAGTAAAAAACCATATTGGGTCTTGCTACTTTTAAGTGTGTTTATAAGTAAAAAACTATATTAGGTCTTGCTACTTTTAATTAAGTTGTAATTATTTGACCATTTGTGCATTTAAAATTAAATGGATATTCCTTCTTCTCTATTTTTCATAAGTTCAAAGTTTTTTAAAATCAAGTCAAGTACATTATTTATTTTTGTTATATCTAATAACTCTCTTATCTTTTTGTATTAATTAATTGCATTACATACTTTCTGCTCAGATATCATGTATCATTCTGTTTTTGTAATGAAGTGCAGTTTTCTGAAAATATAAAATAATTTGATTAAATAACAGAGCATACTTAAGTGCATGGAAATTGATGGTTTTTGTGCATGGAAATCAATGGTTTTTTGCATAAGTGTGCCAAAAAAATTAAAAAACCCAGTTTTTGTAACTACTTTGCAGTTATGAAATTCACATTTATTCACTATAAAACACATGTATTTTTTAATGATAAATGAAGTGGTACACATAAAAGTAATAAATAGATGAATAAACATTTTTAAAAATTAAGTATTTTCATAGAAAATACAAAAATCATAATAATATTTGCAAGTAGAATGAAATTTATTCAACTATCTGTTTTATTATTTAAAAAACAAATTATTTTACAATTGTAATGACAATGTTTTTTACAACAACTAATTACTCCTTAATGTTTTCCGCATTAACTATTTCAAAAGACTGTTTAAACAATCTAATTGTAAAAAGTTTTGGCATAAATTAAATGACTTCATGCATAGGTAAAATCACCATTTTGTACTTAAACTGCAAGCAGCTACTTAACAAGGCATGCTGTTCCAATTATAAGACTACTTTCCAATTATTTATCAGTGAGATTAGTTAATTAAGATTGTTCATAATCATTAATGGTCGTTATGGTAGATTATGATTGAGATAATTGAGATTTAATTGTGTATGAGTTAAAAAACAAATAAAATGCAAATTCCCCTCAGTCTGATACCATTCGTTGACAATAATAGTGGTATCGGTAATAATAAACAGAAGCCAACTCTCCTTTGTAATTAAGTTTTCAAGTTTAGTAGACTCTGAGATGGATATCCTCCCAGGAGCCTCTAAGCTTAAACCTTCCCTATGACAGACATTTTGGTAGACCTGGTAGATCAAGATCCTGATCAGCCAACCCCATAGTAATACACTTTGGGGAAAGATACCAAGTATGGTTTCAAAGACTTTTTAAAAAAGCACTCTCAACACCATAATCCCAATCCTTTTAAATGATTTCAGCAGCTTTGTATGCCTTAAGGTCATTTACTACTGCATGTTCAGCTTTGGTGGATTTGAGAAATGGAGCAAAGTATAAGACAACAATAAAGTTAGCCTTAGAGACTAGAGTCTTCTGATCATCACTCAGGAAGTTAATAATAGCAGAAGTAATATCCAGAAATCCCAAGTAGATGCTGTCACACATAAACCTGGCATTATTGTTAGCACCTGGTTGGTACAAACTAAACTTTTCAAGCTTGGTTGAAGTGACATTCATATAGAATGCAACATACTCTACCAAGTGATTTTAATTTTTCCTAGGAAAAACATTATGCTCAAGGGAATAAGCAATGAATTTTTTAGAATTGAGATATAAACTGTGAATAATATCCAGTTCACTTTTATGAAACTTCTTAAATTTCTTTTCAGTTCCTGCTTTACTAACAATAGGGTGAAAACTATTTATCCAAGTGTTTAAATCTTTATACAACTGTTTAGGTCTCACAGTTTGTTCTCTAAAAATAGCTTTGATGCCCCATTTTATATGGATCTCTGCAATATAGTGCCGACACAAGTAAACTGGTTGTCCCAAAACAAAGACTAAAGTTACAATTGCTCTTGATATCTCTTTTTTGAGACTGTTGTGTTGGAACACACAGCAATAATATTCTTTGATATTTCAAAATATTCTGGAGTACAGTAGCCATATCATTTGCTTTTCCACTGTCTACAGGAACAACCCAAAGAAGTAAATAATTTTTTGAAAAAAACTCATGACTTGTAACTGATAATGCTAGTCTACCAATAAGAACTCTTTTCATCGATTCTTCTATGTGCTATAAATTTTTCCATCAAAGTACCAATGACTTATTATTCATTGCTTCCATATACTCATTACAGATTTTACAACTTAAACAGATTTTTATCTTTAAATTTAATAACTTCATCAATCAGATAATACCTTCATCAATCAGATAATAACTTCATCAGTCAGATAATAACTTCATCAATCAGATAATAACTTCATCAATCAGATAATAACTTCATCAGTCAGATAATAACTTCATCAATCAGATAATAACTTCATCAATCAGATAATAACTCTCTGTATATACTTAATTCTTTAGGGACCAGATCTGTTTCTTGATTTAAGTCTATTAGGTCAGGTTTATCACCAAATTTGGTTCATTGCTAATGTCAGGGTGATAATCTTTTCTATCAAGGTACAGCTGGGCAGGACTATCAGAGAAGCAGAGGTGGAAAAAGTAAAACAAAATTGTACTCAAAAAAAAGTACTGTTACTTGAGTAAAATTTTACTCAAGTACAAGTAAAAGTTACCGGTCGAAAAGTTTACTCAAGTAAAAGTAAAAAGTAGCTTATTAAAAATGTACTCAGAGTAAAAATTGCTTTACTTTTTCAAATAACAAAGCTGTCAAATAAAAAAGCAAAAATCATGTAATCTATTCTTTTCTGTATAAAATTTTTTTTTTGCACAGAAAATTTTTTTTATGGCTGTAAAAAGTTAAAAGAAACCAAGCTAAAGCAGTTAAAAGTCGTTATAAGCGCGCTCAACATTTTTTTTTAAACAATTTAAAAGTGTCATTTTTATTTAAGTGAGCAAAACTCAAAAAAACGAAAAAATTAAATTATAGTGTTTGTAAAATTAAACAATACATAATAAATTTTTTTACTCAGTAAGGCATATGATTTCAAATAAAGTGAAGTACAATACTTTAGAAAAAAAATACTTAAGTAAAAGTAAAATTACACATTTTAAAAAATACTTGAAAAGTAAAAATTCACAAAATAACTACTCAATTACAATAACCTGAGTAAATGTAATTCCTTACTTTCCACCTCTGCAAAGTAGTAGTTTTTTAGTATAAAGAAATCAAATCTTATTTCTCTCTTGCATGACATTATATTAAAAAAAGGAGAGAAAGTGGTGTTAAATACAAAAAAATTGACTAAGAAATACTTTAAAAAGATACTAAAAAACATTAAACCTAAAATTAATTTTCCTTTACAATTTTTCAAAAAGTAAATCATTTTCTTCACTGATTTATTCTTGATCTTTATTGTCTGTTCTTCCTGGATCATTAAGAATCAACTGATCTGTTTCAGCTTTTTTCTTCAGCTCTTCGCGCCATAAGTAACTGTCAATTCTTCTCTCAATCAAAATAAATCTGAATTTTTGAAATTTAATATATAAAAATGTTTAAAGATGTGACAAATCTTAATCAGTTTAAGTTTAATAAAATATTTTGTACCCTGGCCTTTAACTTTTCATCAACGCAACCACTAATAAACATTTTTCTGTTTTGATCTTGAAGAAAGTTTAGTTCTTTTTTCATTGTAGTACTGTCTCTTAGCATAGAAGTATCCTGACACATGGACTACTCAAATTATTGAGAACTGATGTCAAACAGTTTATCGGTCATTATCAGGAACTTTTATTGTTATTTTTGAGATCCATTTGGTTTCATTTTTTAGTGTTCTCTCATTACAAACAGCTTTATATTGGTTATGAATTTCCAAAAACTTGTTTAGTATGCTTACTTCTGAAACAACTTAGTTCTGAAAACCACAAGAAGCCCAAACATTTACAATAACCAAACAGTATTTTTCTGTACCAGCAATGCAAGGCCCATTAGTTCCTTTGCATTTCATATCTCAAAAAATGTCTTTGGTGCACAAACAAAGTTAGTCTGATTGGCCCAAATCTTTTAACTCTGGAGGAAATAATGATTAGAAAATCTAATAAGATGACTATTAGTTGGCAATTGTCTGATAGGTAGAGAGTTCAGTGGAGTTTCAAGAAGATAGACAGATCTTTTTGGGCTGTAAATGATTGGCTTTACAGCTCCTTTTTTAGCTTTTTCTTTTCCCATTTTTCTTAAGTATTTAAAACTTTGAACAAAGAATTGAAAATAATCAACTGTGCATTTAATTGTATTGAGTATTAATATAATAAGAACTTAATAGCAGACAGTAGTACCGGTGGGGTGGTGGGGTCCAAGAGGTTAGAGGAAAGAGGTCCTAGAGTTTAGAGGAAGAATGGGGTGGGTTGGTATTTGATGGGCATTGTCGTTATGATTATGAACAAAAATAAACAAATGCATTTTTATGGCACACCAGCATTACTCCACTATTTCCTGTATTGTGTACGCTTGAAGAGGAACTCGTTTTAAAATAAAATGCTGAAATGCTGAAATTCTTTAAATAAACTGAGTTTTAACATTATATTGTATGGATTATTTATGTTTGAAATTATTATATTAAGTATCTTATACAACGTACAATATATAATTTTAATTTATAAACATGTATAATGTACCTGTTTATAAAACAAAAATGATAATTATTTGTTAAAACGGTTTTTTACTTGTAGCTGTTGCAAGCATCAAGAATTTTATAAATTTTGCCCACAAACTCATACTAGTTAGCAAAATCCATAGGACACCTTTTTTTTTTGCATTTTTGGGTGACCCTAATCTACAACATTTTAAAGTGAGAATGTCAAATGCATATATAAATCTAACCTTTAGGTGGTTAACTTTGTTTATTATTGTCATCATAGGATCATATTCTGACTTTTCATAAATGTCTAAAAACACATGCCCACCCTAAATTAAGCAATAAAATAAAAAATATTTTCTCAGAGCAAATTGTTATTGTATTAATAAATGGTTTTACAGAAAGATTAACATAAATTTACTTTCTTATTTGTATGCTTTAGGTATTTGGAGTGATGCGTTCTTCGGAAATCATGTATATGTTTGGCACAAGTATTCATTTCTTTATTGATTTTGGTCTAGTGAAAAAAACGATAATATATATAAAAATGAATAATAAAAATAGTAATAACTTGACATTAAAAAGTTGATTTCATTTTCTTTTTTAAAACATCATAAAACCCATATTTCATAAAGCCTTTTATTTGTTGAACTACAGCAAAATTATTTCTCTACAACTAACATGTCAATAACAAGTTCATATTTAGGTTCTTTTTTTATTTACTTACCTTTTTTCAAAGGAATACAAAAAACATACCAAAAAAGATTGTTAAAAAAAAATAGACTCATTTAAGGTTTCCACTCTACTTTCTTGTCAGCCCAACTGTTATTCATAACTATTTTGTTAATTTTTATGTTAGTTTGACAATTTCATATAAAAGGTTGGATAAAATTACTTAGGATGACCTGTTTAGTCACATTCAATGCTTTTTCAAATACTTAGATAAGATCTAAAAGTAATTATACATAGAAATGAATCGAAAAGCAGTAAACGAAGCAATAAAATGGCAAATAATAGGTATGAAGGATAGCTCAATGATCAGTAATAGAGAAATAGCAAGAAAATTAAAAACTTCAGAGAATTGTGTCAGATATACTCTTAAGACATTTAAAATAACAGGTGGCATCCAATAGTATGCAGGATCAGGTAGGTTAAAAAAAGCTACCGAAAGCGAAAATGGTCTTATATTTCGTCAAGTAAAGCCAAAGTTTTTGTCAACTCACCAATGCATTTAACAAAAACTGTGAAAAATATATTTTGTCTCTATGCAGCTCTTAGAAAACTTATGTTGATGGCCAGTGATCGGCTCACATGATTAAGATGGTGTAAGGAGAGAATCAGATGGTCTTTGGAGAAGTGGAAGCAAATAATTTTTAGTAATGAAAGTAACTTTGAAGCAATAAATAAAAAAAAGCAAAGTTCTTGTTAGAAGATTTAAATAGGAAAAGTATAGTAATTGCTTGTTGTACCAAGGTTACAAAGTGGCGACAGGAGTGTTGGATCTGCTTTAATCTTAACAGAGTAAGAGTGTGTAACATTTATACAGGTTGAATCAACCAACAAACTGCATGGTTCCATCAGTAGACATGCCAAGTGATTGAAATAAATGGTGGCAATTTCAACAAGATTTGGCACTCAGCTTGTACAGTAAAGTATATATAAACAAAGGATTTATTGCCCTGGCCAGCTCGATCACCAGATTTGAATCCAATCGAGTCTAGTTAAGCTTGGACGGACTAAGAATTAGTCAAGGTGCAAATATGATCCATAAAAAGCTTAAAGCAAGAACTAGATACCATTTGGAGAAGAGCACTAACCAAAATCCGCAACAATCTTGTAAAATAAATGCAAAAAAGATGTGTTGCTTGCAAAAAAGCTTGTGAGGGATATTTTAAATACTAGCTTAGATGTTATTTTTGTTGCTTTAATTTTTTATAAATTGCAGGTTTTTTATTGATATTTTTTGTTATTATGTTTGATAATGTTTTTATTTACAGTTTTATGTTTTAGTATGCCATTCACGTGCAAGATTTAAAAAGAAATTTAGAAAGATTTACTGTGTTCAGGCAAATTTAGCAAGTTATTAACACAAACTATTTACATAACCAAAAGATTGTCTCTGTTGCAAGTGGCTAATTCTTTTCTGTGTTTTTCTGCTACTTTCAACAAAAACTGTTTCTGGCCTTCACTTTTTATTATCAATGAACTAAAATTCTGAATCAAACCAACCCCAAATTCAGCTACATCATTGACACCTGCTAAGTTAATTGCTAGCTTGAGGACTACCTGGAATGAATCAATATCCTTCCAACTCTAATCTAAAAAATTTAAAAACTGTAATCAATCCCAGCAGTGTTAAAGAAGCTGCTTGATAATATAATAAATAATAAAGTGTCGATACTTTTTCTGATATAATATTATTTTGTTTGAATGGTTTTTTAATTTATGAGATCAAATTCATCAATGAAATCTTTAGATAAGGGCTACTGGTATTTGATTCAACAGAAAAAGATTCTGTTTCATTATTTTCTGTTGAAACTAGTAAATGTGTAAATATTAGTTTACTTATCATTTCAAAATTCGATAAAATTTGACTTTCATGACAATCTTTAGATATCATCCTTCTGGAAGTTCTGAACCAATCACTCTGGAAATATCATAATTAAAAATATATTTAAAATAGTATATACATGATACTGTGAAGTGATTTTTGTATATAGTTTATAAATGACATTTTGGAGTGGATTATCTAATAAGATGGCCCTTTATGTTAAAAAAGTATTGTAAGATAATAATCATTAATTAAGTTATACAATGTTTAAAAATACATTTTTCAAATACTGGCAATATCCATGTCACCATTAATTCCGCAAAAACTAGAAAAAACTAGATTACTTTTTTGTAAATAATTTCATAAACAAACTATTTTCTGCCCTGTTTCATCTGTCTATTCAGAGAATATTCTCAGAGGCTAGTAACATTTTTGTTGAAAAAAGACCTATGTTGTAGCTCCAAAACTGGAGTGTAACTTTTATTTAAATCCTCACCTGGAATACAAAATTCTATTATATAAATCATATATCAATTTTTTGAATGTATATATTTTCTATCTTCAGTGTCTAGTTAATTACCATACATTTAATTTTATTAAATATTTTAATATTGAAATAATTATGTAACTAATTTTGATAGTTTCAGAAATATAGCAAACAAAATTATATTTTATTCATTTAGAACTTTGAAGTTTTATAGGTTTACCCATAGGTATACCCTTATGCAATTTTTAATGAAAAAATAATAAACTGTAATAGCAATCTCTTGGTATTCTCTGGCAAGTCACTTGGCAGTGGTGAAAAAAGTGGTGAAATGGTTTATAAAATATATTTTATAGATTCAAAAATTAAAAAATTAAGCCTTGTTTACTATTACACTATAAAGGTATATAAATACAAACGATGCAATATATCAAACAAATAAAATAGAGCCTTTTAGGACAATTGTTTAATAATTTAATTTACACAGGTCTTAAGAATTCAAGGTAAAAATATTGGGCATTCAAACTATAATTACTCTAAATCCGGTCAGAACTAGAATGAACTAAAAAACTACAAATTTTGGTACATCCCTAGTTCTCCTGTATTTTTATTTTGAATAATGATATTGAAAAATCCTTATCATCTTGTTCACTTTGACTTTGTTCCTCTTCTATTTTGGCAATCTTTTGTTTACAAGGTTTGCAGATTTTCTATTAATCATAATTTTTGACTCTTTTATTGTAACTATGCCAAAATTTTCTAAACATAATTTTTCAGAAACTTTATTTTGTTTTGTTTTTGAAATTAAAGAAATATATAATATAAATATATTATAATTATATAAGAAAATAATATTATATTATATAATAATAAAATATTTAAATTTTATAGCTACTTACTAGTAATTTTCTTTGTGTGCACATTGATTGAATGACAACAAGCTTTCTACCATATAGCATATATTTTCAAATATTTTGTATTGTCTTTCACATAATATTCCTAATTTTGATCATGCAACCTTACAGTGTATAGATATCGTAGTATATCAGGATATATCATGGTAGTGGTGTAGTGGTAGACTCACCTCATAAGCGAGAAGTTCCAAGTTCGATCCATACAAAGTCTCTGGTAGTAATACACTCAACTTACTTTTCAGTGCAGCAGCCTTGTTCATCAAGTGTCATGTTTCGAGGTTATTTAGTTAAGAGAGGGTTGTAACCACAACTAAAAGAAGCCTCCTCAACTGTAGTGGCTTTCATGGCATTGGGAAGATGAATTAAAATAATTAAAAACATTTTGTTGGCCTTTGCATGCCTTGAAGTCATTAAGTGAAAAGATCACATTTTAATAAGATAATTTATCATAAGATTTAAACCATAAGAAGAAAGTATTTCTTAAAACAAATAAATAAATTCTTCTTTCCTTCTTAGTTTTTAGTGTTAAAAAAAAAAAGTTTTTAATATCAAAAAAGTTTAAGCCTTTTTAGATTTCTTTTTTAGCATGATGTTATGCACTGGTAGATATTGTTACTTTTTATTCATATATATATCCATTTGTTGATTTGCCAAAATTCTAATAAAATTTTACCAATTAATTATAATTACCAAAAATTAATAAACAAATCCACATCAGTATCACACTTGGTCAGTTTATATATATAAAAAAAACAAAACAATTTGTGTATTTCAGTAGTTGAGATCATAAATTTTCATATCTATTTTTGTAAGACTTAAATATAACATAATTATTTTTTTTTCTAAAAAGTCTATAAACCAATTTTATACTTAATCTAAATTCTACTAGTTTTTTCAATAATCTATTGAAAAAGTGAAACATCTTTGAAAATTATATTTCTATAAGATTCTGTTGTTCTGTTATTTTTTTAATACTTTTATTACTTATCGTCTTACTTGTCACAAAAAATTAGATTTTTTGTGACAAGTAAGACTATAAAATAATAAAAGTATTAAAAGAAAAAAAAATTGCTTTATTAACTTTTAAGTAGGGTGACCATTGTCCCAGTTTTTATGTAGGAGACCACAGCGCTAAACTATTTAAAATTAATTAAGCACTGCGGTCTCCAATGTAACCGGGACAACGGTCACCCTACTTTTAAGCATATAGAATTCATATTTCATATTTTAAGTACATTTATTGGATTCTGAATAAAAAATGAATTGCAAATTTTAATTTTAAAATTTTTGCCTTTTTTGTTATTTCTCATCTTATTAAAGAAAACATATCTTCGAAATGTTATGAAAAATGGGTTGATTTGGTAAACCAGGTCAATATTAAAATTGAAATGTCTAGGGGAACTATTCAAAATTCTGGCTAAAAGTTTTTGCATGCATTTTTCTGCCTAAACAGCCTAAGAAAATATTTTTTAAAAATATGGAGACTAAAGGATAGTGAAATGGCCTAAATTTTGGACGATTTGATGTGGAATTAGCCTTTTTTTTTTCCTTCTGTGCTTGTTGTGTGAGCTTTTTGCAGTTCACTTTAATGTGTGATTTCTTTGCTTCTTATTATTAAAAAATAAAGTTTAATAAAATTTTATTTTTTAGAAATTTTTTACAGTTTACATGGTTTACAGGTGTAATTCCAAGGGTTTGTAAAAAACCATATATTGGATTATGGACAAGGGCATGTAAAAAACCATAAAATTTCAGAAACCAATTGAAATTTTTTGGTTTTTTACAAGTTTTTATGGCCACCATGTATATATAAAATTACACAATGAAAGTATACCTTTTGTTTTCAAATTAAAACTTTATTTTTTTTTAAACTGAGAATATAATATTATATAATATTATTTACATTATAAATAATTAACTTACTATAAGAGGGATATAGACATCTTCATGCCATTTCTGAAGTAGTAATTCTGATTTACTTTTTTTCAACATAAGTTCTGTTGACAGCATTTTATCTAGTTCCTTAAAACAGTTTACAAATGTAAGTCTTAACGTTATATTTATTAAATACAAATAATATCAAGATTATGTTGAGGGAAAGATTTTATGGTATAGTCTAAAACTAAGTTTACTGCAAAGTAATTTTATTTCAAAACACTTTTTAATAACTGACTATAATTAAGAAGTTTACACTGATTTAATGAGATTAGGTATCCCCTAGAAAAATAGGAAGAACACAAAAAAAAACATTCAAAAATCAATTTGCTTTTATTTTTTATCCCTATGACAAAATAAAAAAATATGACTTTATGAAATTAAATTAATACAACTAAATGATTAAAAAACATGATATGATTTATTATTCATATAACTATTTATGATACAACTTGCTTATTATATTATATATCTTTTTATACATAATTTATCTATAAACTTACATTTTGTAGCCTTCTTTCCTCCTCAAAATGTTTAGTCAGTGTATTGATAACATCTGAATGTTCAAGATTCATTTCCTTAATTACAAAACAAATAAACAAGTAAAACAGTATAACTAAAAAATTTTATTATTAAAATTTATAATAATAATGTCAACTTATTAGGCTTCTTGTATTCTGAAAAGTTAAATCAAAAGTATTTTAATTAAATTCTTTTTAAAGAAGATAACATGTCAATTAAAATATAATCTTAAAAAAAATTAATAACTTCTTTATTTAAAACAAATTACTTAAACACAAATTTTTTTAAATAGAAAAAAAACACAACAACAACAAAAAAAACAAATTCTCTAAAATTATTCTCTTGTCAATGTCAATTTAAACTGAGTTTTGAAAAGATTGATGGTTCCTAAATTTTTCTCTGGAAATCTTTTTTTTTTTTAAACTGTGTGTTTTATACAATAACTTTCTGTTTGATTCAATAACTGTCTGTTTTTTTGCTCAACTTAAAAAAAATTTTGATTTTAAAATTAATAACTTTTTAAAAAATTTTTTAATTTTGTTCAAAATAAGAGTGAACACAAAAGTTTGATGGCATTGTGACCACACCATAAAATGATTTTCATACCTAGTTATAAGACAATTTTTGATAATAACAAAAACAGTTCATGGTTAAACCATTGGGATAGTTACAGTTAAAGGATAGGTAAACATTGAAGTACCAGCTGATACAAATGTTTCTTCTTTGTTGCTAATTTGACATCCAAAAGTTAGGGTAAAGGATTTATTGAATTTCATTTAATTTCTTATCTGCAACATATCTAAAGGAAACAATTTTAAGAATTTATTATCACTAAATGGTATAGTAATATTAAAAACTCTTGCAACTGCAACTTTATCGCATATTAACTTAACGCACTACAAATTTTAAAAGTACATGAAAATTGAAAATTGTTTATTTATTCACAGCTGCCTAAACAAAAAGTTGCCTCCTATATTTAATAAATGGTTTACTCTACGCAGTTCAATCAGCTGTCAACTTACAAGAAATTCTTGTAGAGGCGCACTGAGTGTGCCAACATATAATACAGAAATCTATGGTAAACATTCCTTTAAATACTCTGCATTAATGGACTGGAATCAAATTCAAAATAAATTAAAGTTATTCCCTTTTAACAAAGTTAAAAAATATGTCCTCAAAACCAAATTAAAATACTACTTGCTACATCAAGATAAATAGAAACAACAGCAGTATCACTGGTGATAAATAATATATCACCGTAAAAAATGTATAAGTTATTCATATGAATGTTAACTAATTTCAACCTTCTGTGTGTGTATTATCTATTTTATTTTATTTTTTTTGTTTTGTTTTTGTTTTATTTGTTTATGGTCGCTCTCCTCGATTTAGCCCAGCTATATGAGAGTGAACCATCCAGAATGTAGACTGTATATATACATTTTTTATAACTTGTAACATTCTTATGAAAAACATCTATATTTCTAGTAAATATATTGCTTTTGTTGTTGTTGTTGTTGTTATCATATATTTAATTAAAAAAAAAAAAAAAATTATTGCATGATACATCGTAGCCTGAAATAATTCAGGTTTTAAACTTTTTTAAATTACATTTTTCCCGCATCACATGTACTCCCCATGGCCAACAAGATCCACTACAATTGAGTTTAATTATTATTAAAACTTAAATGTTTACTTTTATCAAAAAAATAATTTGCATTAAAACTCTTCTTGTGTTAAAACCTGCTTTATTAAGTTAACATTATTATGATCTGTTAGTCTTACAATATTTAATTTTGAGATATTTTTTCATCTCATTTCACTATAATTCTAAGTTTAATGCTTTTTTTTGTCAAAAAATGGCACCTCAATTAGTATTTTTTGGTAACAAAAAAAAACTAAACATGTCAAAATAAAATAGAAACTTAAAAAAAATATTTTTTTAAGCTAATTCCGAAATGTTAGAAAAATTCCCTATTTAGTTCCCTAATTAGTGATAATAATTAACTTTTATTATAGCCCTAACCTCGACATTTGTCCAAAAAAAAATTTAAAAAGTAAGAAACAATTAATACAAATAATAAATTAACATTTAAATATATCATTTATTCTTTTCCAAAATCTGAAATAGTATTTAAGGAATAAATAAAAATATAAAACTACCTTAACTGTTTTGAAAAAGAAAAAATTAAGTGAGTATTAGGTAAGCACTAAATGTAAACACTTATACGTCAATCTGTTACTTCGTTACCGTAAACAAATATGGCAAAACGGAATTGCAATTGTAACATTAACACTCAGATAAATGTACTTCTTCAAAAATGTTTAATAGAAACTGGGAATGTAGAGCATTGTGCAATATTTAGAAGAAAAGATTTAAAACTTTTGGCGCAATCTTCTTCTTTTTTAGTAAGTTTTTTGTGCTGACAAATTTTTTGCAGTAGTATTATTTGGAAAATATACGTTGTAAGTTGAGTGACAACATTTTGGGTTTCGTAATTGTTCCGATCGCCGCAATTTCGGCATTCTCATCCAACACAAATATAAACTTGCATGAGTTTAACAGTTTATTTTGCGACTTATATTAAAGTTACCTGTGACTAATAACGCCCCCTAAATATATAACACTTTTGACTTTTATTTTATGTTAAAGTTCAGCCGGACATATCAGGACAGTAGGCCATAATGGGATAGTTATTCCGAAAGCCTTATATCCCATTATATCTAACTTTAGAAATGCAGAAATGCATTAAAAATACCAAATTGCATCAGCAAAACACCTCACCACAGCAATGTTTATGTTTTAAAAAAGTGCACACGCCCAATTTAAGTTTTTCAGCAAGGTATTATTATAGTGATCACAAAAAAGTGTTTTACAAAATTTGGAAAACATATCCTATCAGTTAAGAGTGTTTTTTTCATTTTAAAATTAAATAATTAAATAATTTTAAAATAAGTAAACAATTATATTTGTAAATCTATTTACAAATATAATTCATAAATACATAAATATAAATCAAGAAGAATTATATTTATGCATATATATATATATATATATATATATATATATTCAACATAGGGTGACACGAATACCGCATCCAATAAAAGACTTTAATTTTGAACTCAGATGCAAAAAATTTAATATCACTTCATTAGATGGTGACGTGAACATGGCAACATGGTTCAGCAATATAAAATATTACAAAACATTAATAATATATAATGGATTAAACCATTATATATTATTAATGTTTTGTAATAATAACTATTCTAGATCATGCTTATCAAACTTGATCACAACTAAGACAGGAAATAATAATAAGTTATCAGCCTTTTTTAATAAGAAGTTGAATGCTAAAGATGTAAAGCTTTTGATTGAAGAAAATTCAATCAAAATTCAAGATTTTGCTTGACAATATGGACAACTAATTAGCAAAACTGCCACAGGGCGTCATCTACTGTTGACGTGCTCGTGTTGACGTGATTTTCATACTACTACTATTAAAACCATCCAAAAAAATGTCTACAACTATATGTAATCAGTGCTTTCAATCCATTGATTCATTACGAGGTCATACTTGCACAAAGGTTTTTGGTTCAACAAACCTTCGTCAAATGATTGAGAACTCCTTGAATCAAGAAGCGGGAGAAAAATTAGCTGCAGATCAAATTAGAGAAAAGTTTGAAGAATCGTTTAAAATTTCAAAAAGATCAATAAAATTCTACTGCAGAATAGAGTCACAAAGGTTTGTGGCCATTGAGGTTGATAGAAAGTTGTATGATGAAAGTATTGTTGATGGTGGTGGACGTTTCTTTAAGCTTGGAATTGATACTATTGATGTGGCAAGTTATTTTAGTGATGATATCACCAAGAGATCAAACTATTCCAAAGGCATTTGTCTGAACCTGTAAAAAAAAAGTCCATTGATTAGACATTACTCATAGGAATAGTCCCAAATATTCAGGAGAGTTATGAAAACTGTGCTGTCTTTTTCAAAATTGTTGACTTTAGAAATATTCAGTTTAATCTTGCTTGGAAACAAGGATGTAATTCTGACTCATCACTGAAAGAACTTTATAATTTCAAGAATAAACCACTTCTGCCAGGAGATGATGAAACTGAATTTATGGAAGTATACAATATACCCAAACATCTCTATATCAAAAAGATGGGGACAAGAAAAATGGGAAATCTTTTCAGAAAGGAATTGCCTTGTCAAACAAAAACTTCACGTTGGAGAGTTTGAAAGAAACCAGTGTAAGAAATTGATGAGATTAACAAATAAGCTTCGAGATGCTCTTCCTGAAGATCTTGGGAGATTTTGTGATGCCTTTGATGCTTTTGACACTGTGGCTTACTCATTTTTTAGCAAGATACTCAGTATTGATTTTGAAAAAGCAATAGATAATTTTTTTGATATTTTTATTACTTTGGAGATCAAAACAAAGATACCAATTTCCATATATTATTTTGCCATTTGAAGGAGTTTTGTAAAAATAATGGATACGGACTGAGAATAGGCAGGAGAAACTATTTACTTGAGATTCAGTGAGTTTTCCAGATACAAACTTCCAAATGATTTCCACAAAGAGACATACAAAAACGATCGATTACGTGTTGTACTTTCAAACAACGCGGATAGAATTTGAGCTAAAATATTTTATTATTGATTTTGATAGGATTCTTTAATTTAATGATCTGAAATAAAATATATTTTATTTTAAATAATGGTATTTATTAAAGAGTTAGCTTACTAGCTACTAGTCTATGCCTTAAATAAGTTCTTCTACGAACTTCGTTCTAAACCTGTTGTTTTTCTGTATATGTTAATGAGATAAAAACACACTTTTTTATATCACAATAAACACCATTTTTATTCAGGGCACACTTTTCAAATTTTGTGAGATACCTTTTTGTGTCCACTATAATCATAGCTTACTAGAAAAATTTAATTTAGGCGTGTGCACTTTTTTGAAACATAAATACTGCTATGAGGAGGTGTGGTAAGTTTGCGAAAAAACAAAGTTTGCGTTTTTTCTTAAGCGATACAACGACAAAAGATTTATTTTGAACTATTGCAAATTTTTTATCCTCTTTAAGAATCTGGTTTTAAAAAAGTTTTTGGTAATAATAATTCTAAATAATATCGTAATATTATTTAGAATTATTATTAGTTTTATCAGGACAACAACTCTAAGTAATACCCGTATTATCGGGACAACAAGTTATTTAAAAGTTACGATCTAAACGTATTTTAAATGTCTTTTAAACGTCTTTTAAACATTAATGTTTAAAAGACGTTAAAAAGACGTTTAAAACACATTTAGAACGTAACTTTTAAAAACAAATGCCCGTCGGGTTAATAGTGTTTAATGTAAACTAAGAAGGTAAGAAATTATATAAGAAAAATCAATCATCCAAAATGCGATGAAATGCAGCTTTAGCTGTGAATAAAAAGAAACTTAGAACTTCAAAAGCTGCTGATACAGATGGCATATCTAAGTTTGCTCTACATTGGCGTATTGCTAATAAGCCAGCTCATCAAAAATGTTGCCAAATAGATTCAGGATATTTTTTGTGTGGTTTATGTGGTCCATAAAATTTTTTGTTTAATTTCAAATTTAGTAATAGTTACCAATTTAATAATAAATAAGTTAGAGTATTATTATGTTAAACCATAAAAAAAAAAGTTTCTTTTTTTCTGGTGTATGGGTGAATGGGCGTGTAGTTTCTATGGGTATGTTTTTGAGAGTTTAATGTCTGAACATATTTAGACGATTGACAGCCTTCATTTTTCATCATATTTAAAGCTTTACCATTGAAAAATAACTGCTGCATTTTAACTGTCCCGTTTTACCTCACCCACTTGCAAAATGTAAAAGTTTTGCTGGTCTAGAGTTTCGTTACTTTGATTGTCGTAACTTATTTTTTTAAATTTTTTTTTTTTTTTTTTCAATTTTCTTATATCAATGAAATTTAGCAAGTTTTAAAAAAACAGTATTAACTATGATTAGTTCATCCGCAACTAACATTTGTTTCTTAAGTGTCCCTATATGCCCCGCTCTTCCCTATTTTCTACTTTAACACGACAAAAAATTTTTTTTGCAATATTTTTCTTAATTTAATTTTTATTTAAACCACTAATAACTTAGAAATATCGTTAGCTAAAGTTTAAATAAAAATAACTTGAAAGATTTGTCATCCAAAATGATACACGGTGTTATTTTTTAACTTGAATTTATATCGATCATTTTGTTAACTTTTTAGAATTCCACTATTACGTAAATATTACTTTTTCCCTCAAAACAAACATTGACCAAATCTTTTTTAAATATAATCATTTATATTATTGGCAAATTAAAGGACTTGAAAATCTTTTTTTTATTTTTATTACTTTTTTTTTGTAGTCGGTAAAACTTGTAAGGCACCTACCTCCTACCCCCACTTATCAATTGTTCACGCCGGCTTTGTTTATACCCTGATATTTTTTATTGTGTTGATTAAAAATTTTTAATACCTTTTAATAGAATAATATTTTAAATAAAATGAATAGATAGGCTATGATTAGATGGCAATGTAAGAAATAGGAATGGTTAAGCCTACTCAATATTTTGATTTTGTTGTTAAGTATAGAAAACAGAATATAGTAAATATAGAAATTAAAGTTTTAGACAACCACATTTATATTGACACATCTTTTGCGATACGCATCATCTTAGTTTTTGTTGCTTTTTTCTTGTATATTTTCAATACCTTAAATATCGGAAAAACATTTCTTATTTATTCTAATAATAATATATTATTGAAATAATATTCCAATATTCTTATTATTTAAAAAATATTTCAATGCCTAAAGGTTTCATTAAAAGCTATGTTGTATAATTTGGTTTTGAAGTAAAGGCATAGCTGAGAAATGACAATATATTATTTAAAAACTATTTCTGACATTGAAAGATAATTTTAAACATTTTATATAAAAAATATGGCATCACCACAAATATAAAATCCTTTATAAAAACAAAACCAAAAATATTGGTACGGTTATTCTGTCAAAACAAATTCTAAAACGAAATGGTTGAAATGTTTAATGAAACAACACTACACGTATTTGTTATGACTGGCAAAATAGACATATTTAAAATACCAAAAGTTACATTAAAAACAATTTTCTCTACAAAATTAAAGTGGAACAAACGCACAAGATCACAAGGTTAAAGCTAATAAGATGTATGCAAACAAGGTTAAAGCAAATGAGATGTTTAGGCTGGCTTTTTAGCTTAACGATATTGCTTTCCAACTAGTATAATTAAGTTATGACCATCCAAAGTTTAAACTTGATGTCACCTGAAAATATTTGTCCGAAAAGATTCTAACAATCTGTCACCTGACAACAACCTAAAAACAATCTAATGTCACCTGACAACATTTGTCCGAAAATATTTATTAAACTTTAGTACAAATACAATCAATGCATTTTTCTCAGAAGCTGTTAAAACCTCAAATCTACATGGTTTGATCTTTTACAACAATATGATAAAGTAATGACTGCATATTTCATCCCTGGATGCAACAAGAATTTAACTTGCAACAATTTTTTACCGAAATTTGAAACAATTAAACCAGTTTCATACATATTTCATATGTTCACCTCATTCATCAACTGTTGCAATCCCAAAAAATTTTTTTGCTGAAAGTACTTTTTGGAACTAATAGTAGTTGAGTTAAAAACCTCTTTTTTTATTATAGAATACCTTTTTTTACTATTTCTAATGCTAAACTATTTATTTTTTGGACCGTTTCTTACCTTTACTGTTTTTTTTAAATATTTTTATCATTGTTTTAATTTTTATATTTATTGTAGTTAATGTTATTTCTTCAAAAGCTAAAATTACTCTTAATATCTTATATCCTTCTTAATGTTGTAATTTGTATATTTAGATCTAATCTAAATATGCAAACTACAACATTAAGAAAAAAAAAAGATAAGGATAAATACACTTTACTCTTAAGAAGAATAAATGTTTAGACAGCTACGGATATAAATAAGCAGTATATAATTCTTATTAAACTGGTGCCTCATTCTTGACTACTAAAAACCTAGTTTTTAACTTATAAAAGTGGCCAAGAATAGGTTTACATTAGTTGTCATCAGGAACATCACGAAGAAATTTTTAAGGAAAGGAGGGGAGGGGGATAACGATTCTACTTTTAGCCAACTAAGACTAAAATTAAATTATAAAAAGGTCCTTGTTTACTTATATTTGCCGACAGCCAAGTAAAGTTCCAAATTCAGCGACTACTATTTTTCAAATAAATTTTTCATAGGGGGTTTAGACATCCCCTAGGTTTAGGGCTCTGATGGACATTATTAGGTTTTCATTATTGAAGAGAAAATTAAGGATAAAAAAAAAAATCTAAGCTATTAACTTATTTTTACTATTATGCAAATGTATTTACTATTAAAATTGACAATTACTTCAGCAATGATAAAATTAGTCCTTGAAAGCCTCAATAATAAAACGTTTTTTTCAAAAAATGTTGACGTCTTAGTCAGAATATTAGTTGAACTTTACCAAAAATTACCAATTTATTTACTTCTATTATCAAGTGGAATCATAAAATGAAATCTAAAGAAACATAAAGTTTAAAGTATCGAGCATAAAGTAAAAATGAATACATTAGATATTACTCTAGTTTAGAATGATAAGTAGTTGAGATTTATATTAAGATTCTTAGATGGTTTTGAAGACTTTTGCTATTTATTTGCTCGAACAAAATAAATTGAGTAAAAATTGTTTGTCAACCAATTAAACATCTTATTGAATAACTTTTTATTTTATTTTGTTAAGTCATTTATTGTATGTAACATTTATAAAATCAAATGGTACTATTTGGAACATATAAAGCCTTATTAATTGTAATAATAAAAATTTAATATACTATTTAAAATGCTTATTATGTAATAAGCTACATGCATCGGAAAAAGAAATTAAGACTTCGCAATTAAGACTTTGTAAAAATGGCCTTATTTTAAGTTTTAAAACTGGACTACCAACAGATAAGTTTGATTACTATGTATACGGTTGTCAACGTATACATAGTAATCAAACTTATCAGTTGGTAGTCCAGTTTTAAAACTTAACATAAGTCCATTTTTAAAACGTGCGCATAACTCCATTGACGAACCTTTTTTATTTTAGCTTTTTGTATTCTCGAGCTCAAAAATGAAAAAAAGGATAAATTAATTGACATTTCCTGTTGAAATCATGACTATTAGATAACCATAGTTACAAACAGCTACAATAAATAATTTCAACGTCCTGTTTTAAAAAACTTTTTTTTTTTTATTATGAAAACAATAATATTCCCAGCAAACAACTTTTAGCGGATTTTCAGTGGACCTAAATAAGCATTTTTAGCGGTCCAGTGTAGTTTTGCTCATCGGTTACTTAGTAGACCATTAGTGGCAGCTGCAAAAAAAGACTAGCTGATAGCTAGCCACTATATCACACGTTGAAAAGTTATTAATTGTCCATTTATAGCAAATGTTACTAATGGTCCACGAGGTAACCGATGAGCAAACCTCCAATGAACCGCTTAAGTTGCCTACATAGGTCGGTATATGTAAATTTTTTAATTGTCGTTGCTAATAAAAGTAGAATTTTGCATTTCCTTTTTAATATTTTAGATATCAAGAAATGAAATAGAATATTTTCGCGACTTATATAACAACGTACTAGAAACTAGATCGAATGGTATTTCATTTAAAAGTGAACAATATATAACTATTCGCGCCGACAAGTATTCCATCTATTCAAAACGGGTAATTATACTGGATTACCATAGCTTTTGATGTTTCTCTTCCAATGTGATTTTTTTTTAGATTACTAAAACCGTTTTAAAATCTTTCTTAAAAAAGAAGAGATAATCAAAATGAGTGGCATCAAACAGTTAGGGATTAAAAAAATATGATTACAATAAAAAACTATTTATGTATACTACATTTAAGAAATAGAAACTATTAATAGTTCCTATTTCTTAAAGTAACCATGTCTGATTAATAGTTCCTAATTATCATGTCAAACTATTAATAGTTTCTATTTCTTAAAGTAATCAAATTGTTTTTTTATTGGTTGGTCGTTTATAAACGACCGACCAATAAAAAACATAATATATAAATCATATATATTATATTATAATATGATACATGAATATATTTATATATATATATTTATAAAACTATTTCATCAAGCATGGCACTTTGCTATGAAAAATTTGATTTTTTGCCAAAATTTAAAAAAAAAAATTTTTAATAACTTTTTTTATTTATATTATTACTGTCCAGGGTATTTAAAAATATATAGGTTTCATATTTTTGCTTGAAAAAAAAAGTCAATAACCGTATCTAATATATATATATATATATATATATATATATATATATATATATATATATATATATATATATATATATATATATATATATATATATATATATATATATAAATGTACTATAGTGGCAAAAAGTCATGTCCACACTACAGATTTTTGTGAACAATCAAGTGTAATGCTTGAATGCTTTCCTGCAATGAAAAGCTGCCTGGAAGAAGGGAGCATGTGATTTTTTAGGACTTTAATGTAATGGTCTTGATTCATCGCGCCTTCACATTGGTAGAGATGACCAACCCCATTCCACGACAAACAACCCCTTACCATGAGAAATCCACCTCCTTGCTTTACTTTGGGATTAAAACACTGAAGATGAAATCTTTCACCTGCCTGGCGTCGTACAATAGTGCGCTCCTTCCCACAGAAAAGCTGGGAAGTGCTCTCATCATTTCACAAGATGCTCTTTCACTGATCGAGAGCCCAGTCACGATGCGTTGCTGCAAAGGCTCTTCGCCGCCAGCGGTGTTGAACAGTTAAGAGTGGCTTGTTGGCTGCTTTCCTGGCATGCAGTCTAGCTTTTATTAACTTCTTCTAACAGATCTGGTTGCCAGATTCACCATATGTTGAGCAGTCAACTTTGCGCGAATAACGTTAGCAGTGAGCCTACGATCTTGGAGGCTCATCCGGATGATCGCCCTATCCTGTCAAAGGGTCGTTTTTCGAGGACGACCACATCTTCTCCTGTCTTTAAAAAAATCCGTCTCTCTGTACTTTTTTATGATCCTTGTCACGGATCTAACACTGACCTTCAGTGCTTGAGCCACTTGGCGGTAGGATTCGCCATTTTTCACCCGCGCCTTTTTCTATCTATATTAGATATCCTGTTTTACTTCTATAAAGCTAGACTCAAGTCATATATGTATGAATACATATTAAATTAAATTTATCTAATTTATAAACAAATAATTATTCAAAATATAATAAAAAATTTAAATAAATAAAAAAGTGTGTCCCTCATATGCAGCCCATATGAGTTGCCCATTTGGGCCCCAATTCATGCCCAGCGACAATTTTCTTTGGGCGGGATGTGGACAATTCATTTTGGCCCCATAAAACTGCCCACTTGGGCCCCTTGCTGGCTGGGATATATATATATATATATATATATATATATATATATATATATATATATATATATATATAATCCTATTTGCTTGAGAATAGTTTCTAAAATAAATCAGCTGCTTATAACTAAAACAAAGGAACTTATATCTGTTTCAAAGTGTACTGTATTGAAACTAAAGTTGTGTTGTTTTTATGCCAAAAAAATACTTGAGAAAAATTAACGGAAATCATCACCTCAATATTATCAATATTAATTAGAATTAGGATATAAACATCAAAGTCTTTCGACCAAAAATCAAATTTTTCTGATCACTGTGCATAGGTATTAAATATTTTATTTCTTATTATTATTTAAAGAATAATGCTGGAGGATTAATAATGACACGGACGGCATCGGTAATAATTATAGCAACATATACAAAAGGTATGCACGCCAGCGTGTGCGTTGAAGCAGTTGAAAAACTAGGTAATATGAAATTTAAAAAGAATTAAAACTTGTTTTGGTATATATAATAACGTATATTTTTTATTAATATTTACCTCCATGTTTTTAGGTGATTACTTCAGAGAAAAAGGAAGTTAAAGTCTTCGCTATTCAAAAATATAACAGTTCTTACTTTTTAGATATTTTAAATATAAGTTTTATTCGTAATCAAATTTTTTTTTTAAAAGAAAAATTATTTAGTAAGAAAACATTTTGTAAAAATATGTTCTTTTGGAAAAATAAATCAATAGAACAACTTTGTGTTTTTGCATAAGAACTTGGTTTTCTGTAATGCTAACGTGGTATATTCTAGTTGCATATGAATGCGCATGAATACATATTTTTTCTCCGTTACCTGATTATGGTTTTAGGTTTAAAGAGACCCCATATCTAGCCTTGTTTTTGGTCATTCTGGCCCCTATTAGCGAAACAACGGTTGTGGCCTCTTCATCCTCAACATTCCTCCCCCCCTTCCTCTCCCAAAAGAATTTAACTTAAATTAATTTATTAATCTGCAATAACTTAAATTCTAAATTTGTGTTTTTAATACTAGAACTTTTGAGTTTTTTTTATAAGAATGACATAGTGTACACTTTGTTATGATCTATAAAAATTGCTTTAAATATATCATGAACAATATTAATAATGACATGGTCAGTTGAATTACTTGACTGAAATTCATATAAGATCTAGAGAAGTAAGGGAGAATAGTAATTTTCAGGACTAGAAATGTCTCCTGATTTGAAAATAGGTATAATTCCTATAATTTTAAGTTTCTCAATGCAAACATCTTGTTTTAAAATGAGATTAAAATATGAAAGAGAAGGATTGTTAAGTATTTTATCGATTTTTTTATTACATTACTTTTTAAATTACACTACTAACATTATTATTGGTAGTAATATAATTAAAAAATTTTTAGTAGTTCCATAATAACCATAATAGGTCTTATTAGGAGTTAAATATGACTCAGAGTTTTACTTCAGTGGTTTCTATTTTTGACCCTAAAGTGAAACCTACACTGACAAAATATTGATGAAGTGTTTCAGCAGTTAAAAATTTATTTTTAATAATTTTCTTATCAATGTTTAGATTTATAGGAAGATTAATTCTATCAGCTTATTTCGTACCTATTTCTTCCATAATATTGTTCCAAGCATTTTGTCGATCGTGTTTATGTTTTTTTTAATTGCTTGATTTAGTAATATTTCTTCGACTTTTTAATAACCATCTCATTTTTAATAACATTCAATTCCATTCATACGTATTATTCATTTCTATATTATACTGATTATCAAACGTTTTGCGACTTCTTGATCGTCAAGCTGAAAAAATATCTCATTTCAAATTTTCTCTATTGGAAACTTTTGTGTTTTCGACAAAAATCCTAATTACCTGCAGGTGCGGATTTTTATTGACTGTAGCAAAAATGTCATAAATATTTTTTTGTCTAAAATAATAAAAAAAAAGGCCCTCGCTTTTCACATTTACCGACAATCCTAAAAGTCGCCGACTGTATTACATGATCTACATATGCCGATTTTTAGGAGTGAAATTTGCAGACATAATGAAATAAAATTCATTGACAGGGGGTAGGGGAGGGTATCACACACCGTTCGCGCCGCCTTGGATGTATAGTGGCTTAAAGTGATACATGAGGGTTTTTTTTTTAAATTAAAATTTTTATCCTTATCTTTAATTGTGTTGATAAACTTTTGTTTACAAATTAATGATTTGAAAAATATTTCGGAAACAAAGTGAAATGCGTAAAAAAATTTGAATTTTTTTTTTCAAAAATCCATAGACTTCATATCGCTTGATTGCTAAACGTACAAATGTCCCAAAATCTACAGTCATAGATATTATAAATAAGTTCAAGACTACTCAAAGCTTCGAAAGAAAACTTGGAAGTGGAAGAAAGAAAACTTTCCATAAATCCAAAAAGGTAACGTCTATTTTACGTTCAATAGCAAAAAATCCAAACCAGTCACAGCGAAATCTAGCAAGAAACTTCAAGACTTCTCGTTCTTATATCAAAAAAGTAGTTAAAAATCCTGGAATAAAGGCATTTTATAAGAAAAACACACCTAAGAGAAGCTTAAATGGTTAAATTAAAGGAATTCGATGCGCAAAGAAACGGATTAAAATAATGGCGGATAAATTTATATACGCATAATTAAAGACGACGAAACTTATTGCAAGGCGGATTTTTCACAACTTCCTAGTCAACAGTTTTATTGTGAGAACAAAGATAAACCTGTTGATGATCAATTTAAAAATATTCGACGAGAAAAATTTGCATCCAAGTTCCTTGTGTGGCAAGAGATTTGTAGATGTGGTATGCAGTCCTCTTGTTTTGTCACTAAGAAGACCTTGACTGGCGACCTCTACATCAAAAATACCTTCAAAAAAGACTTTTGCCATTTATGAAAAAACACAAATATCGATGTCTCTTTTTGCCAGATCTTGCTGCCTCCCACTATTCTAAAAAAGTTCTACTGTGCACTGTAGAACTTTTTTAGAATAGCATTTTAGCATGTTCATTTACCGTTATGCAGCCGTTATTTTAGCGTTATGTTTTTTGCTGTGTGGTGTAAAGATAGTTATGTGGAAATTGTTCCTAAAGATGCGAATCCTCCAAATCGCTCTAAAGAGCGCAATATTAAAGATTTTTGGGCAATAGTTAAATGAGTTGTTTGTAAGACATGTGGAGTGACAAATAATAAAAAAGTCGAAACTCTAGTTTATTTAAACACATTTAATAATAAAAAAATTAAAACAAAAAACATTTATGGTTTTAGAAAATTTTAATTTAAAGTTGACCGGGTTTTTCCGTCTCCACCCGATAATGCATTAAAACATAAAAGTATTAAATATGGTCAAACAAACTTAATCTTTAATCAAATTGAATTGTTTATCAAACAAACTTAATCTTTAATCAAATTGAAGAAAAGCCATTGAACAGTATTGTCAAAAAGACATTTTAATCCACCTATTTCAAATGATTTTGGATACTGACCAAAGTTTAAAACAACAAAACATTATACTGGTCAAAATTTCATATTCATTAAGCAAACCATAATTTCAAAATACATATTAATCTAAACAAGAGACTTCTTTATTTTCAAAGAACACTTAAAAAATGCTAAAGATACTTTTCTTAAATTTCTGAATTCTGTTTCAAGTAGTTCTGTAACAAATTTTCCTAACATAACATATTTGTAACAAAAGTGTTTTTCTTAATAGCGTTTTAATCAGCTAGACTATTTCTTCACGTGTATAATAACTTGTGAAATGGTTTGTGGCATGTGTTGATATTTTTTGCCTATTTTTTGATTTTTCATGCATAATGCAGTATCGCAAAAATCCAAAGCAAACTTTTTTGTTTTTATCATTTAGATCTCTGAGGAAGTATTTTGATTATTATTGAAACTAAAATATATGCGCACACATTTTAGATTAAAAGTTTTCCATTACGTGACAGCAAGCTTAATAAAATCATCAGTTTTGTTAACGTTTGAGATTGTAGAAGTTTCAGGGTGATTAAGAAAAACATGTAAAGTATTATCATAAAGAAAAGTTTTGCTTTTTGAGTCCATTATTTTATATGTTTTTGATAACGTGGACAAAACAACAAGTCAAACAACAAAACAACAAGTTAAACAACAAAACAACAACAAGTCAAACAACAAAAGAGTTCCATCTGTAGTTAACCAAGGTTTTTCAATGTTAGAGTAAGATTTTTATCACATATAATTGCCTTTGCTTTGCTATTTGACTCTCTTACTGATCCTAAAGATAAATAAATTTGATCACATAAAAATTAGGAATTTATTTGTTTACAGGTTTTCATAACATTTTCAAAAAAAGTTTAGGACCATCAAACATATAACTTGTTTTACAAGTTATCATATCATCTAAAACACTTTTCGAAAGAGAATTTATTTTATTGGTTTTCCAAAAACAGCAACTTCCTGATACAATATCATTTTTGTAACATAATCTTGTCACAAAGAGTAATAGTTCCTAGTAGAAATTTCCAAATTAAAAAAAAAAGTAATAGAAAGTTCCTTGCTATTTTAGAATAAACTAAAAATCTATCTGAGAGGAAAACTGTGCAAAATGCTATTTTAGTAAAACCTTTTTGAAGTTTTGATGTCAATCAAATCATATAATAAAATGTTGTTAGATGTTTTTTTTCTTCTCTTTGTCTCTGGGAAGAATTTTTTATAACGTTTTTAAATCGTTTGACTTCTTCAATGATAAATAACTCGTAGAATAGCAATTAATACATTTCACCATTTTTCATAAACATAAACAAATTTCGTCATTTTCATAACAGAATAAATAAAGAAACCAACTGACGATGCTATTTAATTTAGTCTTTTTAATTATAAAACCCTTTCATTTAATGATTGCTATCCACTTCATTAAAAAAGTTTTAAAAACGGAGAGTGGATATTTAACATAACTTTTGTCTTTGCTACACAATTTTTTTTTGCTGCAGGTTCTCGATTGATAACTTTTAGTCACTACGTAAGACCTCCTTGGTAATAAAAAGATTGCAGCTAAATAGCTTCAATATATAATAAATTATCGGGGGTATGTATAGAGTTGTATCAAAAAAAAGACAAATTGATTTTTGCTACATTTGTCACAGTCGATTTGCCATTTTATTTGACTCCCATTTCAATTTGCAAAATGTTTGACATTCTTTCAAAAATTTATGGGCATGTGAGACAAAACCCGTTAAAAACAAAGGTTTTTCAGTGAAACATTTCATTTTTTTTTAAATGAAATATTTCCCTAACATAGTCAACTTGGTTTAGCTACAATTTGAATAAATTTTTGAAGCGCCGCATTTTGACTACTCTATATTTTATTTAAATTATTTTTCTCTTGTGCATTAAAAAAAAAATGTATGTAAAAAATAATATGAGAATAAAAAACTAAGCTGACTGTAGTAATTGCTACTCTTGACCTTTAAATTGCAAGATTTTGGTTTTGAGAGTTATTGGAGTCTTTGAACTTTCTGGTAAATTTAACCTAAAATTGATTTTATTTCTCAGGAAATTAACACTTTAAAGTCTTAATTTTCCGAGTCTTATGTTACTATTAACATTTCTCTGTTTTTAAGTCCATTAAAAAGCCTTTAAAAATAAAATTGCAAAGTATTACCAAATTTTTTAAAAAACTTTTTTAAATTTTTGGTTTAATATATATATATATATATATATATATATATATATATATATATATATATATATATATATATATATATATATTTGGAATCTTTTTAAATTATTCGTTAAAAATGGCAACGCATTTTTAAAATTTAGACCCGTTAAAAATTAGAGCGTAATCTTATTAATCAGCTGTCTGAAGTAAACATAAATATTTTTTAAGAAATTTAAAATTTAAAATTCAAAACTTAAAATTCTCTTAAATTAAATTCTGTTTAGGGGAATTTGAACATGTTAACAGTGTATTGTTTTTTTGCAGCCGATTATCATAATTTAATCTTTCCTCTTAAAGAATGTAAACGAATAGTTCATTAAAAAATAATCTTTATACCAAAAATTGTGTTATTTTCAACACACCTAATCATTTTAGGTAACCAGTTTCCTAAAATGAGCTTTTTTTAATGGAATTCAAAAAAACTAAAAACAACAACAACAACAAAAATTAAGGACTATACTTAAGTAATAAGTAATTATCTCAACCATAAAAAAACAAACAATAATAAATCTTTCCTATCTCTAAAAAAGGTGACGATACTATTTTTTAAAAAAACTTTCGCTCTTGAAATACCAAAATAAAGCTTCGCGGAGAATAACTTTAAAAAAACGCGCTTTTCATAATAAAAAACCGCATCTCATCTTGAGCGTCTAAAAACGCAGCATCTTAAGCAACTTCACCAAGTACTATCATAATTTAAATATCATGACAACAGCTTATGTATTATTTCTTATAACCCATGGAATCAGTAGCAGATAATCATAAAATATTGAAGATGTAATAAATTTTTTATGATCTTGCTTCGTTCTGATGTAATTACAAAATATTGAATAATAAAAAATTATAACGGGGATGGTAATTTTTTTCAACAATAAAAAAAATCAAAGAATATTAACCATACAACTAAGAAATTAAAATAAATAACACCGTTGAACTTGATAAATATCCTAACCAAAAAAGTTCGCGAAAAAGTCCCGTAAAAGAAGTTATACCATCTTAGGATCCAAGACATCTTACGCAACCTTCCCCTATAACATGTCATTTTTATAAACTTATTAGTCAACCAAGAGAAAATGGAAAAAAAGGTAGAGGATTAGGGCTTTATGCTTCAAAAAAGCATGATTTTAAGATAAAAGACATACTATGCTTCTCAAACGATAATTATGAAACCCTATTTATTAAAACTATAAACAAAAAACTTCGAAATATTTTAATTCGATGCGTTTATCGCCCACCAAGTGGTAAAACCAAATCATTTGAAACTTTTATCAAAAATACAATTGAAAAAATAAATAAAGAAAATAAAACTTTATATGTGGTTGGTGACATAAGCCTCGATGTTCTAAGTTATTCAAAATTTCCAAAAATAAAATCTTTTTTCGACAAGCTTTTAATGCGTTGTCAGCAAAACGCGAGAGTCAAAAACTTCGGCAACAGCAATAGACAATATTCTTATAAATAATTGCTTGGAAAAGGATATTGAAATCGGGATTTTTATGACTGATATTAGCGATCACTTTTCAATATTTATAAAAGTAAGAAATTTAAAAACCACATCTGATTATGAACCAAAATTTATAAATTCGAAAAAACGCAAATTTCAAAAAACAAGTAATACTAATGAGTTATCAATTAGACTAAAACTAGTAAGGTGGTTCAGATGCGTAAAAAAGTCAGATTACTAACAAACCTTTCAATAATTTTTAAGATAAATTTCTTAAGCGCTTTAATGAAACCTATTCACAAGAGAGCATACAAATTAAGACAAAAGCAGTTGCTTATCCGTGGATGGATAAATCGCTGATAAAATGCTCAAAAAAGAATCAAAAACTCTATAATAAAGTTCTAAAAATAAAAAATAGTGTTAATGAAAAAAATTATAAAAAATCTAAATATTTTTACCAAAATCTTATTTAAACTAAAATATTACTACAGTAATAAAATCATTAAATGCAGTTTGATAGTAAGGAAACGTGGTCGGTCATTAACGACGTAATGGGTAGAAAAAAAATTAATTCAACTTCTTTACTAAAAAGAATTGAGATTAATAACACTGACATATTCTGCAAAAAATAAATTTCGCAAGAATTTAAAAAATATTTTATAAATATTGGTCCAAACTTTTCTAATGAAATAATTTCAACATCTGATTCATTTAAAAACCCACAAATAACGCTATCATGTACGATAATGAACTTAATTATAAAGAATTTGAAGAAACATTTTCCTCTTTAAAAAAAAAGAAAGCACCAGGGTTTGATGAAATATCTAGTGATATAATTATCTTCAAAAAAAATCAGCCTAAGCAGGCCTCTGATCCATATACTAAAGCTCTCATAGTTTGGTCTTTTTGGACGTCTTTTGAAAGTTCAAAAGACGTCCAAAAGACCTCTTAAACGTGTATAAGACGTTTAAAAGACGTCTTCTTTACGTCCGTGCCCACTGGGTTATAACGTTTTTATTGACTTATCAAAATTATTTGATACAGTTGATCACTGCATCCAATTAGATAAACTAAAATACTATGGTATAATTAATAAAACTTACAATTAGATTAAAAGTTATCTTACCAATAAAAAACAATATCTATGTAATATACAGTCTGGAGTATTAAATGTTTTATGTGGAATTCCCCAAGAATCTATACTTGGTCCACTCTTGCTTTTAATTTATATAAATGATTTTTGCAATGCGTCTTTTAAACTAAATTCAGTCATTTTTACTGATGATACAAATCTATTTCTTACTAACATTGATATTAAGAAATTATATGCAGGCATGAATACTGAACTAAATAAAGTAAATAATTATTTTAGAGCTAGCAAACTCTCGCATAACTCAGAGAAAACAAAATACATATTTTCAGTAAAAAAACACAAGAAGAAAACCTTGCCTGAAAAAGTTTCCTGACCTTATCTTAAATGATAAATTAGTTAAAAACGAGCTAGTTTAAGGTTCTTAGGAATTTTTGTTAATGAGAATTTATTCTGGCTTCCTCATATAAGATATATTCAATCTAAGATCACCAATATAATTAGTATTGAGTTCGTTCGTATATCAATAAACAAAGTCTCAAACTAATATATTTTGGATTAATTCATTGCTTCATCAGTTATGCAAATATATCATGGGCAAGTAAGCAACCATGAAAACTTAAAAAAATTTATAGCTTACAAAAAAAAATGCGTGCAGAATCATTTACTTTAAAAATAAGCGTGAACACGCTAAATCTACAATTAATGATATGAAAATGATGGATATTTTTGAAACAAATATCTATTACCATTTATTTTTTATGTATCAATTCAAAAATAATATCTCTCATGAAAATCTTAACAACAAGTTGAAATAAATAGAAATGAAAGCTATTATCTAAGAACAAATATAATTAACACGCATAAACTGCCTCAAAACGTTAATAAATATATAAATATATAGTATTGCATATCGAGGTTCAAATATATGGAATATCTATCAAAAAGGATTTATTTGTATGGTAAAGTCATTAAGTTCATTTAAGTTTCAAATCAAAAAAGAAATTTTTAAAGCTTGAGTAACTTTGAAGTTATTTGATTCTATTTTTTCAGTTTTTTATCTTTATTTGATTTACTGATCAGTGCAGCAGTTTTATGCCCATTAGGATTATTAATATAATATCTTTATTCTTTTGAAAGTGTATATAGGGGGTCAATGAAAAGATTGCAATGACGTATTGTCATCTTCATCTTCTTTGAGCCCTGTTTGTTTAATTCTTTATTTTATAAAGATCATTGTTGAGACTTTTCTGTCTTCGTCGTTTTTACGGACATATTTTTTCTTTCTTGTATATATGTATGTTGATTATTTTTGTTAAACAGGAAAATAAATGAAACACAAAAAAAAAAAAAAAGTTTTAGATTACTGGAAAAGTTGTGGCTAATGATTTTATTCCCTACTAATTTAAGTATTCTCTTTTTAGTTAAAAGACAACTTACGTTAAACCTCATATTGTCGTCACAAACATTTTTTAAATTTTGGACAACTTTTGCAAGATATTATTCATTCTAGCCTTCAATTTTTGAAATACAGTTTGTTTGAAATGAAATATATAGAAGGTAACTTGAACTATTATAAAAATTTGGACTGGTCTTAAACCACTTAAGTATGGGTAGGCTTTATTGTCAAAGTCCTATTCCGAGGTTGATCGTCTTTCACTCAGATTTATAGGTTAGGGAAAAGGAAATATATAGGAACAGAAGGATGAGTCATTTCCTTAGATGGTTACCAGTTATGATTGGTTTAAAAATTATTAAGAACGAAAAATGTTCGTTTTGTATGCCATACCGCTAGACAAGTATTTAAGTCTATCTATCAAACCCGCATTCCAGACAAGCGCGCCTTAATTACAGATTAAGTATCAATCATAGCGCTACACTTTCGTATATACATAGAAAGCAATTAAAAGTAAAATTTTAAAGCCGTAGCGCAGTGGTTAGTGAGACCCGTGGTTCAACGCCACCTCTGAGCAATTTTTATAACATCGGCAAAGAATATGGTATTAAACATATTAATACAAAGTGCTATAAAATCTTACTGAATAGTTTAATGCAAACAAATTATCTCTAAATGTAACCAAAGTAAAGTACAAATAAAAATAAAATAAAAAAACTATTTAATAAACAAGGCCATAAAATTAGAATCATTTATATTGTGAGCCGTTTTACACACTCCCAAGCATTATTTGTTAATTCAAATATAATGAATGTATAATAATGTCTATTATCTAAATATCAATATATCAAAATATCAAATAAATGTCTATCATCTTCTTATATTTATGTTAAAAATTAATAAAAATATATCTCCTAAAGTATTTTACCCACTATTCAAAACAAATCAGAACAGATATCTAACCAGATTTTCAAATAACAGTTACATTCAACCCAAAAGTTATATTTCGGCGACTAAATTTTTATTTCTACTAGAGGGCCAAAATTATGGAATAAAATATTAGCTAAAGAACTTACAAAAAATCCTACGCTTAATGAGTTTAAGAACAATTTGAAGCAAAAACTATTGATGAACGACGCAGTGCTCAGCTTTTTCTGAAGTTTTAATAGTTGCTGCTGATAACCAACAATTAGAGGTTTGTCATTATCTGCTTGACAATCTTAGAAAGGATTGTGCCACTTGTTATTTTTTTTTTACTTCTTCTTTTATAAAAGTTTATGGTTTATAAGAAGTATCCAGATATTTTGAGGTATATGCTGGTGTAAAAGGAAGGCTTTAGGCTTATGTGTACTTGCCTGCATACCTTTGAGCAATATAGTTTTATTATACTAATTTTTTTTTTATTTAAATTTTTCTCAACCAATATAAAAACAAAAAGTTAAAGTAAGACATTAGAATCTATGATTTTTATTTTATAAAGTCTTTAGAAAAACGTATTATGTTATAAGGTGTTACGTTTTTGAATTTACGTTATTTTACATTTACGGTATAGAATGAACAGCCGTGGCGCAGTGGTAGCACGCTTTCCTCAGAAACGTAAGATATAGTGCAGAAGAAATAAAAAGCAAAACAAAGACATTTCGTTTTTTACTTTGTAATATATATATAAAATATATATATATATTACAAAAAAATATGTGGCTTTTTAAATATTTAATTCAACATATGATTGGAACCATTATTGCACTGTATTACTATCAGCTTATTTATTATTAAGATATTTTTTTAAATTTTTGGCAGCTGTATTTAAAAAATATATATATAGCTGCCACCTCCTAATGTGTTTTATATGATAAAAAAACACTGGTTTAAAATGTTTTTTGAAGAAAAATCATTTTTGGAGTCCCTTAAACATATAAAGAGTTCCTATTATTATCAATTAAAAAAATCTTCAAAAGTGTATCTTGACATTTCGGCTCAAATTAAGCGAAATCATGAAAATTTCAAATAAAATATTGCCAAAAATTGGTAAAAATGGACATTTTTCTTTTTTAGTTAATAAAATTCATTTTTTATGGTGTTAAATCTGACATTGAAATTTTCATATAACTTTGCTTCATTTAAGACTCAACATGATACACTCAAATAAAACATAATAAGTTCCTAAATAAATAAAACATAACAAGTTATGAGGGAGTCATCAAAATATTTTTTACTCAAAAAATTTTAAAAAACAGTTTTTTTTACCTGAAATGCGAATATTTTTTCGCAGTAAAATTCTTTGCAAGTAATATAAAAAAATAAGTGATTAAAGACCTGCTTGTTATGATGCAAGTATTTTTTTTTAACTGTATTAGTGCATATATAAACTGTTTAAATGCATATATTTGCATATTTATACTTAAAAAATAGGTTAAAAAATATGTTAGATTTAATACCATAAAAAATGAATTTTATTAAATAAAATAAAAAATGTCCATTATTACCAATTTTTGGTAATATTTTTTTTGAAATTTTTATATAATTTTGCTTCACTTGAGACCCATTATGATATAATTTATACATAATACACTTATATAATTTTTTTTTTTATAATTATTAGGAACTTGTTATGTCCCTAATAATTATAAATATATATGTATATATATATATATATATATATATATATATATATATATATATATATATATATATATATATATATATATATATATATATATATATATATATATATATATATATATATATATATATACATATATATTTATAATTATTTTAATAAACGATTTTTCTGACTATATATATATATATATATATATATATAGTCAGAAAAATAGTAAATAACAAAATAATTAATGAAATTGCTCTTATATAAGGAAACAGTCATAACAGTATTTAAGGAAATAGTCATATGTATAAGTCAGATATATAAGGAAATACTCATAACAGTAAAAACAAATTTTTATATGGAAAAAAAGTTGAAGCAATGACCAGAAAAATATCATACATATAGAACATATTTATCTAAAGTTTAAAAAAAAAATTATTGAAATCCTACAGTCAGATTTTTAGAAAATTGATTTCAAATAAATAAACAAATCTATGATTTACACTAAAAACGTATTAAGTAAAAATACAGTTTTAGTGCGCAAAAATTTTTGTTACCTCTATTTATTTAAATTTTTGTGAAATTTTTGTATTATTTTATTGATTTACGTTAAAAATAAGGCTATATCATTGGCTTTTCAGAAATTAATTAACAAATAAACTGTTGCCATAAAAAATATTCTCTGTAGTTAAGAACCGTAGCCATTTTAAAAGTTCAAAAGTTTTTTGTATTTTCTTACGCATGCGTACCTAAACAGCGCTTTTTACTAATATCTGAACGACCGTGGGTCCATTAGGATGTTTACTCTTCTCCTGAAAAGCATTTACTTCGGTTTTTCGCTCATAACTTTTTTTTTCGCTTATAACTTTTTTTTTCTTTTTTTTTCAATTTTGAAAACAGAATCTTGACAGGGCCAACGAAACGGGTTTTGAAGTGAGGGGAAGCAGTTTTCAATTCTTAAAAAAAGCCTTATATATCTAGCATTAAAAAAAAAAAGATATAGAGATAAAGTGTGGCGGGGGGGGGGGGGAGACTCCCCGCCACTTTTCTGAAAAAACTAACCTTTTTTGTTTAGTAAAATTTAATTTTAGTTTTAAAGTTGATTTTTTTGAATTTTTTTTTTTTTACTAGGTTGAGAATTTTTAAGTTTAGAGGATAAAGTTCTCTACAATAAGGTGCATGGCATTTTAAAAGATTTTTTGTTTTAGCTTCCAATAAATGCAAAAGAAACAAAACTAGTAAACCGTTCGCCTTTTTTTTCGTTTACTCCTACCCCATTTTACTCCATGTGATAACAGATCGTTACGAAATAAAAAAAAATTAAAACGACGCTGTATTATGATTTCCTTTAACTATATTTTATATTCAACTTTTTAATTTAGATTAAAAAAGTTTGTGTTCCGCACTAAACTCCAAAACTATAAATAATGAAAATTTAAAACTTTGTTATTAAGAGCGTGTAAATTATTAAAAATGCTTTATTTAAAAGTAATTTTCATAGTTGCTGACTAAGAGTTGCATACTTTATTATTTATTATGCTGATAATATTTGTGATTACATTATAACTTATTTTTTTGTTCAGCCGTTATAAGTTTGTAATGAAAACCAGTTGTTTTCTACGAGAATCGGTGTTAAACGTTTCCGCGTTTTAACGCGTTTTATATTCATTAATATTCTATGAGGAAAATATAGATTATCCTAACTACAATGTACATAGTGTGTAACGTTTGAACGAATTTTAAATTAATTTATAAGCACATTTAGTTTGAAATGATTTCTACTTTCTTTAGTATTTTACTAGTAGGCGGTAGGAATTTATATGCCTAATTTAAATATTTTTGTATATGTATTTGAATAATTCTGTAAAGGCTTAAACGTCACTATAACGTTTTTTTTTTTTTTTAATTTCTACATGTGATTTTTTATTTTAAGCCTTGGTTTTTCATTCTAATGGCTTAAATGCAAGTACTTCTTTAAATAGTAAGTATTTTCACTTATTTGTCACTGCTCTGTTTTTCAGCGAATACAAAACTATATTCGATGAATACATAGAAATAAATGTTTTATGTAGTTGCAATAAAATACGTTAAATTACTTATAGGACCGAGAACCCTTTTTCTTTATTTATATAAAGGTCTTGTAATTTTTAGACTAACAAATTTGTTGCCACAAGCAATAGCATATTAGACTTTTAAGTTTTTGCACCTTTTTAAATAAGTAATGTAAAACCTCTCTTACCATGTGAGGTAAAGAGAATCAACCATTATTAAAAACCAGATAAATATGTTTTAATCCTATAATATACTCATAATTATATGCTTTTATCACTTTTAAAAAGTTACTTTTAATAAACTTATAGGTTTTAAAATTTAGGTAAAAAGTTGATTTGAAAAACTCCCCTTAGTTATATTATTTCTTAACAAATAGGTTTATTAAAATAAAATTCAATTGCTGATAAACAGCATTTTTTTGTTATACTACCTTTTGGAAAATTTTTATGTTTTTGTATAAATATTTTTTTTCTTCACTTTTTCAATATTAGCTAATATTAATACAGAAAAAGCGAAAAAAAAATTTCATTAGTTTTGAAATATATCAAAATAAATAATTTTTTTTGTTTTAACTTTACCTGGAGCAGTTTATTCAAACAAATATTTTTTCTTTCACATGATAAATATTTAAAAAGTATTTTAACAAAAAATGAGACTTTTTGCAAACCCACCCCCTGCTCCTTCAAAATTATAAGATTTAGCAGGGGTTGATAATCGGGGCTAGAAATTATAATATTTTAATATATTGTAATTTTATGCTTACATTTACTATTTATTAAATGCTAGCGTACATTTATATATTTTTAAACTCTAATTTATTTCCAACAAGATTGGAAGCTCTCACTATTATGTTAAGAGTTAATTTAAAATGAAGAATAAGTTAAAATACTAGAAAATGTATAACTGAATGCTTAGAACATAGAAAGTTGTAAAAAGAAAACATGAAGATGGGTAAGAGTTAATAGGTTTTTTTAATGTTCAAGGAAAAAAACTGGAGTAATAAAAGTTTTTTAGTATAATGGCACAGATGCAGTAAAAGGATGCAACTTGTTGAATAAAAAGCCATGCAAGAATGAGTTTTGGTTTATTGTAATAAAAATAATAGCTCATTTGAGCATTGACCATGATTGTATTTGTAGAAAAAAGAAAGAAATGCAACCTTACAACAATGGGAGATTGGCTCAAGCTTGGCAGATAAGCAGTCTAGATAAAGCAGCTCTAATTACATTTACAATGTGCTTTTAGACTTTGTCTGAGAGTAATATTTTTATTTACTGCAATATTTTTTTGCAGTAAATAAATGAGTTTCGTTGTCTAACAAAAATTGTAAATTTTAAGTCCAGAATTTAAATCCAAAAGCAACTGCAAGCTTTAGGCTGTTACAGAAGAGAGATCTGATTTAAAATCGGCTGCTTGTCTTAGAACAAGCAGCCGATTTTAAATCTGTTAAATCAATTAAATAGTTAAGATTTTTAGTCACAAGACAAGAGTATAAAATTAAGTCGTCAGCAAATAGAGCTACTTTAGATTAAATGAAGATCATTATTGTAGATAAGAAACAATACAGGAGCAAAGATAGAACCATGTGGTCTCCTAAAGTTACTTGAAATAAAGAAGAGGGTAGGCCTTTAAGAATAACTTTACTACTGTAGTTAGAAAGAAATAATTTAATAACCTTAAAACCTTTATATATAAAGAAAATAATAACAGAGGGAAGACTAATCGTAGGATAGTTGGAGAGGTTAAAGTTTTTTCTAGAGTTTTGAAAAATTGGAACCACTTATTTAGCACTTTTTAAACGTTTAGCAAAAAGTGAAGAGAGTTCTGGAGAACAATCTTTTAAGACTATAATGAAAATCTATTCTGGAGCACAAACTGTAGAAGTGTTTAATTGAGAATTAACTTTAGCATTGAAAGCCATAGTTAATCTGTTTTCCTGACAGTTAATGTCAGGAAAAGTATGACCATTATATTCAAGATTCAAATTTGAGTAAGATTTCTTTGCAAATAAATTTGCTTTATTCTGACTAACCAAAAGACTAACCAAAAGTCTCTAGAACCTAACATCTTAGATAAGATACAAGATTTAGTAAACTGAGAATAACAGAGCTGAACATCTTTTTTACATTGGCCTCTTGTAATAATAAAAGAACATTTCTTCTTAAGAAAGATGTAAAAAAGATTTAAAAAACGATTAATGTTTAATAAAGCAACTGCTCAAGATGGTGAAAAATGTGGAGTAGAATGAGGCTTAACATAAAATTGAAAAGAAGTAATAAAAGCTTCCAAACTTTTATTCCAGAAGGAATAAAAGCTTACAAGATGCACTTTTAAGATGCATACATATTATAGATGTAAACATATATGTTTGCTATTTATTTAGATGCTGGCTTACAATATCCTTTCATTGTTATATAAACTTTAGCATTTATATGGTGTAGTATTTGCCGAAAGAGAAGAGGATCAGATGAATATGTGGTGTGACTCTAACAAGACAAGAAAAGAAGGCATATTCTTAGACAGATTAGAAAAAACGTTGCATCGAACAAGGTTTGTTAAAAAATATTAAAGTAATTTAGGTATCAGCATGTAGAGAGGTAGCTGGTCAAATATCAACCATAGTCACTTACTAACTGTGAGCCTTAATCTGTTACAGAAGTGAGATCAGATTCAAGATCAGCTGCCTGTTCTAAACAATTAAAAAGAGAAGATTTTTTTTGTTGAAATAGGAGTATAAAGTTGAGTCATCAGCAAAGAGAGCTACTTTAGATGTAAGGTTGTCGCGAAGATCATTAATATAGATAAGAAACAAAACAGGACCAAGGATAGAACCTTGAGGTACCTCAGAAGTAACTGGAAATAAAGAAGAGTGTTGGGTTTTGAGGGCAACTTTAATAAAGCGGTTAGAACAAAACGATTTGATTATCTCAAAAGCTTTCCCAGATACATTATGTGAAGCAAGCTTATGGAGAAGACCAGCATGCCAAACTTTGTAGTAAGCCAAGATATGTTATGAGCAATAGCCCTAGCCTCTCTGCCTATATCTGATGCACAATAAAATCTTTCACTTACAACAGTTAGCATGTCAGCCGTAGAGTTAGAGGATTGAAAACTGTATTGGTTGTCTGACAGTAAATTATTTGACTCGAGATGGGATGTGAGAAATTTTTTTATCAAAGACTTAAAGACCTTGCTAATAACAGAAAGAAGACTGATTGGATGATAATTAAAGGAATCAGAATGTTCACCAGAGTTTTTGAAAATTGGAACAACAAATGCCATTTTCCAGCAGGCAGGAACACAAGACTCAGTCAAGCACTTATTAAATAGTTTGAAGAGAATTGAAGAGAGTTCTGGAGAACAATTTTGTAAGACTATGACAGGAGTGTTGACTGGACCACAAGCCATAAAAGAGTTTAATCGAGGTATGACTTTAGCAATGGAAGCTGAAGTGATTTGAATGTCTAACATTGGGTTAACCTGTTTAATTAGAATGGAAGGAAAGAATGGCCATAATATTCGAGAGTCAAATTAGAAGAAAAGCCTTGTGAGAGGTAATAAGATCAGTCCATAGAATAAGAGATGGAATGCTAGACCTTTATTAACAACGCTGTTGAACATTTTCCAAAAGTCTCTAGAGCCTTACTTTCTGAGATTTAGTTAAGATATGAGATTTAGTGAACTGAGAATAATGGAGCTTAGCATCTGACTGCACCTTTTTACATCAATTTCTTGCAATAATAAACAGCTTTTTGTTCTTAAGATATTTGTTTTTTTGAAAAATATGAAAAAAAAAAATGATTATGATTAGATATAGTAGCTGCACAAGAGAGTGAAAACCATGGAGTAGAATGAGGCATGACCAGTGAAGTTTGAAAATGGTGAGTCTGAAAAGAAAGTATAAGATGAAAGAATTAAAGAGATCATTGCATGGTCTGAACCACCTAAAGAAGAAAAAGGAGAAACTGAACACAAGCTAGGATCAAAAACCAGACATAAATTAAGGAGTGAAGGTAAATGATTAGGATTTTAAGGAAAACAAATTACAAAGTTAACTATCTGAGTAAGAGATTGAGAAATGCAGAAGTTATAGGCTTTAGTGTCAGCAGGGTCAGTAGCATTAGAGCCAAGCCATTCAGTGTGATGAGCATTAAAGTCACCAATAACAACAATTGGCAGAGGGGTAAAATGAGACGGTCAATTTGAATCTAAATGAGTGCAGTCTTGGGAAGAAGGAGAACGATAAAGAACATAGTTCTTTATGTTTGATATTTTGGGTTATTTTTGGCATGATTTAAGTTTAAAGACCACTTAACTCATTCATAAATAGAGCACTGCCTCCTAAGCAATCCACTATACAATTGTCTCAGTCCTGTTAATTAACCCTAAGTCGTAACATAGGGCTCTTCAACAATGCTCACCCAATGCGTTAACAGGGACACTGTCCATGCCCAACATGGCCCTGTTAATACTCTGCTATTTACTCTATTTTGCAGCTATTGATACAATCAGCCTCTCTGAGAGCTACCACAGAGTTCAGGAAACCTTACTACCAGCTAGCCTAAAAACCATTAAACTGAGTTTTAGAGCTGTACTCTCATTAGTAGATGACAGGCAGAGTTGCATAGCCACTATCAAGGAGGTACAAGCAAAAACCTATGAGAAAAGTCAAGAAGCATTCATCATCCTAGGCAGGAAACAATGTAACACAGGTTTACATCTACGCCAGCCTAATAGATAAAGAAGAGGTTTGAGGCTTGTTAGCAGAACTATTCTGCTTACCCCTTAATTTTTTGCCTAGGAAACCTCCTACAAGACAGTAGCTGGATGCAGTTAAGATCTACCCAAGATGAGTGTTTTTATTGAGACACCATCTCTAGCCTTCACTCAACCAAAAGCCCTAAGACAGAAAAATTTAGCTAGATGCAGTTAACATCTGCCCAAGATGAGTATTTTTATCGAGATACTATCTCTAGCCTTTACTCAACCAAGAGCCGTAAAGCAGGGAATTCTCAAGTTGGAATTTGTTTCTCCTAGCCTTTGTCTAAAAAAGGACACTCTACAAGGCAGCAGGGCATAGGGCAGGTAGCACTGTGTTATATAATACCAATAGCAGGGTAATCGTGATGATCCTAAACCTAATCTGTCCTGGAATAATTAAAAGCAGCTACTTCATGCAAGCAGTACCTTATAGCATTGGGAATGATATAAGAAATAAAAAGTTATCTATTTATGGTGTTTCGTTTAAATGATTATTTTATTAATGTATAAATATTGCATCTAAAATATATATCAGGCTTTCACAGGAAGACGTGCGATTTCATGTCTTTATATGACCACGCAAAAAAAAAAAAGTTTTAACGATTTGACCACGACATATTTTTAAAATTTAAAAACGCGCTACAAAAACTTACCTAAACTTATCTAAAAAAAAATTTTTTTTAAATAATAAATATTAACGAAAGAGAAAATAAAAAAAAATTTTAAAGCAAAAAAACAAAAAAATAAATATATTTCTTTTTTAATATATTTTTATATATAATCCAACTAAAGCAAAACTGATCAAACTAAAATGCTTAGTCTATTTAATTTACGCATTAAAAAACCTTTTCAATCTTTGTTTCAACATTTTTATATATTTTTTATTTGTTTAATATGTTCAAAAGTCATAAAAAATACATAGTTAAAAAATAAAATAAAAAATATTTTATAAATACTTTTTTTTAAATTAATTAGAAGTGTTTTTTTTTTTTACTTCATTAAAAGCGTTTCGATAATATAAAAGTATTTAAGATCAAACTTATTAAATTGTAACAGTTTTCTAAAACTTTTTTTTTTAACGAAGTTTTGTTTATCTATTTATTTAAAATCGTTTCGTTAATATAAAAACATTTGTTAAGAAGTTTTATTTTAATTAATTTCACTTTTTTAGAATATTTTTTATTTAGCGCGTTTCTAAAATGTTTTTCAAATTAGCCGCGATCAAACCGCAAAATGTAACTTGCGTGGTCATATGAAGACGTGAAATGGCACGACTTCCTGTGAAAGCCTGTATGTTGAAAATGTAAATTATTTTGTATTTATTTATGAAATATTAACTTAATCAGCTTTCTTTTTTTTTTAATTGCTAAAAAAAGGCTATAAAAACCATTAAAATGTCAACTTGAATACAGTGTATGTTTTAAAATGGTTTAATAACAGATTCCAGTGATCATTTAATGACTTGCTCGGATCATTTATTTAAAGCAGACGACATTCTTTAGTCATAGTGAACTTTACCAAAGAAAAGAAAAACTTATATAAAATTCTGATGTCCTGGTCATGATCATATTGATTCTATATTGTGTCAATTAAGGCTCTTTAGATATGGTGAAAGCAATTTAGTTACGAGAAGGAAAATTTTTATATAAAACAATTTAATTGTATGAGGTATGATGAGATTTCATATTCCTGATAAGTTTATATTTTTAAAATCTCTACTAGCACTTTTTAAATGTTCGTAAAATCTTTTAAAATATTGTACTTAAAAACATTTCAGTTCTTCACACTTTTTCTGGCTAGGTTATATTAAGTTACAAATATACATCCAAATCACTCCAGATTCAGTTGCTAAATTTATTTCATCACTTAATCTTCTAAGCTTGTGGTTCTGACAATATCTCTGTCTTACAACTGTCAGTCTTACAACTTTCTAACTGTACTTAAAACTGATAATAAATTGGTTTATATTATAATTTGTTTATATTTTTTAGTTCAACTCAACGATGCTAGTCAAACTCCAAATGTTCAAAGTATAGCTATATCTTCTCGTAAGTATAAGTTGATGTGTATATATATATATATATATATATATATATATATATATATATATATATATATATATATATATCAAAATTTCTTTTAAGCACCAAAAATATAAATATTTTCATAAACAAATCAAATTTTTTAATTTTTAAAACCATTTTATTGATTAAAAAACAATACATGTTTTGACTAACACTTGTAATATTCAGTTAAAATTAAATATTTAAAATTTGTTAAAATACCTATAAAAGTGTTTAAAAAAAAAAAAAAATTACAAAATATAATTATTCTTGTACAAACTAATAATAGTATAATTACAAAAATACAATAAAATCAATTAAAAAGTTTATCATGTTATCTCTATATATTATTGCTGAACTTAATAGTGTTAGTAATAGTAGTAGTAGTAGTAGTAGTAGTAGTAGTAGTAGTAGTAGTAGTAGTAGTAGTAGTAGTAGTAGTAGTAGTAGTAGTAGTAGTAGTAGTAGTAGTAGTAGTAGTAGTAGTAGTAGTAGTAGTAGTAGTAGTAGTAGTAGTAGTAGTAGTAGTAGTAGTAGTGCTCCTTCAAGCGTGTTTGACACGAAACCCTTGGTGGCTATTGCAACCAGTAGTGGCAAGAATGAATAAAGTAGTGGCGAGAATGAGTCGCTGTACTTTTGTTAAAAGAAAATGTGATCAAAAGTGTATGCAAATATCTTACTAATGTAAACTTGAAATTATGTAATGTTAAAACATTTAAATATGTATCAAGTTTTACAGTTTGACTTTCACTTGAAAACTGCATTGCGGCAACATCTGTTTAATTTTATTCTATAGCATTTTTTTCTCTTAAAAATATTAAAAATAAATTTAAAATATTCAAAATAAATTCATATATCAACGTGTCGGCATGGCTGAGTGGATAAAGTGCACAGAGCTTCTGAACAAAAAAAGTGGTTCAAGTCTTATTGTTGATGACTTTTATTTCATTTTTTTCGATTAATTAAAATACAAAATACTTTTGAAGTTTTATAGAGATTATATACAAACATATGTAACATTATTATACACTTTTACTAACGAAAAGGTTGATAAGATTTTATATAATAAACATATGTGCATAAAAAATGTTTCCATTATAACAATGAAAATATAAATATAAAGTTTGATTGTCCTTTTTCACTCCATTTCTTATTAAGTAATTTCATCAGTAAATCAATTTTATGTAATTCCTAAGATTTTATTGTTAAATTTAACACTCAAATAATTTTATTAACTTTGATAAAAAAAATTTTGAATGATTTTTCATTTAATTACATTTTAAAGTAGTAGTATTTAAGTTTTTTTTTTGGAGCCAATTAAAATGTTTTAAATATATTTGTGGAGCCAATTAAAATCTTCTAAATATATATTTGTGGAGCCAATTAAAATGTTCTAAATATATTGGTAATGAATCATTAAGTTTTTTGAAAACAGTACTATACAGAACTACTGTTTTTGACATAGACATAGTGATGAATAAATAATAGGAGTTGTCAAGCAAATTAATAAATACAAAAATCAAAAAAAAAAAAAGTCTATTATTAATAGTGTTTTTTATAAAACACTATGAATAATAGACTTTTAGTTACTTTGCTCATTGTTTATTTAATTCTTATTTAATTTTATTTTTAAATGTAATTCCTAATAAATCAACAATAAGCAAAGCAACTAAGCGTTAAGGAAATTTAGCAAATAAGTAAGCCTTAAAACTAAGCAAATTTTATCAAATAAGTAAGCCTTAAAACTAAGCAAACTTTAGCAATTAAGCTAGCATTAAAATTGATCGTTAAAAATCCTGATTTACTAATTAGTAAGTATAATTTCGAATTTAGGTCAATTGGCATTGGCCAAAAGTAGGTATTGATACATTCCTAATATTTTGATACTAAATAGATATAAAAAAGTGGTTTTATGTATTTAGTCAGCTTATATTAAGTACTCTAAAAAACAAGCAAAGGAAATTAGGTAGGTATAAAAATTAAAAAAAAAATTGTCAAATACAATAGAAGATTTCTTTTGAATGATCTAAATCATCTCATCTTATAAACACAAATCTAGGTGCCAAAATCTCCCATTGGTACTTAGTAATGCGCTTATTTTTGCCAATTTCACTTAATATATATACACTTATATATATATATATACACACCTACTATAGCATATTTAGTTAAGCATATGCTTACTAGTTTTGCTTATCTTTATAGCACGCAGCTTTTTCAGAAAAAGAAGAAGAAAAAAAACAAATAATAATGCCAAATGGGACAGCAATCTTTTCTTTAATTATTCTCCATTAATCTTTTCATTTATTATTATTTCTGAATGTTAAAAAAATGCTAAGCCTATATTACATGTTACCAAACGGCAACAAACAGATAAAAACAGATAACTCATTTTATTTTAAAATAATATCAACTTTGCAGTGGTTTCTCTTTGATTCATCATCATTGCTTGATTTTGAAGTCAGTAGATCTGGCGTTTAAATTTTAAACAAGGGTCTAAAGTTTAATAATTTGCATTAGAATTGTTCATTTTTTTAATAAAATAAAAAATGCATTATATAGTGTTAAAACTCATGAAATTCTTTTCTTTTTTTTTTAAGAATTTCATGAGTCTAAAAAAACAATATTGTTTCATGTAACAGTGAAAAGTTAAATAAATTTTGTATGCAGAGAAGGAAGGGGGGTGAGGAGGGTTGTTAAAAGCATACAGGTGCATGTTAGCAAGGATGTCCTAAATCAGTGGTTCTACTGTATATGTACTTGATGGATGCCTTCTTTAGAAAAAATACTAAGATTTTTCATGACAATACTGATAAAATGGTATACTAAATAGAATAATAAAAAAGTGTTTAAACCAATATCCCTCATAACAAATTCTAAAATTAAAGGGAAAAAAAAACATCTTTGTTTTTCCCGAAAAAAACACTGCTTAACCTTGTTTATTGAATTATCCAGTCAAATACAAATATTTAAGAAATTTAGCCTATTTTTACCAAATATTACGTATTTGACCCCCCTGTTAAGGATAATTATAATAAGATGCATCTGTTTGCTACAAAGTTCAAAAAAAAAATTTCCATCTGATTTTTTTTCTTTTCTTTAAAAGTGTCATTGTCTAATTTTATTAATTGTAATTGAGTTAAATATAGTTTTAATTCAATAATATCAATTAAGAATTGATTTTCATTTCATCTTCATCAAAACACTGTAGGTTTTTTTTGCTTATCTTACTTTTGTTTACTGTTTGCTCTGTTTGGTCCCATATTTATATTTTTTGCTTATCTTACTTTTGTTTACTGTTTGTTCTGTTTGCTCCCATATTTAGCAAAAGTTCATAATTGTGCTGTTTGTAAAAGGTAGAAATTTAAGAGAAGTAAATTTAAACAACAAAAAAAAGGTTTTAAAGAAGTTGAACTTCACAAAAGTAATTTATATTATAATTTATTTATATTTTTTAGTTCAACTCAACGATGCTAGTCAAACTACAAATGTTCAAAGTATAGCTATATCTTCTCGTAAGTATAAGTTTATATATATATATATATATATATATATATATATATATATATATATATATATATATATATATATATATATATATATATATATATATATATATATATATATTAAATGTATTCTACAAAATAGAGTGCTCAATGTTCTTAAAGGAACAGAGCAATGATAAATTAGGAGAAAATCACTTGTAAAATTTATTTTATTATTTTACACTGAGTTTTGTCTATAAAGACTTATCAGAAATGAATGATCAAATAAATAAAACATCAATTTAAACCAAAAACTAAATTACGACAAAACTAATCATATTTTTCACTTGAAAGAGAAATGAAACTTTGCAATATCTTTGCATGTTGTACGTATGTTGGTATAACAAATTTCATTTGCACTACCATATACAATTAAAAAAAAATTGTGATTGCAATTTAAAAATTGAAATTTGTGGAGTGCATTAAGACTATGGATTTTTCTTGGTAATTAAACTAGACAAAAGTACATGTTGTGAATGTAAGCTTACAAACTTTGATTTTCCAAGTGATTCTTTAAGATAATCTTTGTTAAAAAAAGCATAAGCTATAATATTATATATGCAAAAATAATGATTTTTAAAAGTTTCTTATAATCCTTCTTTTTATCTCACCAATTGTAAAGATTGATCCAATCTTACCTTTTTTCTGGACTAAATATTTCATAAGTTTTTATTAAAATTTATTGTGCAGTTGTCAGTCTTTTTGTATTGTATTCTCTATTTTCTACTCTGATTTCAGTAGCGCTGAGTCAGCACTCTCTTAATAGCTTTACCAAGATTGCTTGGAAATTTGGCAGTGATGAAACAACTCTATGTTTTTTTTGTTGTTTTTTTGTCTATTTTTTTTCTTCTTTTGCCTCTTATTTACCTTAAGTAATTTAATTTAAATTATAAAGTTTTTTTTTTCTCTCCTTTTTGGTTCTTTTTCTTTAACTGCTTTTGCTCCATGTTTTTCCAACTGCTTTTCAAAATACTTCTTATGACATTCAGCATTAATATAAGACATATTAAACCTCAAAAGATAAACAAAGGCAACACAATAGTATTACACATATTACTTAGAGAGGCTCTAAGCACCCTAACAAAGAGTATCAAGGATAGCTGAGCATTCATCCTTCAAAAGTTGTCTATGTAAAACATAACTACGAGTCTTGAAAATTTTCGGATAAAATTCAATAATCACACAGTAATCTGGGTAATCAAAGTTGATAAATTTTTACTTATGGTTTCAGTTTGGCAATTTTAGATTTTTCTCAAAAATTATCACCTCGTTTTGTCACACTGTAACATAAAAACATGCCAAAATTAACTGTAGAGCTAAAAAAAAATTTCAAATATTTTGGTGTTCTTTTTAATCTACTGCAAAAGTGGTCTTTTTCCTCTGGAATTTTGGGTTTCTTAGTTTTGCTGGTTGCTTTAGAAATAAAATTGTTACCCTGCCATAGCGAGACAAAATATTGGCAATATCAATGAACTAAAATTAATAGTATTCTGAATTCTTGTGGCAATTATCATTTTTGTTTTGTACCAATGATTAGTGCAGCCGGAAAGCTAAGTACAGTGTTCAACACAGTTTCAGGATTTTTTAAAGGTTTAATTAAACTTTAACAGTTTAATTCAACCTTTAACTAGGGACAGAACAATCACAGAAACCAGCTCTATAAATCAACCTACACTCAAAAAAGGTGTTGCTTTCAGTTTGATATATATATATATATATATATATATATATATATATATATATATATATATATATATATATATATATATATATATATATCAAGATTTATATCAAGAGCATAAAAACAAAGAAGATGATCAAAAAATACTGCAGCATAGAGAGAGTAAGTTATTAACTAGACAAGAAAAAAAGTGACCTAGCTAAAGTTGCAAATGGAGATTACTAAATCATAGCAGTTTTAACTTTTGATTTAGAAAAATTATTTCCCCTTCCAATTGCAAATATTTCTGCATTCTATTATAAAAGAAATTTGAATTACTATAATTTCACAGCCCGTTGTTCATCAAATATAAAAACTTATCGTGCACTTTGGAATGAATCTATGGCTGGTAGAAGTGTAAATGAACTTGCAAGTTGTCTGTATAAACTATTAAAGTTAATTGTTCAAGACTGTTTTAATTTATCAGTTAATCAAATAATTTTGTGGTCTGATTCTTGTGCTCCTCAGAATAAGAATTCAATTGTGTCTATGGCAATAAAAAATTTTCTAAATGGAAGCGGAATACCACTCATTGAACAGAAGTATAGTGAACCTAACAGAAGTATAGTGAACAGAAGTATAGTGAACCTGGTCATAGTTCAGTACAAAATATTGACACTGCACATAGAGTGATTAAGAAAAAATCATGGCATTATGAGATTCACAGTCCTCCTTTTAAAATTACTGTTATCTATTGAAAAAACTTTTGCATTAGAATTGAAAGTCATACAAATGTACAAAGATGACTTCAAACTTGCTTCCAAGTCTTTATATTTCCATAAAGTGTCTTTTGCAAAAGTAAAACTAATGTGTCATAAAAAACATCTACCTTTTCATATTAAATTTAAAAAATCGTTCTCAGGTCTGTTTATTGAAGAAAGATTGGTAAAAGGTACTTCGTAGAGAAAGAATAAACAGAAAGTTAAAATTCTGAAAAAATTACCTCCATTAAAAAATTATTCAACACGTTTTTCGCTCTCAAATACAAAAATTAATGATCTTGAGTGAATGGTAAAATATTTTGTTCGTGATGATCTTGAACTTTATAATACTCTTTTTAAGTTACAAAGTCTCAACAATTAAATATATCATTTTGTAAAATTTTTTAATAAATATTGTATATATTTATTTCTTTATTGTAAAAAAAGGTACAATAATGGAAATGGTTGTTTTTTATATTTAAGGTTTAACTTATTTATATCAGTTTTCACAGACAAATTAAAAGATATGTGTAATAAATTGTTATTTTTATTTTTCAATTGTTTGAAAATAAACAATATTAATAAAAATTGTTTAATGTAGAAAAAGAAAAAGTTATGAATATTTAGTTATTTATAAATTTAGTAAGTGAAACCTTACATCATACTCAATTTATTAATAAGTATATTTGTAAAAGAAGCTTATTAATTTCTATATAAGAAGCTTGCAGATTAAAGACTGTATATTTCTAAATATAATGCCGACAAATTGGTTACCGGGAATGGATTTAAGGAAAAAAAATACGAAGGACAATGAAACTAAAATTATTCTAAAGTTATAAGTTTTTTAAACAACTTAAAGTCTTATGCTAATTTTAGTCAAATTTTTTAAATTTCATCTTGAAATTAAATTTACATAAAGAGATTTTTTACTTTAAACTTTGAATGCAAATTTCTCAATTTAAACACAGTGTCGTATACGACACTTGTATTCCGGCTGACGATATATATATATATATATATATATATATATATATATATATATATATATATATATATATATATATATATATATATATATATATATATATATATATATATATATATATATATATATATATCTGTGTGTGAACTTTTGCAATTTTCATGTAACGTAAGTTAACAAAAACATGATAAAGTTTTGTTCTAAAATTTAGTTTATATTCAAAAGAATATTAAATGTATTAGTATATGCAAAAGAATATTAAATTTTATGTGTTTACATTTAGGGTTTTGAATAACAATGTTTAGTTAAAGTACATTTTTGTTTTCAATTTGTGAAAGTTACATCCATTTACTAAAGTTATGGCGCTTTTTGGTTACCAAAATGAATTACGTCAATAATGGACCTTTCCCCATAAAGCAATGCATTATGGTATTTGTATGTACAGAAAAATCAAAAACTCCCCATTCATAGTTTTTGTAATTTTTCATTATTTCGTGGCTTGCTCGTACATAGATAATAGTTTTCTCTTTTATAATTAATTACATTTACGCCAAAATCTTTCATAAATCTTATTATCTTCGCTGGAGAATAACTGCATTGTAATATAAACAAATATTTCAACGCAGTTGAAGTTAAATTTTGTTAGAGAAGCTCGTTTGAAGTATATTTTACAAGTATACATATGTAAAAGAATATATAATTAACTCTATAAATTATTCTGCTAGATCTAGCTTTTTAAAAAGCTCTTAGCTTTCCACTAAATGCAACATTTTATGTAATTACAAACAAGGAGTTTAACAGCGACGAAAACAAAATAATCTCTAAAGATGTAATTTAATGGTCAAAAGACAATGTTTCTGTTTCCGATAACATATCGACATATATTTACTTATATAGTATCAGACTATATTTTTAATGAAGCTGCTAAACATAAAATAGCTGGTTATTAGTTATTTAAAGAGAGCTATGTAAAATAAATAAGAGTTAAACCAAATATTTTATTATGTAGAATTAAACCAAGGAATGACAATTGTGTTAATTATTGAAATTATTTTAACCAAAATCATTTGTGAAATATTTACTAACGAATAAATAGAAAAGTGTTGAAAAGTTAAAGCCTAGTTATAATGGAAAACTTTCTTCACTGTTTGAACCATTTAATTAAAACTAATTTGACTGAGGAAAATTAAAGCTTGCCATAATGTTAATCAATTTTAAGAAAATAATTACATCAGAAACTAAAGATCAATACAAAAACAAAAATGGATTGAAGAACAAAATCAAAAACTTACTGCATCAAGTTTTGGTACAGTTATAAACCATAGAAATAATACTCCTCAAAACTTCATTGTTAAAAAAGCTTATAAGAAACTGTGATAGTAGTTTATAATCACAAGCTTGTTAGTGGAGTATTGAAAATAAAGATATTGCTCATGAAAAAGTTTAAAGTAAAAGTTAACTGTGATGGTAAAAAATGTGATCTTGTTATAAATCCTAAATGCCGTGGCTGGTTCTAGCCCTGATTGTTTGTGTGTACACAAAGAAGAAATCTTTGTGTACATAAAGCTTGTATCATTAAAATTTTTTATATGGAAATAGTAATAGACAACAAAAACTAAAAAACAGTTAATTTTACTAATGTCAAGATATCTTTTACAGAAAAGAGCAGAATTGACTTCTATGCAAAAATAAAGACTTTTTTCTATGCAAAAAAAAAGACTTTTTTTGTGCGATCAATTTAATTTGAAAATGAAAACTGGTTCAATAAGATTTTGTTTAAATACATTTTATTTTCAGTTTATGATTAAAAAAATATTTGAAAGGATGTAAAAGTATGTAAAAATTATTAAAAGAAATTAATATCTTTTTATTCTTCAATGTTCTCTATGTTGGGAATTGCATAAAACAATAAATTTTTATGTTTTACTTAGTTGCTAAAGCATTCAGGTACAAACATGTAAAATCCTAACTTCTTTTTTTTTTTGTCTGTTTTTTTTTGTTGAAAAACATTGTTTGGTGCACTTGTTGTTACCTTTTCTTTGAAGTCTTATATAGAGCAGTTGGCTCCATTAATATAGTTTTTAAAATTTGAACTAAAAAATTTAATAGGTATGAAATTAAATACATTAAAGTCTATTGGGACAATCTCAGTTCTTTCAACATTGTAAAAGATTTAAATGTAAATAATTTGCAGCATTTTAAAAATTCAACCTAGCGAAAATAAGGCAATACGCATAAACGTAAGAAGTGTAAGTAAAAACTTCGACAAGTCGAAGATTTTCTTATTTAAATGACTCAAATAAGTAATAAAGTTGTAATAATTTTTAAAAGTTGCTCTTGGTCTTGCCGAAAAATTGTTTCGATTTGATAACTTTGATATATGTTATGAAAAATCACTCAGGAAGAGTGCCACGAGTTTTTTAAAATTTCTTTTGTTAATTATTTTTAATTAATGAGTTCAATACTTTAGTTACGTAATTCTGACTTTTAATAGATATAAAAAATCCACTATAATAATCGCTCCTTAACGTAAATGATGTAAATATGTAGTATCAAAAAAACCAGTTTATTTTCCTTAGCCGGTTACCTCTGATAAACTTTTATATATCTTTTAAATTGGTATAGAATTCTCAATGTTGTGAAAGTTTCTAATACAAACCTCTTTACTGATTCGCAGAAATCTGACCTAAAAGTTAAAGTAATTTTGTTACCTTGTTTTCCGTGTTAAGTAAGTTAAGTGGCATTTTTAGTAAATAGTTTGCCTTCTTTTGGCCAGTCTCAAAAATTTTCAGCTTATTTTGTTCTTTAGTAACTTTACTAACAGCTTTTATACAAAATAGCTAAAAGTTGAATTTACGTTTTAAATAGGCAAATATTTGATAAAGTTGTTGTGCGTGTAACGTAAGTTAAAAATGGAATTGCCCATATATATATATATATATATATATATATATATATATATATATATATATATATATATATATATATATATATATATATATATATATATATATATATATATATATATATATACCTATTCTTGCATGTTTAGTGAAGTATATGCTTACTAGTTTTGCTTAGCTTTATAGCATACAGCTTTTTCAGGAAAGAAAAAAAAGATTGATGCCAAACCCTTGGTCATTGTAGCGGCACTCCTTTGCGGCAGCAGGCTATAAGATAGTAGAGTCGATGTGTGTACTTAAGCCTCCGTTTTTTATACGCATATATATACAATGAGGTTGGCATCAGTTCGGCAAAAATTATTTGATACAAAGGTCTGACCATATAACATAGAAACGAGGTTTCTGACCTGACCTTAAAGTGTTTGAGGTCGGCAAAAACAAATTTTTTGCCGACCTCAAGCACTTTCAGGTCGGCAGTTAGGTCGTCGTTGCCGAATGTTGACCCTGATTCCGAGGGTTATATATATATATATATATATATATATATATATATATATATATATATATATATATATATATATATATATATATATATATATATATATATATATATTGTATATTGTATATTATAGGGAGACATAGTATAAATAAGTGTTAGATCTCATAAATATTAGAAATCAATAAGTTTTTAAAATGTTGAATTTAAACCAGAAGACCAAGAAGAAAAAGAAGACAAATAAAGACAAAGGAAAAAAATAAATAAAAAAAGTAAACTACTTGCAAGTCAGAAATGTATATTGCAACTTGTGCAATATACATTTCTGACTGCTAAGTGGCTGATACGATCTTCCATTTAACAAATCAATTATTATTTCTGAATGTTAAAAAGATGTTAAAACATGTCCCTGAAATATATATTAGACATTTTTTTTACTTACGTTTTTTTTTTTATAAATAACATTCAAAGCTTTTGAAAAAGAATTAAAGTTCTTGATTAACGTTAAATTTTGCAATATTGCCATAAACAGTTGCATATTTTTATCAATAATTTTGATGGCAACTTTTTTTTTTGTTTTGCTTTTTTTTCCCCTCAAAATTATCTATGCTGCAGTTCATTAATTTGGTAGATTAATGTTCTTGGCCACAAATTTGACTCCATTCTGTTGGTAGCATAACATTTTATCTTTTGAATAATGCAACTAAAGCATAATTGTTCGAAAGTCATTTTTCTTAAATTTTAAGATAATCACAAAAAACTATTTCTTTCAAAGTAAGCTTGTTAAAATGCAACATAAATTAGTTTCTGTTATCGCATCACATATGTGTTGAAGTTTACTTTAAAAAAAATCTCAAAATATTAAAAAATGACTTAGGCCAAGTTGCTAGATTGACCCAAAATATATATATATTTTTTTCAAGACCTATTTTTTAATAAAAATTTTTTTTTTCGACCACTCCGGTTTTCTTTTAATTGTTTTGTTATCATTGTACATTTTAAATAGTTTTTATTTGAATTCCCAACTGAACAGAAATTTTTCTCTTAGACAACTCTTAATTTTGCATAAACAAAGATGTTTATGCGAAATCAATAGTCAACTCTCACCTTGTACGCACCTCTTTGCTTTCAACAACCCCCCCCCCTTCTCTCTCTCCCTCTGTATGCGTAGGCATTATTTATTATAAAGTCTCTCTTCCCCAAAGTAAATATTTTTCAAAAAGTTAAAAACAAAAGTTTTTAGTTAAAAACAAAGGTTTTCAGCTAATTCAACATGTCTCTGTTACAAAACGAAAAAATCAATATTATGGATTTTTAAACTCATGAAATTTAATGCTTTAGTTATAAAAAAAAATCGAATTTTAAGAGAGAACAAAAGATACTGAGTCTTTAATACCTCCTATTCGTACGTTTTTTGATAACTCCATCCCCCTATACCTACGTACCTTTATTGAAGTACTTTATGGTAGATTCCTAAATCAAAAGAACTTTTTTATTCTTAAGAAATTATCATTAAGTAAATGCCCGCAAAATTTTTTAGGGTCATTTAATTTTTATGATTTTTTTTTTTATAGGAATGTTTTCCAATGCTTCATCAGTGTTCAATTTAATTTCAGCTTCGTACGCTTTAAACAGTACGACAATCCTCTTCACTGCTTCGCTTAATAGGACTGTTACTGCAGATGTAACTACTCAATTCAATAGAAGTTTTTTTATACAATCAACTTCCATTTATTTGTCTAGTGCTCAACCTCAAGTTAGTTCTAGCAGTATACCTCCCAAGCCTGTGACCACCCCTACTACTGCTAATAATAATAAAAGCTCCAGACGGTTTGATACAGGTTCATTTATTGGCGGAATGATTGTTACCGGTCTTCTTGTTATAATATTTTTAGTTGTCCGGCGTTATTGCAAAGGAAGACCCAATTACGGACAATTAAAATAATATTTTTGAAAGCGAAATTAAGATCTGTTGATTCAAATTAAAGATTTACTGATTGAATTGATTTACAAGTAAATTATCTATTAAATCATAATAGATTAAATCTATCTTATTGTTATCTTCATTAAATCTAATTGTTATCTCCATTAAATAACTTATCTCCATCAGTACTACTATTATCTATATTATCCATATTACTGTAACATTACAAATGTAGCAATATTATATTACTTAATGTTACATTTATAAATTTTATCACTTGGTTTACGATTTTCATGTTTATTTCGTTTTTATTTTGTATTTTGTATTTGTATTAATGGAGTTTAATTTTCAGTGGAAATTTTTGTTTAATTATAAATTAAGTTTAAAATCTTATTTGTTTATTATTTTATTTAGCAATATATTAAATTTTTTGACATTTTAACACGTGTTTTAGACTTCTTGCGCCCATTGGGATTGATCAACTACATTTTAATGAAACTAAAAAAAATAGAATTCTAACTTTTTTTATATTTGTAATTATAAAAACTCTCAGACAGAAAATGTTGGTACTTATCAAAAATATATAAATTATGAGAACATGTGACATGACATATATTGTTGTATTCTTATAGTTTTGACTACTAGATACGACCTAGGTTAATATAATGTTATAGTTTTGACTACTAGATACGACCTAGGTTAATATAATGTTATAGTTTTGACGACTAGATACGACCTAGGTTAATATAATGTTATAGTTTTGACTACTAGATACGACCTAGGTTAATATAATGTTATAGTTTTGACGACTAGATACGACCTAGGTTAATATAATGTTATAGTTTTGACGACTAGATACGACCTAGGTTAATATAATGTTATAGTTTTGACGACTAGATACGACCTAGGTTAATATAATGTTATAGTTTTGACGACTAGATACGACCTAGGTTAATATAATGTTATAGTTTTGACGACTAGATACGACCTAGGTTAATATAATGTTATAGTTTTGACGACTAGATACGACCTAGGTTAATATAATGTTATAGTTTTGACGACTAGATACGACCTAGGTTAATATAATGTTATAGTTTTGACGACTAGATACGACCTAGGTTAATATAATGTTATAGTTTTGACGACTAGATACGACCTAGGTTAATATAATGTTATTAATATTAATCTGAGTAAAAAACATAATTAAATTGATAGCATAACTCGTTTCGAACTTTGGATCTCAGGCTCTTTCTAACAAAAATTGTAAAAATTTTTTACGAGACCTGGTCTGATAAAAATAATCTTATTCTTTTATTTTAATGACTTCAAATCAAAAAGTTTAAAGTTTTTAGAATAGGGTACCACTTTGCTTTTACTATATGAGCATCCGTAGCGCAGTGGTTGGCGTCCTTGCCTCCAAAGCTAGAGATCCATGGTTCAACGCCGCCTCTGGGCAAGTTTTATAACATCGGTAAGGAAAGAAGGCGTGATTTTCCTTTCAAATGCTCTTCCGCGGTGCTCTATTATAAGACCGTAAGGACAAGGCCACCCAACTGGAAATCAGGGAAAAGTCAGGGAGTTTTTTCTAGTCAGGGATTTTTAATTTTTGTTCCAAAAGTCAGGGGGAAAAATCTCTTTTCAAAAATTTTTTTCAAATTTTTTTCAAAATCAAAAAAAATCTCTTTTAAAAAATTTTTTCAAAGGTTTTTTTTTTACTTACTCCCGAACGACAAAACTTAAAAACTCACACTTCAAAATATAACTGAGTCAATGAAAAATATAAAAAGTCAGGGAATTTAATAGTACAAAGTGGCTGACCACCCTGAAGGATTTCTTGGGGCACCTAAAATAAATAGATAAAAATACATATTAAAACTAAAGGTTCTGGGACAAAATGCAGACAAATAGCTCAAAAATGTATAAAAAAATCAGTACAATATCCCCCGGCCTCCGTGTCGTCGCCTCTAAACTATGAAGATAAAGCTTAACAAAATAATGATTTATAACAATGATTTTCAATGTAATTTTTTATTTTATTTGCTTTATTTGATATATCAATGTTTAAATTTTTCATTTTGTAAATACTCTTTGCAAAAGTGGTGGAAAATCCTATTCGAGTTTATTAAATGCTTTATTAGCTGCAATTGAAAGTTTATTTCTAGATATTTATTGCTTTTATTTTTTTGTTAACCATGCATGCTTGAGTGTTAAGAAGACTATGCGTTAATTTAATAAGGGATATAAGTAATTGATGTCTTATTGGACAATTTTGAACTAATTTTCTTTCGTGCCTTAAATGCTCAATAAAAAAATGGCCTTGTTTTTTAAATTATTTATAATCGAAATGAAATAATTTTTTTTTAATCTCTTTTTTTTTTATATGTTTTAAAAACCTTAGGATCTAAATACTAATCTACGTTTTTTTTTTTTAATGCAATGTTTTTAAGGATGGCGCATATGTTTATCTAACGGTCAGTAAAAATAAATAAGAAAAAATATTTAATCCAAACTGAAAAAGTAAAGCAAATAATTTAATAAACAAATAGATAATAAATTGGGAAAAAAAAAAGAAAATTAGAAAGTACTTTTAAATTAATACTCAATTTAAATACAACTTTTGATAAAGAAACCAAAAATATAGAAAAAAATATTTACTACTTAACAAAAGAATTTCGAATTCAAAAAAAATTTGAACAACAACAATACAACAGTAACAATATATTTCGAGTTACAGATGTTACAAAAACACAGGCCATTGATTCACTAATAAAGCTTTATTGATTCACTAATAAAGCGATCAGTGGCGTAGGAACAGGGGAAGCGGAGGAAGTGATAGCCCCAACTAAAACACTGGAGGGGGGCAGACACTTTATTTAGCCCCCCCATTTCCTAAACAGTTTAATAAATTTTTTTTGTGATATCAACAGCGGAATTATCATTTTCCAGTCTGCAATGACTCAATCACAATTAAACATCTCCATGGAAAAGTATATCGATAAAACTGTTTAAGATACTATCACATACTAACTGTTTTCTAAATGTACTGGCAAAAGATGACTACAGTTTTTCATGGAGTCATTGCGCTGAAAAACATGTTGTATAAAAGGTAGTTATAGTAAAACATACATATTACTTTTAATAACCCTTTAAAATTTTAACAACAGACTAGACTAAATTTTAAAAACAGAAGTAAAATTTTGCTTATAAAGAATATGCTTAAAGTTTATTAATCTTGATATTATTTAAATCAATTCAATCGAACGTTCGAAATGCGAAAGAACGCAATACAATTTTAAAATACGTAAAGTTAAAAAAAAAAATTGTAGTTTATTGAAAACGTTTTTATCTACTTTTTTTATGTTCATACAATTTTTTAAATTGTTATTTTGTTACTACATTGTTTCAGCTTGACTAAATGAAAAATTATTTAATTCAAATATAAATTATTAAATTACAGTATTTATCTTATCAATCCGATTAACAATGACTTTGAAGCGTAGGCGAATCGAGGATTTTTACCAACAGTGTTAGCCTAACGTGAGTACATCTATTTCCGTTACACAAACTCTACTATAGTTAAATAATCCATTAAAAAAAATCAAAAACAACACCTAATATTTAGCCTTAAAATTTACTATGTAACTTTTTTTTTTACTTACAGACAGGAGTCAAAAGATGCAAATACCCCACAGACGGGGCATCCTCCAGTCACAGTCAGAAAAACGCAGAAATCTGTACTAATCCTACCAACCAGATGATGAATGTATACTCAAAATGACAAAAAAACAAACTGGAATCAAAAAAGAGTTTAGAATGTTTCAAAAGTCATGGTATACTAAATGGTCGTGGCTAACACTCTGCGTAACAAGATATAAAGTATTTTGGTTCTATTTTCGATTTATTGAAAGTATCAACAAACTTGACTTAAGCAAAAGAAAGGAACCTGCCTTTATGACAACAGGATTCGACAATTGGAAGAAGGCAGTTACTAAATTTAATGAGCACGAAACAAGTGACTCCCATAGGGAAGCCTTAGAAAAGTTCCAGCTTATAAATCAAAAGGCAAAATCTGTAACAAGTCAACTTTTAAAGCAGATTAGACAAAGCCAGAGTAAAAGACAACAAATGTTTTTAGTAGAACTATCGTCCTTAAAGTCAAGGTCTTGCAATACGTGGTCATACAGAAACAGAGGGCAACCTTAAACAATTGATGTTACTGAGATCTCAAGATGTAAAAGGGCTACAAAATTGGCTCCAGAGCAAAAACTACTTGTCCCCAATAATAGCAAATAAGTGTATAGAACTTTTTGGCCGAGCGGTGATTTTAAAGCTGTTATTACATATCCAGAATTCGAAACACTTCGCCATTATAGGGGATGAATCCAGGGACATTTCAAACAAAGAGCAGCTATCAATTTGTATACGTTGGGTTGATGAAAATTATGATGTGCACGAGGGCTTCCTTGGTCTATATAAACTAGAGCAATTAGAGGCCGACTTTTTAACAAAAACTGTTAAAGATGTTCTACTCCGATTTTCATTAAGTCTATAAAACTGCCGTGGCCAAGCTTATGATGGAGCAGCAAATATGACAGGATATTTACGTGGCCTAGCGGCTCAAATGAAAGAAGAAAGCAACGCAGCAATTTCTTTCCATTGCTTTGCACATTGTTTAAACTTGTGTTTGCAAGACTGTACCAGACAATGCACTTTGGTCCAAGACAGTCTTTCACTTGTATCTGAAATTGCTAACATGGTAAAGAATTCACCTAAGAAATTTACTGTCTTTGATAAAATCAGGCAGCAGATTTCGTTTGATTACAATGACGGAGGTCCTATTAACAACCTGAAGCCATTGTGTCCTACTCGTTGTGCTGTTCGTTCTAGTGCCTTTGAAGCATTGTTAGAAAAAACGAATTACAAATCTGTTATAAATGCAATGGCAGAAATTGGAGAATTGGTATTAGATGACTCTGGGTCCAAAGCGAGGGGAATATCGCAACAGCTTCAAAAATTTGAAATATATTTTAGCGTGAAAATGTGTTTTCTTATTTTTAATGCAACAGAAAAGGCTTCAGATACGTTGCAAACGAAAGCCTTGTCCTTAACTGATGCTATGAATTGTGTCACAGTTATCAAACAGTATTTGCAAAGATTAAGAGATACATTGTTTAATCAGTTCTACAAGGAAGTAAAATCTGAAGCTGATGATTTGGAAGTAAGTGAGCCGTCAATTCCACGGACTTGAAAACAACCACGGTAGTTAGATTCTGGCTCAGGACCTCATATTTTCATAGATGTTTCTGATTATTTCAGACAAAAGTTTTATGAAGTCGTTGACCTCTTGATTGGTGAACTTGACTTGAGGTTTCAGCAGCCATCTGTAAAAAACGCCATTAATATGAAAACGCTTTTATTGAACTCGGCAAACTTAGAGTCAGAAACTATCGAGATAGATCCATCACTGTCAAAAATGTACCCTGGCATTGACTGGACAAGGTTAACATGGCAATTTCACACGCTACCTGAATTAATCAAACAGAGCAAAAGCAACAAAAAAAAGCCAGTTACTAAGATAACAACCATCTCAACAATAGTTGAAATATTTGCCAAAAATGATGCATCTAAAATGTTTGATGAAGTGTCTAAAGTAACATTTAATTATGTTGTGCTTAGTTTATTACATTATTACTGTAAAACTGTCTTTACAATTATCAAAAGCTATTAAATATTTGTTAAAGGAAAAATATATAAATCAATAGGAGCGCCAATAGTAATAACATTGCGTGTGATAAATAATTTAATAAATTGATCATTTTTATCTATTTTGCTGTACCATACAAAATTGAGAAACTTTTTCCTTTTTAAAACATATGTTTTCAGCCCCTCCCCCCTAACTTTCACGACCTTCCTACGCCACTGAGCGCAATGACCTAAATAAGATAAAAAATAATAATAACAATAATAATATTATGTAATAAGTAAAACCACATAAAAAAGTAGGTTATAAAAGGAAGTTAAATTAAATAAGTTAACATAATATTAACTAATAAAAGTAAAATTGCATAAAAGTTTATTTAATTATATAAAAAAAATCAGACTTTTTGAATATATATATAACATAATTAATATAATGTACATTTATATATGCACATATACTTAAACAAGAGTTATAATAAAATAAGTAAGTTATAATAAAAATAATTATTTAAAATAAAATATTAAAAATAAAATTATAAAAAAGTAATAAACTATAATAAAAATAAAAAAATAAGTCAAAAGGTAGAAAGTAAAAAATTAAAAAGTAAAGTTAAGCGTAACCTTTTAAGTAGAAATGATGGAGTGACTTTAAGAACAGATTCTTGAACCTAAGGATAAGACCTGATTTTAGAGCGTTTGGAAAGGAGTTCTAAAAAAAGATTCACTGGTATGTAATGGAATTAATTCCATGTTTACTTATCTGTTTTAGTGGGAGAGTTAAGTAGTTATAAGTGACTGATCTTAGGTTGTGCCCACATGTTGTTCTATTATTAAAGTAGTTGTGAAATATATTAGGAAGGACACCATGTTTTTGATCCCAGACAGTCATAGAAACGAAGAATTTTGGATGTAAGATATAGGATGTTAGTTAGAAAATTTATCGGACAAAAATCAATAATCCGTACCGCTCTATTTTTAAGTGAAACAACTCTAGAGAGACATACGGTTTTAGATTGTCCCCAAACTTGACATGCGTATCGTAAATGTGAACCAAAAATTGAGTGATATATAGAGAGCAATGTTTAAAAGTTAACGTATTGTCGAACTTTTGCTAACATGCCGTTGGAACGGCTTAACTTTAAAGTAAGGTCGGATATATTTGTTTTGAATGAAAGTTTTTCATCTAACTCAACACCAAGATAAGTTATGTAACTAGACAAGAACATTTTTTGACCACTTAATTGAAAGTTCAAGTATTTTGGAATATTTTTCTTAGTTTTTTAGAAAAGTTAGTATTTTGAGTCTTAAATATAATTATTTCTGATTTTTTAGTATTCAATGAGATTTTATTTGCTCTAAGCCATTGAACAAAACTGGCCATATCCTGATTAATATATTTATTAAGTTTTTTGAGAGAGTTTGTTATTAATTGAAGATTAGTATCATCAGCAAAATGATACGTCTTTGAAAGTTTGATAGAAAGATTGAGATCATTAATATAGATAATAAAGAGAAGAGAACCTAATATGGATCCCTGAGGTATACCAATTGAAACGTTTTTAATATCTGAGCTAGTTCCATTTATAGTTACAAACTGTTGACGATCAGAAAAGTATGATTTGAACCACCGCAAAGATATGCCACGTACACCTAAGCTTTGAGAGGAGAATTTCATGGTCTACAGTGTCAAAAGCTTTTTGCAAATCGACAAAAACCCCACAAACATAGTTGCCTTTATCTTATACTTTCTGTAATTTCAATAAGAGCATGAGCTGTCGAATACTTTTTACGAAAACCAAACTGGTGTTAATATAAGCATTGATTTTGGTTTAGAAAGATGTATAATTTATTATGCATAACTTTTTCAAATATTTTGCTTTCATTAGAAAGAAGAGATATTGCAAATCAATTGTAGATCCTTTTTTGTGAATCAGAATAAATTTAGCTAGCTTAAAGGCATCGGGAAATGTTTCTTTGCGAAATGAATTTTTTAAAATGATACTAAATGGTTTACATAGAGTTCCTGATACTAGTTTAAAAAGTTTTGTTGAAAGACTTTTAGGTCCAACACTCCTCCCTTCTATAATAGTGGAATTTATATAATCAAGAGTTGTCTCTTTCGTTATTGGTTGCATATAAAGAGAGTTGCTAGAAGGATTGGTCAGTTACTCATGATAGTTGAATTTAGAATTTGGAATTTCGTAGGATAATTTTGAAGCAATTGTGGTAAAGAAGTTTTTAAAATGGTTTGAGATGTTTCGCATTTGTTGTTAATGAGTATGCTTGTTAGGGAATTACTATTATTTTGTTTAACATTTATCAACTTTTTTATACCTTTCCAGGTGTGTTTTATGCTATTGATGTTGTGGCTAAAAAAGTTTGTGTAATATTTCTTTTTGCTAAACTTTAGAAGATTGCTTACACTATTACGATAGTGTTTAAGTTTTTTAAAATATATATTTTTTATTCAACAGTTTTTTGATTTTAAATATTTTCTATGAAGTTTATTTTCAATTGTTATTGACTTGAGAATGCCTTTCGTTACCCAAGGTTGATTACGTTTACCTACCTAATTTTTTGTTAACTTTTTATAAGGAGCATGTTTGTTTGAGATATGATCAAATATCTCAATTAATTTTTTGATAGAATCATTTACATCACTGTCGTTTTTTATATGGTCATCCCATTCAACATTTGAAATAATTTGGATAAATTCAGCTTTTTAAAAAATTTTAAAGCATCGCCTAACAATAGATTTAGGTAGTAATCAACGAATTCAGTTAGACACAGTGATGGATGGTGATCTAATTTTAAAATTTAAGTTAGACTTGATATACATTAAAACACCACCTTTTTTAGCTTTAGTTGGCGTGTGAACAGATACATATCCTTCTAATTCAACGTTAGTTATAGAGAGATTGTTGTCATACAAATTAGATTCAGTAATCCCATGATATCAGGTAAATTATCAAAAGATGCTAATAGTATTTTAAGGTTGTCAATATGGTAAGGTAATGAAGATATGTTTATATGGAAATAACTTAAAGAATTTTGGGACAATTTATTGTACATAGGAACATCTACATAGTCACAGTTAATTGAAGTGAAAGATAAGTCATTGAGGTCCCCAAAAAAATTTTTTTAAATTTGTATTTTCAGATAGAACCATTCAAATAATCAATACAAATCGTAAAGAAAACTAAGTAAAAAAACAAAAAGAGAAGTAAAAATTATTTATTAAAAAAGAAAAAGAAGAACTTGATTAAATATAATTTAGCTTGATTTTGTTGTATTTTATTCTAATTATTTTAATTTATTTCTAGTGTACATTATTATAAACAGTGGGAACAGTGAGAAAGAGAACAAGAAACCCTAAAATCTTAGCCCCCCCTACCCCAATCGTGAGAGCAACAAGTTGATGAAATATTTTTTGTACTATTTTCAATTAGACTTATATTCATCGAGAAATTTTAATTTTCATAGTAAAATATTATAGCGTTCAAAAATTATGACCGTATAAAGTTTGTAACCCCTCAAATTGAGGGATGTTTAAACTTTAATGGTAATAATTTTTGAACACTAAAATACTTTACTATGAAATTTAAAATTTCTCGATGAATATAAGTCTAGTTGAAAATAGTACAAAAAATATTTCATCAACTTGTTGCTTTCACGTTTGGGACAGGGGGCTAAGATTTTAGGAGTTCTTGTTCCCATTCTCCTATTACAGTATTTTTTTTAAGAATCTTTTCGTCGTATATATGAACGTAAAAAAATTTGGAATATTCTTGTTGTTTATAAATTGGTTATTTCAAACATTTAAAAACCTTCCTATGCCACTTATTATAAATATATTATTGTTGAATATATTACTAATACCTTTAATTTAAAGTTATTGAGATATTATTTTTACTATTCTTTATTTTTTTAATGTTATTTCTGTTTTTGTTTATAATATATTTATAATATTAGATATAATTTTAATACAAATTTCTATTTAGTTTATAATTAGTTATATATTTTTTTATTTTTGGATAGTGATAAAATATTACTTATTATTCTATTGTTTCATTATTACAAATATTATTTTATATTAGTTTGTTCATTAATACTGCTTAATTTACGGCAAATATTATTATTACTACTATTATAATTGTTGCTATTATAATTACTATTTATAATATTGTATCATTATTATTTTTTATTGTTATTTTCTTCATTATTTTCTTTTCCTTTAAAATTTAACTATTTCAAGCTTTCTTATAAATTTTGCAAATTTTCTTCTTTTATCTTTCTCATTAGTTTTACTATGACCTCTAATTTTCGGGAAGTATGCACTGTATGTACAAAAAAAGTTAATGTGAGTTGCCTTGCAACTCAATGTGATGTATGTTTATTTTGGACTCATTCAAAATGCAGCCTTTATGATCATGGGTACAATTTAAACGTTCAAACGCTCAACATGTGTAAATTGTATCAAAGGTGTCTTTCCATTGACTGATGTATCTGATAATGAATTTAAACTACTCTTCTCTTCAAATGAAATTATTATAACTGATGACTTGCCTTTATCAACTAAACTCTTTCCAGCATCAGACTTAAACAAAATCTATACTCAATCTAATAAATTTATTACACCACATGCTTCAGTCTCTGATGAGGAGAACTGTTCATCTCTTGATGTAGATTGTCAATATTATTAAATTTATAAACTTTGTTTATCAATTTAATAATATTAAATTGATAAACAAAACTTTGACTTTAATAATAAAATGTCTGTCCTTCTCCAAAAAATATCTACTGAAAAATAATCTTTCTACTTGGCGATTTTAACATGGATCTGATACGGTCAACTGTCACTACAGTCACTGACTTTGCAACTTCTGAGCTTTTAAACTTACTTACTTCATATAATATTTGCCCATTTACTACGCTTCCTACGAGAGTTACTGACCATTCTGTTGCAATCATTGACAATATATTTTCAAATGTAACCACTAACCAAATTATTTTATGAAATCTAATAAACTTCTATTTCTGAGGACCTAATCAATTTCTTGTTTGTCCTAATTTCAACAAATTATTTATACCACGCACTCATAATTTATACCGCAGGAACTTCAAAAATTATAATAAAGAATTATTTAAATCTGAATTATTAAAAGTTGATTGGAACAAAAACCAATAAAAAAGATGATTAATTGGAATAAAAACCAATTAAAACGATGTTAACTCCAGTTTTGAAGCATTTAGTTCTCAAACAATATTGTTGTGTTAGATTTTCATGTGCCACTCAAAAAAAATAGTATTAAGAGCTACAAACGTCAATTCAAGCCATGGATTACTAAAGAAATAATAAAATCAATTTAAATTCGAAATCTTATTCAAGGTAAAATGTTAAGGATAAAAGACCCGACAAATATAATTAAACTAAAAACTTCTTTAAACGCTATAAGTATACCGTAATTAATCTAATAAAACTGAATAAAAAAATACATTTCAAAAAATTCTTTTCAGAAAATATAAAAAAATCTTCGTGAGACCTGGAAAGACATAAAAAGTCTAATAAATGTTAAAAATGTCAATAATTTACCTCCAAGTTTTTACTTACTAGTTAACAAAACATACATTACTGAACCAACTCTAATCTGCGAAGAATTCAACAGCTTTTTCAAAAATGTAGCTTATAAACTTAATTCTAAAATTCACTCATTTAACGTTAGCTATAAAAAGTAAAAATCTTAAACATCCAAATCTTCATAGTTTACTGATATCTCCAACAAACCATTCTGAAATCTCATCACTTATATCTAAATTAAAACCTAAAAAATCAATAGATCCTAACAGCATCCCCACAAAGTTTTTTATTGATTTTAATTCTGAATTCTGAGCTATTTAATATCTTCTTTTTAAATGTGACATTGTGAAATTATCTTGTGTCATTCCAGCATATAAAAATGGCTCAAAGCTCTCATATACTAACTATAGATTAATTTCAATTCTATCTAACATTAGCAAGCTTCTTGAAAAACTAATGTATTTTAGATCATACTCATTTTTGAGTTCCTTTAACTGTTTAAATGAGTTTCAGTTTATATTTCAATCAAAACACTCTACTTGCCACGCTTTAACAAATATAACCAAAAAAATAAAAAAGGCACTTGATACTGGTCATTTTTTCGTGGGTAGTATTTTTATCGACTTTTAAAAAACGCTTGATACCGTTAACCATACCATTTTAATTTCTAAACTTGAACATTACGAACTCTGAGGATATGCTTGTAATTGGTTTCAATCTTATCTTTCAAATCGAAAGCAGCTTCATAGCATTAATGGTTACAAATCAAATAACAAACATATAGTTTGTGGTGTTCCCCAGGGTTCTGTTCTTGGCCCTTTATTGTTTTTGATTTATATTATAATCTAAATAACTCTGTCCACTTCTCATCAGTCCATCTGTTTGCTGATGATAATATCTTGCATATTAATAAGTGTCATCTTTCCTTGAGTAGGAATATAAACTTAGAACTAAAAAGTTTAGTTCCTTGGCTAGATGCAAACTTAATTTCTTTGAACTTGGAAAAAACTGAACTAATATTTTTTTCATCTCCAAGACAAAAAATTTTATGCAACAATCATATAACTAAAATTAAAATTAATAATAGATGTTTATATCAAACGCACGTTGTTAAATATCTTGGTATTTTTATAGATTCGAACCTATCATGGAGTTTTCATGTAGATGCACTCCGTAAAAAACTTAATCGGGCTAATGGCATGCTTTCAAATAATTTGCCATTATGTTAATAAAACTACCCTTAAGAATCTGTATTTTGCAATTTTACAATCTCATCTCAACTGCTGTTGTCAAGTTTGGGAAAAAATTGGCAACTGTACATGAATAAACTGTTATCAGCTCAGCGCCAATCAATCCGAATAATTAATTTTCAACTCCATAATACAGCTGTATTCTGTAAATTTTTATTTGGTAGGTAAAAAAGGGAGTCAAAAACAAAAAGATGATTAGTGCTGACAAGTTAGGAATTTTAAGTTTTTTAAAGAAGTTTGAAGTTTCTGTACAGAAACTTCAAACTTCTTTAAAAAACTTAAAATTCCTACCTTGTCAGCACTAATCATCTTTTTGTTTTTGACTCCCTTTTTTACCTACCAAATAAAAATTTACCTTCCTATATTACAACCTTCTTTACTGAAACTCGATTTATACATTCACATTACATCATTACAACATCAATAATGGAAAACTAAATGTACCTCCCGATAAAACTTTGAGGTATGGTAAGTATTCAATTACACATCAGTGTATCAGTGAATGGAATCGAAGTCTTGCATTGTGAATGAGTTTAAAAAATTAAAATTTCAAAATAATCTATCTTCATTTTTTTTTATTTAAAACATAATAAATTTAAACAAATTCTAAAAAAAAAAATTTTTTATTTTTTATCATTATTAACTTCTTTAGGTTTTCTTATTTTTCTTTTTTTTCATACTATTTCTATAGAAACTTTATTGTTTTTGTCATTAATATTTATTACTTTTATTACTGTTGTTTTTATTATTACTATTATTATTACAATTGTTATAAATAATATTGTTTTTGCTCTGTTAATTAATAAAGTTATTATTGATATTATAATATTTTTAAAACTAATATTATCAATATAATAATTTGGTGTCACTCCTTTGATCAGGATTCTGCATAAGTGACTCTTTCCTCAATCAATTATTTATATTTATTCCTAATAATTATATTTTGATTTTATTATTTATAATATTATAGATATTCTTATTCTTATTATTTTTTATCATTATTTTTTATTGTTGTAACTATTATTGTTATTATTATTTGTTGTTATTATTATTAACATAATATTTTAATTATATTATTGTAAATTTTGAGGAAAATTAATATCTTGTTGTTGTCGTTGTTGTTGTTCTAAAAACCTTATAATTTTCATTTACACGATGACGTCAAATAAATAAAAATCTTGTTAAATAAATAAATGTCTTTAGGGCGTTACTGCAATTTCTTCGCCCCTCCTATTTTTTATTGTTGATTATGATAGAGAATATTATGCTGATTACGATACTTAAGAAAACATTGGTCTGAAATTCACAAAGCCCGGTTTCAATCGACACTTTAAAGCAAATTGTTTAAATGCCCATTGCGCATCAATTTCTAATTGATCTCTGGTCCTAATCCTAACCCTGTCCCAAACCATGTACGTTTAATCGCGCCGATTTGTCAGTCGATGTATGTACATTCAGAGGCGATTTTACGGGGGAGGGAGTGTTGAGGGAGCCCCTCTCCCTCTCCCTTTCCCTCAAAGAAGTGATTTTTTTTACAAAGACGGTTTTTTTTTACAAATTTAGCCGGTTATTTAACACCATTCAGTCAGGGGAATTTTAGTTTTGAGGATACTTTTTTTTAGATTAAGATCAAACTGTTCTTTAGATCAAGATAAAAATTAAGATTAAAAAACAACAAACTTAAAATCAAACATGTTTGACTTTATATTTTTAAGTTTACCTATAAATATGGCTACTTTTTACTTAAAATCAAAGTCAAGAGATCTCGCCATTTTACATATATTTACCATAATCTTTGGTAATTTGATTACCATATTTTCAGTTTAATAGTATTATGGCATTATAAAATAGGGCTGATGCATATAACAGAAATGTTTAAAATTTGAGCTTAGACTTTTAAATAAATTTTAAGAAATTTAACTTTTAAAGTCTAACCAGCCGTATGTCAGTTTTTTTGTTCATCACATTCAAATTAGTAAAAACTTTCATAATAAATCAAAAAAACATATTTTTATTTTTTTTTCGCATCAAAGGTTTTGAATAGATAAGACGCTTTTTTTTTGTCATAAGTTTTTGAGTCTTTTTTTTTTCTTTCTAGTTGTTTTTTTTTGTTTTTTTGTTTTGTTTTGTTTTATATTTTAACTTTTTTATTCCTACTCACTATTTTTCGTCTTCTCACTATCAATTAGTATCCATAACAAAATATTATATTGATTGGAAGTCAATCGTTTCGAACAAACTATATAGTAGCTGAATATATATATATATTTTTTGTTACTCATATATCTATATTATATAATAATCATAAAAAATATCCTTTCAATTATTACAGCTTGAAAAAACACCCATTCATCAACTGGAAACAAACACTCTCTGCAACCAAATCCAACCAATGAGAAGTTGCGACAACACCTGACCGTTCCCATATAATCAATAGCTTGTCTTCTCCCACTTCACAAAAAAATGCTTCTAAACTGTTACTAAATTACTTCTACACAAACGCCACATCTTTAAATCACCGGTGACTAATTTTCCCGAAGTCATATGGCATTACAAATGTACCAATACCACCGCCGCTGAAACTAGTTTTGGCACTAAATTTGCCAAAATGATTTTTGACCTACATCTACACTAGAACGTAATTAATCCTACCTTCATCCAAGCTTACGGTCTGTTCAAAAATACACTAGACCTCGTAATAACAGAAGCGACCGAGCGAACAAGCCACATCACAATTGTTCCTCCTCTTGGTAGTGCCTCACAGGGTCACTACACTCTGTTACGGCAACACCAGCTAGCCAAACCCGTTTTAATAGCTCAAAATTTATATACAGGAGAGGTAATTACAGGAATCTAAACAAGAAACTCTCCCAAGTTGATTGGATCAGCCTATTTAAAAAACGATATGCCGACGAATGCTATTAAATCTTTTGCAACAACTATATCAAATGCTGTGAAGAATTTATTCCCCATGCCACCCCCAACCAAATGCAGGCAAATTGGATAACTAGCGAATTTCTCTTACTAATTAAACGTAAGAAAAAGCTTTGGTACCTAAACAGCAAAAGTAAATGGCGAATTATCCTTCTTGTTAAAGAGTATAACCTAATTCGAAACCTTATCGAAAAAGCTTCCAGCATTGACATTAGAGCATTCGAACGCAACTTAGCAATCTATTAACGGAACCCCAAGCGTTTATACGCCTATGTGAACAATAAACGCGTCGTCAGTAGCCAAATAACTTCTATGTACTCACCTTCTGGTGAAATAAGCAGCAACCAGGCATCCATTGCGAATATACTTAACCGCAAGTTCCAGTCAGTATTCAAAATCGAATCACAGGTCAACTACTACCTCCCTTTGTCAACCGTACAATCGCTTTAATCTCCTCCGTCATTTTCAGCTACGATTTCGTTCACAAACGACTATCTGCTCTCAACGCCAATAAATCAACTGGATGTGACCATATCAGTCTATTTGTGCTTAAAGCATATGTCAATGCAGCGGCTACCCCACTTGCCATCATTTTTCAGAAATCGATGGATCAAGGTGTAGTCCCAAAAGCCTGGCTTTCGGCAAACGTGACGCCACTATTCAAAAAAGGCTCCAGGCTTGACCCACAAAACTACAGGCCTATCTCCATGATCTCTGTACCATGCAAAATAATAGAAAAAAGGTCAAATAAAAGATCATGCAGCACCTTGTATCTTATAAACTTATTGCTAATTGCTAACACGGCTTCGTCAATAAAAAATTTATTAACGGCTTACCAGAATACATTAGTAGCGAAAACGTGTGTAAAATGTATGCAGACGATACCAAAATCTTTAGCATCGTCAAAACCGCTGAAGAAAAAGCTAGTCTGCAATCTGATATGAATAGCATCATCACCTGGACTCAAACTTGGTTGATGGAGCTCAACGTCAAGAAATGTATAGTCATGCTTTTTAAAACGTTTACTCAATGAACGAGCACGACGCTAACGGTAATGTCACCAAAACTGAACTTGAATCATCAATCTGCAAAAAGAACCTTGGAGTTCAAATATTCAACGACTTAAAGTATGAGAGGCAAGCAAAAGTTGCCGCTGCCAAGGCTAATAAAGTTCTTGGAATGTTAAAAAACACATTCATTAGCAGAGATGTTAAAGTATAGAAACAACTTTACACCACCTATATACGCCCCCTACCTGGTCTCCTTACCTTGAAAAAGACATAGACATCATAGAACGCATCCAACATCGGGCTACCAATGTACCACACAAATTAAAGGGCTTCGACTACAAGACAAGATGCATCAAACTTGGCCTCACCTCTCTACACGACAGAAGTTTACGCGGCGACCTCGTCCAAAAATATAAAATTGAAAACAATATTGACTCAGTCAGCAAGCATATTATTCTACCAAGCATCCCTCCAAGATACGGCCATTGCAAGTAGTTTCACCGTGAAATGGATAACAACTGCACTAACTGCATTGAGTTGATGACGAAAACTTACAATGATGATGATGGAAATTTAAGGTGGAATTTTCATATCAACAGTCTAAAAAAAAGATATTGGAATGATTTGTAAAGCTAAACCATTTTTTAAATTTAAATCTCTAAAGAGTTTATTGTTGTCTTTTATCCATAGTTACTTAACATACTGTAACATCGTTTAACCAAAAGCAATCAGCGGCGGAACTGCCATACCACTAAACCCTGCAATGCGGCGGGGCTCTGAGCTGTAGGGGCTTCACAGTTTTCAGAGTTTTATAAAACAGAAGAATTTTATAAAACTTCAACGAAGTATGGAACGTGTAATGTTACTCTTCTAAATTAGATGCCGTATATTGCGAACCTTGTTCGTTAAAAACTCAATGATAACTAACAAACAAGAGGAATTAAAGACTGGCAAAGCCTATCAAAAAAATTACAAAGAAAAAAAAAAGGTCAGCGTCATGTGCAGTCATATTGTATATATGATAAGTGAAAACAAAATGAAACAATTGATAAAAGCTAAGAATTTTTCAAGGAAGTATAACAGACTAGCTGGAGGTACAACGAAGCCAAAAACCGTTTAAAATTGCCTTTGTAGTATAGTTATTTCAACGGCAAGTTAAATAAGCGTTAAATTTTTTTTTTGAAATGTAGCTTGTAAGCTTTAAAAGCTATAATCGAAGTGAATTACTCACTTAAAAGTTGACCAGAAATGTGTGTTTTTACTTTGCTCTCCTTCCGCCTATATTATGCTTCTTTGGTTTCATAGAGTTATATAGATAGCAGTATTTTATTTTTTATTTGTTACTTTGTTTTTTACTTTTTTGGGCTTATTCCCAGTGGGCACCGGACCGAAAAAAGAAGTCCAAAACGCTCAAAAGACGTTCGAAATGTTTTAAAGACGTTCCAAAGACGTCTTTTTTATGTCCCGTGCCAACTGGGTTTCTTTATTTCTTAAGGTAGCAGAACCTCTCAAGAACCATAACAAATTTTTTTTACGCGATCTTAATGCAGATTTCTGTTTCTTGTAATTTAATTTAGTTCTTTAAATGTTTTTCTCTAGCAACCGCCATAGCAACGGGTTTGATTGTTGGTTTTTTAATCAACAACGTTGCGATTAAATAAAATAAGAAATAAATCAAATTAAAAAGCTAAAATGGAAGTTGAATCTTCCATTAGCAATTCCATTAATCTTCCATTAGCTTATTGCTTTAGAGTTTAATGATGAAGTAAGTAGGATATATGAAATTTTTCAAAGATAAAAATCATAAAATTATGGCTATTTGTACCATAAAAAAAAACTCAATTTGAATAAGTAAATATGACAAAAAAGACTTCAACAGCAGGTATTAGCAGAAGAAGTTTGATGAGAGCTTTGAAAAAAAGGTTCATATATATAGTTTTCTTTCCACCAGCAAAATATTATGTTACTTCTTCGAAAAAATCTTATTCTGCTGGTGGTTTTTATAATGATTAAAATTTTATTATTTTTTTGTTACAAAGTCTTTGAAAGTATTTTTTTCGTGTGTTTTATTTTTAAATATGCTTTGCGACACTAAAATACTTTTTTAGGAAGTTTTCCTTTATGTGCTTTCTGGAGTGTGTATCTCATTGAAAGTTTGGTTTACATTTTAAATATATTTTACGGGGTGCTTCATTTTACCAATAATTTTCAAAAAAGATAATTATCTATTAAAGTATACAGTTTAACATATAATTGAAGCCCTAGTTAATAGTATTCCTAACCCTGAAAAAATAAAAGCATTTGCGAAACTTTTTTAATCATGTTTGAAAAAATTTTTAAATGGCGACTTTAATGTCTAATTAATCCTCTGATTACCTTTTTTTGAGCAAAATATTTTGATTAAAAAAAAAAAAGTTTAACTGATATCAAATAAAGTTTAATTACAATTGATGTTCAATAACAATCTGCTACCTTAGATATGCTCCACGCTGTTGAAATTTACTAAATATTATTTCACAATCCAAAATAAAACTGCAATAAGTTCTAGTAACTTTTTTTGGCTTTCTCATTAAGTTTGACGCTTTAGATTTTAAACTTTTAAGTCAAAACGTTGAAGTAGGAGTACAAAATACGGCTCCGTTAACGTTTTTTTGGCCAAGCACTTTGGCTCTGGCGTATGTCTACCGGTTGTAATATTAAAATTAAAGTGCGTTTAAAAAAATTAAAATGCGTTTCCTTAGAAACACACAAATAAGTAGAAAAGGCCAAAGCTGATTAAATAACATTAATCAAAATTTACTTTTATGAAAAGTTTCCATTCTTCATGTTAATAATATATTCTGCATTAAATATACAAATAATTTTTATCCACTATTATATTTGCTTTTACATTAAACATTCAAAACGCATACGATGGAGAGAAAATATTATGAATTTCATTCAAGCAATTCGTGAATGGAAGTTTTTTTGAATTTGTGGTTTTGAGTCATTTTTCGTTCATTAAGAACGAAATCATGATGAGTATTGGAATAAAAGTAAGTTTCTTTATTTATATAAAAAATTTGATACTTATAAAAAAAATTCAGTTCTTTAAATAAATTTTATTTTTATTAGTTATGTTGTCATCGTTTTATTGTTATATTTGTAGTTTTTAATTAAAATTATAATTATTAATTGTTGTTATTATAATAACAATAACAAATAAAAATTATTATAACTATTATTTTCTATTTATTAATATTTATTACTATTTTATTATTATTATCATTATTATCGCATTTCTAATGATGTTTTTATAAACAAAACAATCATCAAATATACGGTTCTTTACATCAAATATACGGTTCTTTATATTCTTATCTGAATAAGCAAGGTATCTTAGTAAGGTAACATATATATACAAAAATGGGTAAGAGAGCATATTGAAAGCGCATCCCCAAATCAAGCGTCTATCTAGATTTTCTTAGAAATATTTGCCCCAAAAAGTTTTTGAGTATGCGCAAACAATGTAAAATAAAAATAGCTTGCGGAAATTCTTATGATTTTTGGCGGAAATAAAAGTTGAATTATATTGAGCTTCTTTGTTTGCTTCTGCAATATTGTCCAATTGAATTGTTTGCTTCTGCAATATTGACCAATTGAAAATAAGTAAAAGTATATTTAAAAAAAAAAGAAATTACAAAATCAGACTATAACTATTGACGTTTATCTTTTAAAACGTAATAATTATATAATATAAATTACGATTTAGTAAATTCAATTTACTTAAGTATTTAATACCAAGGATTATCAAGTTTAAAAACAAAGTTTTCCGCGTTATCGATTGCTGTGAATAACAATAGTAAAACAATGGGCAATAGCTGCGTCATGTTGGAATACTTTTATTTGATATTACGACAAAATGACGATTGTCTGAAATATTTAATTAAAAAAAAAAAGTTATGTAAAATATTGTAATTATTATATAACTACTTTGTTTAAAAATATTCTATATATTATATATATAAAAATATTCTATATAAGTTATTTGCTATGTTTTATATATATATATATATATATATATATATATATATATATATATATATATATATATATATATATATATATATATATATATATATATATATATATATATATATATATATTTATATATATATACATATATATATATATATATATATATATATATATATATATATATATATATATATATATATATATATATATATATATATATATATATATATATATATATATATATATATATATATATATATATATATATATATATATATTAAAAATATTCAATAACCCCGGTATATTTTCTGTATAACTACATAACAAAAAGTTTTTAAATTATATTATCAATAAACGAGAACTCTACTCTAAAGTTTTTTACTTGTGAAACTCTCTAAAGTTTTTTACTTGTGAAAAAAATTCAGTTATTGGAAAATATCAAAGCGAAGTTGCTTTAACATTTTGAAATAACAAAAATTAAAAAATATCTTCATATTTAATTCTTTAAGAGATTAGTAGAATCTAATTGTAGGGAGCAGTGATTACAAACTGTCTCTATTTTGATCTATGATATTACATAGAACTCTTAGAAAATTCTTTTTACTTTACAGTACTCATTTTAGAATACCGTTCATTTTTACAAAAACATTTTTTTTGACGTCAAAGTGTTTTACAAATAAGTTTTTATTAAACAAAGCTCACATATCAACTAAAAAATTTTCAAACCCAAGAGGTATTGTTAATTATATAAAATGCGTTTATATTTTCCAAATATTAGTGTTTACGGGTAATAAAATGTTTACTCAAAATTTGTGAAATCTATGTGTGTTTTGAGTTTTAAATATTGGTTTATTTAATAAAATATTTTTAATAAAGACGCTAAAATTCAAAACCCGCATAGATTTTTATCTCAGTTATTAGCAGCGTCTATGATCTATAACAATGCATTAATCGTCCATTATCACGTCCTAGAGCTTAGTAACCAGTACATTTTTTCTGTTGTACTTTAAACTATTCAACTAGTTGCATAAACTATGCAGGGGTTCTTAAATACGCATCTATGAACGTTGTGTCATAGACACGTCGTGTCTATGAACCCCCGCCTAGTTTTTTATTTTAGTTTTATATTTTATGCATCTTGTTGAGGTGCATCAAAAAATATAAAATTCATTTCCAAACTTTTTTGTTATTGTAAAAAGTGCCGTTGTAATAACCCCCGGAGAAACCCATATCGACAAAAAGCAGTTCATATTTTGCATAGCATGTAGCTAAAATTAAAATACTTAAATATTTTTGTTGTAATAGTAAAACTAAATCACTTTAAGCGGAAAGGCGAAGAAACCAAATTGTAGTAAAACCCCAACATTTGTAGAAGTCTGATATTATTTAATGCCGTTATTGCTGCAAAGATGACGTTAAAAAATATCTTTTTTACATAAAACATTGCGACTTATCCGAAACATTTTTTAAATAGTTCTTCCTAGTGTTTTTTGACTCATTTCAAAACTTATTGCAAGTGTTACTTATACTTTGTCTATATCTAGTATAGTTATAACTATCTGCTATAATTCCATACATAAACTTATCTGATCTTAGTGCAAATGCTGGATAAACTTATCCAGCACTGTTAGTTAAATATTTAGAAATGAAGAAAAATAGATCTTTTAAAGCTAGTCAGTGCAAAAAATACTCGTTATTTTCTTTCTCCTAATTCTATTTTTTTTCTCTATAAATCTCAAATCCGTCATTGTATGAAATACTTTTGCGATGTCAAGGGCGGATCTTCCAATGATGCCATATCTCTTTTAGACAAGGTCCAAAAACGCATTGTAAACATAGTTGGACCTGCTCTAGCAGCCAACCATTATCGCATTGTCGTAATGTTGCTTCTTTTTCTTTTTTCTATAAATACTATAATGGGCACTGCTCTAAAGAGCTAGAGTCTCTTGTGCCATCTACTAAAGTTGATTCTCGTGTTACTCGTTATTCAATTAAGTCTTATCCTTTTACTGAGACTGTTCCTTAGTGCTCCAAAAAATATTATTCGTCTAGTTTTTTCCCTCAAACATCAGTTCTTTGGAATTCGCTTCCTTCATCTTGTTTTCCTGATTTATATAATTTGAAATCTTTCAAGTTGTCTGTCAATCATTATCTTTCTCTATAAACTTCATCTTTTCTCTTCCAGTAACTTCCAACTCTAATAGTGGTTGCTTGCAACCTAGTTGGAAGTGAAAATGTTGAAAAAATAAATAAATAATAAAAAAATTAAAAGATATTGTTAAATGTTTTAAAATCTTTAAGTAATTTTTTAAATAAACCTTTCTGAAAAGGTTTCGTAAAAATTTTACGTATTCTTAAATGTTTCTTACAACTTTTTGTTAAAATAAGCTTTTACTTTATATGCAGTTATTTTATTTGTTTAGTTAATTTTTTAGTTTATTTTCACTACACTTAGACTTTTCTGAGCCGTTTTATTTAGGGGTTGTCCATAAAGTACGTACGCTTTTTTTTCGTCCATTCATATACGCCATTTGCAGATCCCCTCTTCCCCTCCGAGCATAAGTACTTTATGGACAATCCCTTATTAACAAACAAAGTATTTAAACATTCTACATGGTAAATGCATTTATGTAAATGCATTAACAGCCTATTCAATATTGTTGGTACTGACTATAGTAATTATATTTAGTTAAATGTTACAGTGTTCCGTACCGTCAAGTGGTTTGTAACTAATGCTCGTATATATTTGATAATTGTTGTTAATATGTTTGTACGGTTTAAATGTTTGTGTGGGTTGTAATGATAATACTTAAGGTATGTGATTTAGTATAAATTATGATTACAATTTTGTAAGAGACAAGTTCTCATTGAGTAAAGAAAAGACTTAATGTTATATTTCTGCGAGAAAACTAAAAGCTTACCGGGCCATGGATTCAAGTATGAAATTATTCAATATGTTTGAAACGTATGATGGAACTTTAGATGCTGCGGTGTGGATGCAAAGAACCAAAGTAATTGCTGATATGCAGAATAAAAAGCTGGAGCTATTTTTTCCAATTGTGCTTAGAAAAACTGCGTATTCGGTTTATGACGCTTTAACCATTGAAGATAAGCAAGATGCAATGGAATTCGAGCAGGTGCTGCTAGCAGCATTCTCATCGGATGTATACGGTGCATATGAGTTTTTCAAAAAACAAAAGTTACATGACAGAGAGAGAGTTGATGCATTTTTGGCTGATTTGAAACGATTGGCTTCTCTTACAAAATTGTCTGAAGATACAGTACGTTTGGGATTTTTTGTGGGATTGCTCGAGTTTTTTTCATCACAATTTCGAGTAACAAAGGACTCGATTTATATTATGTTTCCCAAAGTAAGAGCTGCTTTGAACCGCGTGAAGATATATGACAGTAATGCTATTTGCGCTGTGTCTCAACATCAAGCTACAAAAAATTCTGTAGTGTGTTACAAATGCCAAGGGTTACACCACCTTGCGAAGAACTGTTTATTTGCAAAGAACTTGTCTTAGAAGATGATTTTTTGATGTTTTAAATGTGGTAACGAAGAACATATAGCTTCAAGATGCTTAAAGATGCAGGGAAACGAGTGCAGGAGCGAGGGATCTGCAACCTTGCTTCTGAACAAAAATGGAATCAGCGCGTTATGTATTATTCGTTTAAAAGTTAATGGCATGGTAGCAACTGCTATGATGAACATGGGATGCTAAAAGAAAATTTTGAATCACAATTTTCTGTCCAAAAATCAGAATAAAAGTTTAAACTCTCCAAAGGTGAAAAACTTTTGAAGGTAAAGTTCATCAATGTATTGGATCATCGACTGTGAATGTCGAGGTTGATACCAAAATACGCGACGAAGTTATTTTAGTGGATTTCCGACTTTTCGGAGTTGATATAATGCTTGGTATGAGCTCAATTAAATTGTTGGGAAAAGTTTTCATTTCTTCATCAGGAACAGCAAAGTTTGGGTTCAGCTATTGCAGACTGACAGTTTTAAACAAAGATGAAGTAAAAAATTTTAAACTAAATAGGAACATCATGAAGCTGTTTTTGATGGTATTGAATGGAGAGTCAAACGGAAACGGAGAGACTGAGGTGGACCCGACCATTTGTTTAGCAAAGTTGCCCTGTACGCGGTACCAAAACATGCTAAAACGGAATACGAAAACGAACTTCAAAATTGGATCAAGCGGAAATGGTTACATGAGTATGACAAAGACATTATGGCCTATAAAGCATATTCCTTTAATGACTGTGATTCAAAGAAACAAAGATAACAAAGTCCGACCTGTTTTGGATTGGAGAGAAGCTAACAACTTTATCGAGGCATATACAAAAGATGCAGATGTGTGCATTGATAAGATGAGAGAATGGAGAAGAATGGGTAACAAACCAGCAATTATGGATCTACGCAAGGTTTATCTCCGGCTGAAAATTAAGTAACATCTTTGGTCGTTCTTAATGGTGGTATTTTGCAACAAGAGATACTGTTTAATATGACTTGGTTTTGGTTTGATTGTTGCGCCGATGATAATGAAATCCGTTGCGAATGCCATCATTGATTAAGACAGGTTTGTTTAAAAAGGAACGTCCGCCTACGTGGATGACATACTTATCAATGAGAACGTGGTGAGTCTCGATTATGTCAAGAAACAAAAATATGGTTTGGAGAGCAAAGAGAGTGAGCAGATTGACGATAATAGGTCCGTGTGTTGGGATTATGTGTACGTAAAGCTGGCAACAAACTGATGTGGTCAAGAGGGAATCGAGTTAAAGAAATCCCAAAAAAGTTAACCAGGGGAGTATTGTTTTTAGTTTGCGGACAGTTGGTAGGTTATTTACTCGTGTGTGGTTGATGAAGAGATGTTTGTAGTCTGTTGAAACGAAGAGTTGTCAGTTTGACGAAGGGCTATGACGATGAAATTTGTGATGAAAATGTGAAATGTGTACTTTGAGATGTTTATGATGAGGTTGAAAGTTGCGAGCCAGCTTGTGGGGATTGGGCTGTGGATGGCAATGAGAAAAAGGTGTGGGCTGATGCAAGTTTTTTAGCTATGGGTGCTATAGTTTAAATTAGTTATACGATTGTGGAAGATGCTATATGGCTGCGAAAAGAAAAGTCAAACGTTCATATTAACATGGCATAGTTAGACGCGGTGACGATGAATAAGTATGAGTTTGACGTGGAAACTGGAAAAAATGACAGTTTTTACAGACTGTGCAACAGTATTCCACTGGATTTCTGACGCACTTACTGGAAAATCAACGTTGAAGTCAAAAGCCACGGGTGAAATGTTAATTCGAAGAAAAATAAGCGTACTGCAACAACTAACTGAAGAATACGATTTGAAAGCTGACGTAAATCTTGTCACATCGGAAGATAATTTAGCTGATAGATTAACAAGAGTTCGCAGCAGATCATTAAATAAGCTGACTGGGAACGAGCTTCTAAAAAATTGTATTGGAGGAGTAGTTGCGGAGTTTGAATCCATCTTGAGTATACACAAGAAAACTGGATAGTTCGGAGTGAGTAGAACATTTAACTTTGCTCGTGTAGTACTTCTAAATGCAGCTAAAAACAAAGTTCAAATAGTGTTAAAAAATTGCAAGTCGTGTATATAATAGATCCAGCACCTGTACAGTGGACGAAAGGTAGCTTGAATGTAAAAGAAAACTGGGAAAGATTGTTCATGGATATTACGCATTATGGAAATGAAAATTTCTGAGTCTAATCTATTCCGGACCTTCCAGATACGCTTTGTGGCAACAACTGTCAAGTTCATACGGAAGTATTACCATAGTTCGAATTCTCCGTCTTATCTTTTGTGCACAAGGAACGCCGTTCGAAATATTAGCAGATAATGAGGCAACTTTTAAGACTGAAGGAATGAGGAGTTTCCTTAAAAGTTAGGGAGTACGTATTATGTTTTGGGCCACTTATTACCCTGAAGGAAGCGGAATTGTGGAAAGAAACCATCGTACAATAAAAAGAATATATCAATACCGGAATAATCGTACAATAATAAGAATATATCAATACCGGAAGCAGTATATCGGTACAATGTTGCTGTCGACAAAAACGACGTACGACCAATATAGAAAATATATAGTTATTGAATTGGTATCAAGGGATTAAGAAAATGAAATCTTCTGAAAAAAAATGGCACAAACAAAATATTTGAAGCAGGTGATAAAGTTTGGTTGAAACCACCCAATGCAAAGTGCCATACCAAGTTGAAGCCAGCGACAGTAATCAAAGACGTGTCGGAAAAAGATGTTGTGAACGGAGTTCCGCGCGAAATATATTAGATCTCTAAATGTGAAATTCAGTTCTAATGCTTTATTCCGGACGTGGAAAGATATATGGATAATAATTGCAAAGAAGTTGTTGAAAACAAGGTGGACATCGAGGTCAAAGAGTCTCCAAGAAATAGATATGCCTTTGCAAAGAAGTGCTTGAGAGAAATACATGCTAAAAAAGATGTTTTTATGTGTACAATCGTTATGTTAGATATTTTTTATGTACACTATTATCGTATAAGACGTTTTTAATATGCACATCATTGAGTAAGATGTTTTTTAAGTGCACTCTCATTGTGCAAGATGTCTCTTATGTGCACTATCATTGTGCATGATGTTTTTTATGTGCACTATTGTTGTTGTTAGAGAGATAACTAAAAAAATTCATTTATATTCAAAAAAAGATATCATTTTAAAATCTACTATTTTGAAATTTACCATTTTAAATTATTTTATGGAGGTGGGTGGGAGAGGCACACCTGGTACGGGATACCTATTGTGGATACATTGAGGTATTCACTAAATTTAGTGGATACCTATAGTGGGGATACCTATATTAGATACCTGTTGTGGTTACCTGTAGTGGATACCTGTTATGGATACCTGTAGTAGATACCTATAGTGGACCACCAGCAGCAGGTGGTTTGGATACCTGTTATTGATACCCCTTACGGATACCTGGTGCAGATACCTGGTGCAACTGCCTGGTACAGATACCAGGGGTATGGATGCTGTTATGATACCTGTTACGATACCTGGGATGGATAGCTGTCGGGTATGGATACCTGTTATGGATACCTGCTATGGATACTGTTTTGAATTTGTTTAGATTTTAGCAAATTTATTAAACGTGTTTATTTGCGGTAGCTTGGCGCGTTAAACAATAAAAAAAATAAATTATTCGCTCAGATGTGAAAAGTGTTAATGCGGTTGTTTGACGTTAAACAATGAATAAAACGGATGCTAAAAAGCTTTTTGCTTTGTTTTTAGCGCGCTATAAACAAAAACAAAAAACGACCAATTAGCTATTTTTTTACTAAGCAGGTGTATTTACGTTAGACTCTAATAAAAGTTCATCAAAAATATTTTTTTAGTTTAGTATAAATAATTGTCGTTGGAAGGATAGATTGAGCGCTGAAATGAAAAGTAAAATGTATTCCAGAGTCTTTTATGAGGAGGTCGTCGTTAAAGCAAACGGTAAAGAATTTGTGACACTCGCGAAGTTTTTTTTTAAAATATAAAGATTCGTGTTATTAAACCGAAGAGAATTTGTTCGGTTCAACAAAAAGTCAAACAGAGGAGAATTTTTTTGTTTCGTTGTCAAGTCAATCAATCGAGGAAACATCGGATTTTGGCAGTGTCGGATTCGGCAGTGTCTAAAACGCCGACTACAACTACGCAGTATTAAAACGATAGTACAGAAGAAATATTGAAACCAATCTCCCACCCCAGCCCCCACACAAAAATTCATAATCGTAGATTTCAAAATGATAGCTTTTTATTCATGAGAATTTTATGAAGAACATTTTCTCTTTTTTTTGAAAAAAAAATGATTTTTTTTAGTTATCTCTCTAACAACAACACATTATTATTGTGCATAATGTTTTTTCATGTGCTCTTATCATTGTGGAAGATATTTTTTATGTGCACTATCATTGAGCAAGATGTTTTTTACGTAAAAAAGTGCATTAAGGTTTTTAATCAATAATCTTAAATTTAATGATAGTTACAGGGCTGTCCTGAGGGGGGCGTAGGGAGGGCTAGACACTTCCTTACGAATTTTTTAAGTCGGCAAATTGGACACTAGAGTCGGCAAAATTGGATTTAAAGTTGGCAGTCGGCAAATGTCGTAAAACAAAGACCATTTTTTTTTTTTTATTGATAAATTAGTGGGCAAAAAATATTTTTTGGCTTTAGTCGGCAAAAAACAGACACAGCACCCCCACCCCCTTTTAATATCTCTTTGAGACGGCCCTGGATAGTTAACTTTAGTTTAACAACGTTTTCTTTAAACTTGGATCTAAATCCAAATCTAAAGAAAACGTATTAGGATCATCTAGCAATCATATCACAGCTCCTCTTTTAAAATTGAATAAGACTTAGTATAAATAAAATTGTACATGTTTATAGTGTAAATGAAACAGATCTAGAAACTATATTAGCACAACATTAGCAGGCAGAAATTTAAACTAAAAAAAAATTAAATTATTCTTCCGATAATGAAATTTTTTTTTATTTAAACCAAGCTTAATAAACTTTTAACAATATTTTTGTATTATTTAAAAACGTTCTAAAAATTTTTATTTTAGTCACCAAGTAAATGCAACTAAAGCTAATTTCTAGCCATAGTTACGTACTTCCTAATAACCAACTCGCTAATTCAACTGATGAGTGCATTGCATAAAATATAATTAAATTAAAAGTTATTCAAAAATTTAAGTAAAGACCCTGTGATTAAAAATTTATCCCATGATCCAAAAATTTAAGTAAAGATCCTAAAAATTTAAGTAAACATCGTTTTGACATCCTACGTTTTGACATCCTACGTTTTGACACTTCGGCCTTACACGTGACATCGTTTTTTAGGCAATTAATTAAGTCTACTAATTGATACAATATATTAATTTTATTTTTCATTTTTTATTATTACAAATTTAGCGATAAGATCTGATTATAAATCGAAAACTTAAAACGATCAAGATTAACTTATTATAAAACCACTACAATGCTTGAATTAATAAGTAAAAAATTGAATGGGTAAAATTACAAAGAAGGTATATAAGAATTTGTAAATTTGTGAAAAGCAATTTAATAAAGTTTAATAAGACAACAACAACGACTACAACAACAGCAACAACAATAACAAAAAATTAAAAAAACAAACAGAAATAGATCAAGATGTTTTCTTTCATGAAGGTATTTAATTTATTTGATTTTTCTTTTAAATATAGAAGTTAATTTGCAGAATGAGTTAATTTAGTAGAAAATGTCAAAAATAGTTTAAGCTATTCTAAGGTTCAAAATTATTTATATTTAATTTGGCATTTGATTTACGCTTATTGTTTATACCTTTATACTATTTAAGCAATACAGATATTGATATGCTTGTTGTCAAACATTTTCTTTACATTTAAAAAATTGAGTTAATATTTATCCAAAGTTTTCATATATTTACGAAGGAAGTAAGAGTGTGTGAAACAATTACTAAGGTTTATTGCACGAGCTATAAGGTCTCTAATAAAGAGTTTTAAACTTTGTTAATAGAGCGCTTTCCAATAAAAAAATTTACGCAGAATATAAATAAATCAATCGCAAATGTCAAATAGACTTTAGTATTTTTTAAGCATTATATAAAATACTAATGTATTAAGCATCTCTAATATTATTAATGCGATATAATACTTCTATTCCTCGAAAGATTTTTTAACTTTTTCACTGTTTATTATTACATTGTTGATAAAGAGTTCTTTTAAGAAACAGTTTTTGTTTTTTATCCATTTAAAAATATTCATTGTTCAACCTGTAGTTTTGTAGTAAAAAGTCAGCTGAAGACGATCGTTTTTTTGTTGATCAAAAATTCGTGGATCGTTTTTTTAGAATTAAGTTTATTAGTTCCAGTAAAAATTTATGAAGAAAAGGATTTCCTGTTTAATTGAACACACGTTATTTCACTCATATTAATTAAGTTTAATTACGCATTTAGTCCTTATATAATTATGAATCACCCAAATTATTAACTTAAAAAACAAAAAAAAACGATCATTCTATCTTTGTCAATCAAGAGATATTCAAACAATGGCAAACAAACAAACAAAAAAAGCAATGACGAGCAGGGCCGTCCCGAAAAGATTTTAAAGAGGGGGAGGGGGTGATATGTCGGTTTTTTGCCAATTAAAGCCAAAAAAAATTTTTGAACGCTAACTTATCTAAAAAAAAAAAAAAAAAGTCCTTGTTTTCCGATATTTGCCGACTGCCAACAATAGATCCAATTTTGCCGACTCCACTTCCAATTTGCCTACCGAAAAAATTCGAAAGGGGGGTTAGTCAACTCCTACGCCTTCCTTACGAGACGGCCCTGATGACAAGCAATTCAATCCTGCAAATGCCCAAATAAAATCCGGAAACTTATCATTATATAAGCTTCATTTATGTGCAGCATTCCGAAAGAAACTTTTTTGCTCATTGTAAAGAACACTGGAAGTTCTATTAGTACTGACACCGCCACCGTTTTAAGTCTTTTTACTAAAAAAGTTGAATTTTTTATTAAATTAGGATTTTATGATTTCGGTAGAACGCACACACACTTCATGTTTAAAACTTTGATGAAAACTTGGTAGCTTTCATTAAACGTTTAAAAACATAGCAAAAAGCAAAGTAAAGAGCAGTTTCTTGTGATGAAAACATTATAAATAAATATTTCAATACATGTAAGTATAATAAAATATTTAATATAGTGATGTAGTGGTAGAACGCTTGCTTCGTGAGTAAGAATATAGTGATGTAGTGGTAGAACGCTTGCTTCGTGAGTAAGAAGTTACAAGTTTGATCCTCACCAGGTCACCAGGTCACCAGGTTTCTATATAAAGAGGACTTTTTTTTAGAATTTGACGTTTGTGTCTATTTTAGAATTGAAATTGCGCATTTCAAAACCCGTGTCGTCGGCCCTGACCCACATGTTAATACTGACTGATATTTTTTACTTTACTTTCTCATCTTTGCAGTTAATTGTGTTAACAAATCTATTTAATTGCTTTATTTTTATTATTCTCAAAACTTTAATTGTATGGCTAATTAACACGTTTAACTTAAAGAGATATTGTATAATTGAACATTTCAAAATGAAATTTATATTTTCTTGTAGAGCAAATCATTCTTAATAAACCATAATAAATCTTAATAGTATATATGTATGTATGTATATATATGTATATATATATATATATATATATATATATATATATATATATATATATATATATATATATATATATATATATATTTATATATATATATATATATATATATATATATATATATATATATATATATATATATATATATATATATATATATATATATATATATATATATATATATATATTACGAGTTTATATTAAATTATAGGAAATTTTGAATAATAAATTATTATGTGTATGACTTAAATAATTTATTTTGAAAAATTTTTTTGTTGGATTACACCACCAACTTGTAAAATTTACGAACATTAGGGAAAGCAGAATGGTATCGAGAAAAAAAATTGATCGAAAAACGGATTAATATCGAAATTTTTTGATCGAACCGATTTTTGGGAATAAAATCGAAATTAATTTTAAGGAAATAGTACGAAAAATATAAAATAAAAAAATCGAAATTCTTTTAGAAAGAATAATGTCAAAAATGCCTATTTTTTTTGAGTTATTTCTCTATTTTGATATTAATCCGGAAAATCTTTTTGAACTTATTCCCTCCTGAGCTATTTCGATCTTATTCTGCTTTTCGGATTTTAGATACAATTCCTCTTTTTTACAATTTCGGTTTTATTCTCTGTTTTGATATTATCCCGGAAAGTCCCTTTTCGAGCTTATTCAGTTTGGCTGTTTTTAATTCTATTCAACGTATCGTCGGTCCTGTTTTATCTTACATTTTTCTCATTTAAATATAAATTTTTCTTAAATTTTTAATCTTTTATATTATGTTTCTTAATCCTGTGTTCTTAATCGTAACAATTGAAAACTGTTTTATATAATTTTTGAATATTTTTTGTATCTGTTTACGTTTTATTTTTGCTTTGTCGGCCCTGATACATAAGCTCAGATATTGTAAATAAAATAAGTATAGATTTTGTTAATAAAATAAGCATATTGTTGAAGCTTGGTAAGCCATTTAAATGATTAAAAAAAAATTTAATTAAAATTTTTAATGTTTTTTTTTTTTTCAAATTTAAACCATTTAAGGTGGATCCATGGTAAAAAAATGCAAAAAAAATGAATTTTTTTTTTTAATTGTTTTTAAATATAAATAAAGTTAATAAAAACTATAAACTAAACTAGAAAACTAGAAAACTAAAAAAAATAAAGTTAATAAACTACCTATCTTTAAGAGGAAAGTGGTTTTTATACATTATTTACATTAAAAGTAATAGATTTGACATCTTATCTCAATTGCTATTCATAGCAACGCGCATAGCAACCAAAACAGCTTGTCAATTTTTATCTTTTATCTTCTACAAAATAAAAAAAATTAAAGTCTGTGCTACTTAAAATATATCTACTATGCTTTTAACTATTCTGTTATTTGTATTTCATTTGTTTTATTCGTAAATTACTATAACTATTAAATCTTGTGAGTGAGTTATATTTGAGTTATTGAGTTAGTTTTTCAAAACTATTAAATTAGCATATTTAAAAACCTGTCTGAAGATATTTTGTTTGTTGAACAGCTTTAAATGGCTAACAAGAGAAATAAAATAAAAAGAAAAATTAAAGGTTTATATTGTGGCAATCGACACACTTGTACTTCCTCATTTCCAGAAAACCATGTTGTAAATAATATTGATACGGTCACATCATCTACAACTTCTAAGAAACTTAAACTTTCTTTATTTAATTATTTTTTTAAAAAATTTATTCAAAAAATTTAATTAAGAGCTCGTAGAAAAGGTTTCATAAACAACGAAAAAGAAACTGAAGATTTAGAGTCATATTCTGTAGGAAATTATTAAATACTAAATTTCTTTTGCATTTTTCTGCATTTTTTATATTTTTGAATGTAGTAATCTTAGAGCAACTATTGCTCTGGATCTGCATTTAGTTAAATATTCAAATTTTCAGGAATTGTTTATTATACTTTAAACTAGTGCCTGAACTAAGATCTTCAACAGAATTATTTTTTTTAGTGACAAATTTGTATTTCCCTATCGAGTTTTTGTCAAATATTTGGAATATTCACGAATATAGCAGCCATTTTGAAAGTACATAAAAATATAAAAAAATCCTAGTTCAGGCACTTAATCTATGTGTTTTCTCCAATTTGTAAAACTTTTAGCTTGATTGCATGAGTAGTTTATAAGTAATAGCTGTTTTGCATAACTCACTTTTTATGTATTTTTATGCTGACTCAGCATTTTAAAATAGCTTTTTTTAATTTTTGAAGAAATTTTCTTTTTCATAATATGTTTTTGTTCATATTTCAACTTAAAAAAAATTGAAATCAAGAGTATTAAAGATTTTAGTTTTTTTACCATGGATCCACCTTAAATTAATAAAAGTAAAATTCATACAGGTTTATGTTTCGCAACGCAACGATATTATCAGTTCATGTCATTGCATAGCAAAACTCAAACTTCTATAGAAACTTAAAAAAGTAAATTAAAAAAAAAAATGTTTAGCGATCGTCCATAAAGTACGTTCGCTTTAATGCGGGAGAGAAGGTCTCTAAATCGCATATATGTGATGGGCAGAGGGTCAATTATAAAAGTAAAAAGACACTAAATAAAAAAAATATCAGAAAATTTTGGGTAGCTAGGTTAGAAGCGTAGGTTCAGGGAGGTGGGTATTCAGAGGAATTTTGGGTAGGTAGGTTAGAAGCGTACCTTCAGGGAGGTGGACAGTTCTCAAAAAAGCGTATATCAAAATGTGGAGGAAGGAGTGGGGGTGGGCTAGAAATAAAAGCATACGTTAGTTATGGACAACCCCGTTATTGAAATACTTCGGAAATAAGCGCTTTGAAGTGTAACATCTCTCTCTCTCTCAAACTCTTTTATTCAAATACTGTAGAAAATAGTAATAATATTGCCTAAAAAAAAAAAAAAAAAGCAGCTTACACTGGCAGCATTTGGTTTTACTAAAAAGGCAATGCAAGAGGTTGCAATCTAATTTTTGAAACTCTTATTGAGTGAAATCCAATTGTCGAAACTCTTTTTAAGTGCCGTTGAAAGCAGTTGAAACTCTTGTTGAGTGCAAACATTATAAAAAATCAATCAAAAGCCAACAAGGACTAGCTTTTCATGTTAAAGTTATGCACAGAATAAGCAAAGAAGATTGTAAAATTTCAGAGTCACAATTCCTTCAAATTAAAGAAGAACTTATTACTCTAGCAGTGAGCGATGTGATTTATAACTTAGTGTTAAAACAAGAAAAAAAAGCGAAGGATCTTCCAAAGTAGTAAGAAATTCCACCAATATACTGCTGCCTTTAAAGCTGAAGCAATTAGTGTTTATGATAATGAGACGAATCAAGAAATTATAGCAGAGTTGTTTAATGTAACACAAAGTCAGATGACTTTGTGTTAAACCAAACAAGATGATTTAAAAAAAAACTTAAAAATGCTGCATCCTCCTATCACGAATTGTTTCTAAAAGGAAGACTTTCCACAAAATATGTAGAACTATATAAAGTTATTTACGAATAGTTTTTACAAGCCAGATTGAAAGATCACATAACATAACTTTTCCTGGCTTTAAAGTAAAGCTAGAAAAATACAACTAGACATTGACCCGAAAGTGGAAATAAAGCATTATGTTATAGTGCAATTAAAAAAAAGAGTTAAAAATGAGATCAAAACAAAGGAAAAAAAGGAAGAATAAAAAAAAAATGGAACCATCATTGCTAAAATTGCATGTGTCTTACTGTGAAAAGTGCTTTAGAAACAGAATTAATTAGAATACCCTTTATTTTTACATACTTATCTTGACAATATTTTTTTATGGTTAAGACTGCTCACCAGAAAAAAAGCTGTTGACCAGAGCCTACTCCCTATTATTGTCCATGGTAAAAACACGTAAGAATATGTTCTTAAGGGTGAAAGGGGCAATACATAACACATGGATCTCACAACCAGGCTCAGGATTGGAAAAAAGTCAATGTTTCCTAAAAATTATGTTTTGACCAGAAGAAGGATAACCAAAGCTAGCTATCTTTTTAGAGGTCAAGGAAAACGCATTTCAAAAGACGAAAAGTTAGCTTGGTACAAAGATATTCACGTTTATTTCCAAATAAATGCATGGCTATACCAAAATGTTTGTAAGTGCTGGCGTGATGAAAAGCTCTTTTCGTTTATCAAAGAACAAAAAATTGATAAATTTATTCTTTTGCTGGACATTTAAAGGGACAGATGAAGAAAGATTTTAAAGATGCTCTGGATGATGCTAAAAGACTCTTTCGGTACAGTCTTATAAGTACCTCTAATCTTTGACGCAGTTCCAGTTGACGCAGGATACGCTGTTACTCTGAAAAATTTTATTGCCATTGAACATCAAAAATGGCTGGATACAGATAATCATTCAGATAGTTCAGAAATAAAATGCCCTACACTGCAAAAGAGAGATAAATTTTGATTGCACATTGGGCAGGGAAAGCGTGGAAAACTTTAGGCTCTTCTTAGTATGACTAGCATATAAAAGGAAATGCTGGACGATGACTGGGTGCTTAATCACTAGCTCAAATGATTTATTTATCAAACCGGAGAACCTTGATAATTACAATGTGCCCCTTTCATCCATTATTGATCCTGCCAGTGATCAACCCAAAGGAAATAACAATGATTTTCAACAGGTTGAATTGGATTATGCTATAAATGAAGATGTCAATGAACTTCGTCCAGATGACACATTTATTGGTCCCCGAAGTTTATATCTTTGACTTTATTGATAACATTTGTATTTAGTTTTTTATTGTTTGTACGTGTTATTTTTGATTGCTATATTACAACATCGTTTTTTTTGAAAAATATTTGAAAATTGCATAAGCATATAGTTAGAGGTATATAAAAAAATATGTATATTATTTACAAATTATTAGGGGTTGGCGATAAGACTATTTTGTTTTCTTCTAGCCCCCGCCATTTTTATATTTTAAAAATACAAAAATTGTAAATATTTTTAACGAAAAATTTATAGAAAAAAAAAAAGTTCTTATCTGCTATTTAATGGAGATTACTCGTATGCTTCTGTAGTTCATAAGCTTCACGGACTTTTTAATAGAATTAACATCAAAAAAATTTAAACAAGGGCAAACATCAGTCTGCCACTCATAGTATATATTGCTACTATCAGTCTGGCACTCATAGTATATATTGCTTATATCAGTCTGCCACTTATAGTATATATTGCTTGGAAAAAACGAACTAGGTAATTAAAAAGGAGAGTTAAAACTTTTAAATTGTAGTTAATACCGTTCCATTAAATAGTAAACAAGTAATTAAAAATAAACCTAAATTTATGAATTTACTCAAATCACACAAAAATGAATTTTATTCAAATCACAATACACTACTAATATCAAAGAAAATTTGTAAAAATTTTTTGCTAGATAATTAGTTTTTTTTTTCTCTCTTCAACCCGGCTTTCAGTAAATTATTTTATGATGCTAGTGATTATAATGAAGCAAATAATTATTTAAACAGCTATTTAAAATTTTCTGTAATATAACATAAACTCGTATTATATATATATATATATATATATATATATATATATATATATACTAAGAATATTTGGTTTAACTTTATTTAGTTGTATGGTAATTCTTTTTATTAGGTTTTAATTGGATATGTTCTAATTTTACCACACTGTTTCTTATCAGCTAACCTGACAGCGTCAAATATTCATTTGACTTCAGAACCGAAATCTCCACAAACACAGTTGAAAACTTTATCCTTCAGTACAAAATTCATAAAACTCGAAAAAAATACAAAAAGCGAAACTCGGAAAACCACACAATTTAAACCGAAACCTAAATCTGAAAAGCCCAAAAAAACTAAAACAACTTTGCCTCCAATAAAAGAGTTCCGCTTACAAGCGCTGCTTGAAATAGGACTGAAATCTAGTAAGTTTTTTTTACAAAAAAATATTACACACTATCTCGCGCACAGAAAGTTTTAATTTTCAAAACTCTTTTCTCTTATTTATGCTAATAAAAACTTATATTTAATATTTAGACGAAGCTAATAAATTCATACGTTCGAGAAGTATTTTGGGAAAGCCTCTAGAAGAACAGTACGAAATAACACGCGAATCGGATATGAACTACATTGAAACAAAACATGCAAAAGATGACGGCGAGTCACGCGAATCAATGAAAGCATGGAGAATGAATAAAATATAAATTCGCTGACACTCGATACAAAGTAAAATCAAAAGTTCATCAATTTTTTTAATTCATCAATTTCGAAAGAAAAAAGTTTGTCAATTAAGTTGATGTTTAATCATTAATAATTATAGACAAACACAAACAATGATATAATCAAATAATTAGAAACAGATTTTTAATTCAAATAAATTATAACTAATAAATATTGTTAAAATAAATTAATAAATTCATAAATAAAATTGAATGTACAATAAAAAAAAAAAGGAAAAAAAATTATTTTCGTTGTTTGGCTTTGAAATCTTGATCCAATTTACCGCCATAATGCACCCAAACATCATTAAACTCGTCGCACGTAATCTCGGCGCCTGGTCTTTCCATCAACCGCGTTTCACTTAAGCTCAACTCACAGATATCCATATCATTATACCCAGCAATTAAAAGAAGCGCACCGTTTGGATGAATTTCTAGTTGGCGAGCAACCCACTCGCCGTCAAAATGCGCGTACCTAAAAAAAAAAATAAATAAAAAAACATCATTAAAGGCAAAAAAAAAAAAAAAAAAAATCAGAAACAAGTTGCTCAAATAAAAAAAAGTTTAAAAATTGATTTTTCATCGATTATTTATGATAGCAATTTATCGATAATTTATGATAATTTATGTTATTAGCAATTTATCGATAATTTATGTTAGCGATTGATACTATTCATCATTAAAGTTAATCAAAAAATTTAAATAATTAAATTGTAGCTGGGAGTTCGAAACGAGCTAAAACATAAACTAAAAAAGAATTTATTTTCGTACAGGAAAATAACTTGATTGGAAGTTCAGTAAAATGACAATCTTGTGAAACAAAAGTCGAGTTGAAGCAAAAATGAAAGATACTGTAAATAATATTACGCAGGTAAACCGATTGCTTTTCAATGTATCGTGTAGCGGGCCTCAGACCGCAGAAGATATTTTTACTTATTTGTTAACTGACAGCTTCAATAGGTTTTCTACATTTCTTGCAATTCTCAATATTATCGCTATTTTGCCGACAATAATATTAAATGGGATAATTGTAATCGGTTTTATTCAGCAGAAAAAAATTCGAACAAGATCAAATCGACTTCTATTTAGTATATGTATAGCTGACTTCCTAGTGGGATTAATTGTTGAGCCCATTATGAGCGCTCATATTATAAAAGTAACAAAGAGAAACCACGATTGCGGCCTTTCAAATTCACTGGTATACCTTATACCAGTACTGCTAATAATCACTATGATAACGCATACTCTGATAGCGATAGAGAGACTCTGCTCTATACGTCAACCTAATACTTACCAAAAAATATTTACGAAAAGAAATATTACATGGTCCATGGCGTTTATTTGGTTGATCGGTTTCTTAGGTTTCGTGGTACCTCTCCTTTCAGGTAATGCTATCATAGGAATAAAAATATTATTTGGTCTTATTTTTTTTTCCCTGGCTATATGTTCCTACTGTTACATAACACTTTATCAGGAGCATACATGGAGAAATGGACGTCCTGTAACCAAAATCCAAGGTGCATATGTTGTCCGAACTATGAAAACCAAAGATAGATCACTAGAAGAAGATAATATGCTTACAATAAATTTAGAGGATGCAGGGTTTTTCTCAAAACTATATATATGCATGCTGGTATTTTACGTAATATATCTCATAACCAAAATTTTAAAAGCTTACAACGTGTTTAAAGGAAACGACCACTTTAGTGTACAGTATGTATTTGATACTCTATTAAACTTGCATAGTTTAGGTAATCCCTGCTTAATTCTGTTTTTAAATGACACAATACGCAGAGCATCGTTCGACGTGTTTTGGATATAAAAATTTGCATTTAAACATAAAAAACAGTAAACAAAAAGACTCACCAGTATCCAACTTTTTTGTAAGCAGGATCTCTATACTGATCAGATGGTTTAGAAAATGGAACTCTGAAATATCTTTGAGCATTTGAGTTTGTGTTTTTGGAGGTTTCGATCCTTGGAATAAATGAAGACACTTCACCTATATGAATCATGAATATAGAATATATATAGAATCATGAAATGTATATAAGAGATTTAAATTTAGAATTTTTAAACAACTTAAGCAAAAAGTACTACATAAAAATAAAATCAATAAAACTTAAAAGATATTTATGTCCTCTTTGCACTGGTTTTCCATTACCTTCTTGCTCCCTATGCACTAGTTTTTCAATTAACAGATTGTAAAATTTAAATTTTTTTGAATTTTAAAATAAACGCAGAATTGTTATAAACTTTTAATTTAATTTGATTTTAAATAACAAATCACGTGCTCTTAAATAACAAATCATGTGCTCTTAAATAACAAATCACGTGCTCTTAAATAACAAATCATGTGCTCTTAAATAACAAATCATGTGCTCTTAAAATAACAAATCATGTGCTCTTAAATAACAAATCGTGTGCTCTTAAATATCAAATCGTGTGCTCTTAAATAACAAATCATGTGCTCTTAAAATAACAAATCATGTGCTCTTAAAATAACAAATCGTGTGCTCTTAAATAACAAATCATGTGCTCTTAAATAACAAATCATGTGCTCTTAAAATAACAAATCATGTGCTTTTTAAAATGAACCTTAATTTAGACACAAAACAACAAAAATAATAACAATAAACAAATAACAACCTTTAAATAAAATAATTTAAATTTATAAAACATAAAATACTAGTACAAAATCCTTTTTTAATTAAATTTATATTTTATTAAATTAGTTATCAAATAAATATTTTAACTGTATAAAAAACTATATAAACGAAACACAAAATATACATAAAAAACTAAAGCAAAAAATAAATTTTCATTAACAGAATTGATATAACCAAACTATAAACTAAAGAACCTCTAAAATATATCTTTTAATAATAATAATTTTAAATACCAAATTAATATAAATAAGTTCATAAATAATTGAAAAGAATAAAACATTGAGATTACAATAATTAAATATAATTATAAAGAAAGCAATTAATTAAGAATTAAGAGAACTTTAAAAAAGAACTTTTTATTATTAGTTAAATATTGAATAAATATATAAAAAAAAATTACATTGTCTAACTATGTCTGCTGGAGCACGTTGTGCGTTTGGTGCAGATTCTGTTTTATTTATATTTCTCTTGCGCCACGCATGATATACCTTCAATCTTCTATGAAACTCAACACGGCATGCTTCAAGCAACTCCAAATCTATTAAAATTGAACAATTTTTTATTTTAAAACAAAGAAGAACAACACTATAATGCAGATATTATAAAATGACAATGTATAAAATAAGCAGTTACACATCTGGTGAGGGATTTTAAATGTTATTGAAAACATTAACATCAGAAAAAGCATTTATTTAGTTTACATATTAGCACAGAATAAAGAGATATAAACACAAGATATGCATTAGAATCATCATCATCATGAAAATATTGCACAGAACAAAAAAACATTTCTCTTTTTTATTTTATTCCTGAAACTTTTTTAAATGCATTTCATTTAAAAATGTTTCAGGAATAATAAAATAAATAAATTAGCATTTTTTTTTTGAACTTTTAATATTTTCATGTAAAAAAAAAATTATGATATAAAACTTGTTACTTTAATTTTAACACCACAGTACAACAACCTATAATATATATATACCCTATATACCATATAACACTGCCGTATAACACCCAAACTGCCAGGATTGCGAAAGATGAACTCAAAACACTTTATATAAGCAAGTCAATAGTGATTACATATATAAAGTACGTTTTCTATTTACTGTTTGTCTTTGAGAAGTTCAGGGTTACAAATTGATCGACAGTATTCAGGGAGGACTAGAGCTGAAAATAGTTTTTTGAAGTATAATAAATCTGAATATGATGTAAATGTTCTTTTTATTATTCCTGTTATTTACGTGGCTTTGTTGATTTAAATAGTTGTGTGTTTGGAAAATAATAAGTTTAAATCTATGTGAATACCTAAATTTTGTTCGCAATTTATGGGTTTAATGTTTACTCTTATGTTTTTTTCTGGATCATGCATATTATAAGTATGGGGTTTGTTGTTGTACCCTAAGTGCATTACAGAACATTTATCAATGTTAAATTTCATTTTCAATTTAAAATGAAAAAGAAAATCAACAAATCTACATGATGAAAACTATTTTTCTTGATTTTAATTAAGTTTATGATTAAACTGATTATGCATAAAAGACATTTTAAAATGAAACAAGTTATGCACATTATTAAAAGGAACATGGCAGAGACTTTAAAATTTCTTATAATGAAAACAAGAGCTTAAACTACTGCCCAAATATCATTGGTGAACTTATTTGTGCTACAATTGCACTACCATTGTATCATTATTGTATTATCATTGCGCTACCAATTAACTACCATTGTATAACAAATAAACCGGTGGGAAATAACATGGCCAAAAATCAAAAAAGTGACTTACTTCAAACATAATGTCTGATAGTGGGTTTTGTTACTAACATCCTCACTAAGAATTTTCCAACTTATGAAATTCTAAATATGACAGGCTCGATGGTACTGGCTGCTTGAAGTTAGGTTTTAAAAGAATTTTTGATAAAAATTCTCAAGAGGCTGGGTTTTAGTAATTATTATTTTTTTAATATAAAGATCATTAAAAAATTGACAATATATACATCATTACTAAAAGTAAAAAAAAAAACTACTTTAAGGCATGAAAGACTTAAGTAAATTTGTTTTTGTGTTGTTCTTGAAAGGAAAAAAGTTATTTTTAATTTTAATTTCATGTGTTTATAGTTTTAAAATACATAATTAATTTAAGAAAAAATAATTCTCAAGTGCATTATCGATGTCCCACTAATTGACCAAAAACCACATGAAATTTTAAATGTTATTAAAAAGTTTCTTTTTACTTTGAAAGTTTATTGTTGTGAACTAAGATAATGGAGGAAATCAGTTCAAGACAAATTGTGCAATGTTTTCAGGTTTCAAAAAATACTTTTGATAATGTAAATAGTGGGATTAAATACATTTTTACTAGGATTCAAGTCAGAGAAGACAAAATAAATTTATTAAGAAAGAGATTAAAAATAACTCTTGCAAAGTATGTTGCACTATAGCATGCATCAAATTAAAAAAAAAAATTGATAGTAGAAATCAGGTTTAGCCTAATTCTGTTTTTAAAACAATTGATTTAATTGAATCACCAGGTAATCAAGAGGGTTTAATAAATTAATCAGCAAAAAAAGGTCGACCAAAAAAAAGAGCTTGATAAATTGAGTTCTTGCACCAAAAGACAATTAATAGCAATTATTTCATTTGATTCAAAAATGGAATCTGTCGATAAATAATTGTTAGTGGCATGAAGAACAGCATTTAATTAATATAATTAGTCAAATTACCTAGTGTCGTTTGAAAGAAGCAACACAAATCATTATTTACACTCAGCTAACCAAATTGCAAGAGAAAATGACATCTGAAGAAACTTTTGCATTTTTCTTGAATAACAAACTTTTAAAAAATGTTTATGAAAATACTCATAAAGAAGCACCATGCAGATTTCCATCTTATCTAGCAGTTTTCAAAAAAAAAATAAGTGCTCAATTTTAAAAACATCCATTGAAGTTACTGAAACAAAGGTTTAAAGTTAAACTACAGGATCTTATGGATTACACATCCAAGAGGCTTGTGAAACTACAGGAAAAGGAAATTTTAAAACATTTTGATAATAAAAAAAAGACTGATAAATTAATACTAATTAGTAGTTAGGGTATGGATAGAACATCAAGTCACTCAAAATAGCATCAGCGTTTTAATAATTTATCCTTTTAGATTCAGGCCTATTAGTCACAGTAACATCACCTCTTCAACATGTACAACCAGATACATGTACAACCAGATTCATACAATATTTTATGGAATAACATAATGTCTCAGAGTATTAGATTCTGTAGACCAATTATGAGTAGAGTATATAAAGGAAAATAAAAAAGTGGTATTAAAAATTAAGGAGGAAATTGAAAAAGAAATTTCTTAATTTATATCCTGTTAAAATTAACCTACCAGGGCATAAGTTTGTTTTTATTAAGATTTCCCCATCAATCATTGAAAGGGCAAAACTATAGTTTTGCCCTTTCAATGATTGATGGGAAAATCTTAGTTTACACCACGGACACTTCTTCAACACAATGCTGTTCGATCTGTCACGCCAGACCTAACATGATTAAAGAAACTAATTTTGTCTTCTCTGACTTATATCCTAGAAATAATGTATTTAAGCCCACTATCTAAATTATCAAAATTATTTTTTGGAAACCTAAAAAAATTGCACAATTTAGTTCACCATTGCACAATTTATTTCACAACAATAAAATCTTAAATCTCATTTTTACTCAATGCAACAATAATTTTATTTTAGTCACCTGTTTTAATGGAATATTCCCACAGTGCAATGGCGGCACAAATAAATTGACCAATGAAATAAGTTACTTCATTCAGGAAATACTTCTATTTGTTATAAACTGCTCATTTTATGCATAAAGTAACTGCTCACTTTATGCATAAAATGAGCAGTCTATAACAAATAGAAGTATTTCCTGAACAAGTAACTTATTTCATTAGTCAATTTATTTGTATAATTGTATAAAAACAGCTAAAACAACATATATGTTGTTTTAGATGTTTTTATCAGGAATCAATTTAAATTTTGATATACTTAATAAACTTAAATAAACTTAAGAAAAAAAAATTCAAAGATAAAATTTTATGTTTACCACAAGAATTATTGATTGTGTCTCTTAGTTCTGAATAACTCCATTTTTTCAAGTTATACTTCGCTGACTTTGGATCTGATTCATTGCTTGTTCTAAAAGATTTAAAAACTTTTTTATACTAAATTAAAACAAAGAATACATTTATATTATCTACTTATATAGAATTCATTTTAAGTATTTTATAAGTTGATTTATTATATAAAAGAAACATATTTATTACAAACTAAAAATTTACCTTTTTATTTGCATTAAATCTTCAGAATCCATTGTGGAAGGGTCCTAAAAAATATTTTAAACAATTATCACTAACATTTAGCAGTTATTTTATAATTGTAATACATATAATATATATATTATATATATTATATGTATATATATATATATATATATATATATATATATATATATATATATATATATATATATATATATATATATATATATATATATTAGGGACAAGTTTACCATGATTAGAAAGTCTCATTTGCCCCAATATAGAATCAGTTAAACATCTTGACTAAAATTAAGTCATAAAAATAATTATAAATAATTTATAATTATTTATAAAAACAATTATAAATAAGAATTTATAATTATTAAAAAAAATAATTATAAATAACAATTTATAATAATTTAAAAAAATAATTATAAATAACAATTTATAACTATTTTTGTGATTTAATCCTAAGCACCGAAATTACTTATTTTTTAACATTAGGAAATATATATTTCATTTTGTTATTGAAGAAACAAGCTTTACTTATGCAAAGTAATTTATTAAAGTTCAGTAAAATACCAAAAAAAGTTTTGCGAAAAATATCATGGCAAAGAAAACCTTTTTGTTTGCCACTTAAACAATTGATATACAAGATACAAGTACAACATACAAGATACAAGTACAACATAGAAGAGGGAACATAGTAAATAACTCATACACAATTTACATAGTAAAAAGCATAGGAACAGATAAAACTAGAGGTCACACAAAATATTAGTCAACAGTTATATATTGACATGGGCTTACATCTAGCAGTAAACAAGACAGACAAGATTTGCAATAATATAAAACAATAAGATAGTAAAATAATAGGCTATTGGTCATTAGTACTTAAATCACAATTATTAGAATTTTAATTCTAATAATTGTGATTTAAGTACTAATGACCAATTAAAAATACTAAAATTGAAATACTAAAATTGAAATGTTACAAAAAAATGAAATAAAATAAAATTGAGCAACAAATTATTTACTACATGTTAAGGTAGTTAGCACCCTTTCCTCCCCCTCCCCATCATGTGACGGCACTGTAAGTTCATAAAACAAAAAAAAATTACCGCTGCTAAACGTAAAGCCAGTTCATAGTCTCTACGCTGTTGTTCCTCACGTTGTTCACTACAAATAATTAAAAAAATAAATAAACAAGAGAAAAAACAACAACAAATAAATGAAAACAACAACAACAGCAAAAAACTTCAAATAACTGAAAACAACAACAACAACAATTTACAAATAAAAAGTCTTCAAATGGCTGAAAAATATTTTTTTCAACATACAGAAGTAGTAGTTCCCTTAGATCCTCATTCTTCCTGCTTTCCTAAAATATGTACAGAAATGCTTGACTAAATAAAAAATAAAACTACTTAAGGGAAAAAAAAAAAATAACTAAAATTTGTCAAAACTTATTACATTGGCAAGTTTATTTTTCTGCTCTTCTTCGTGTCTTTTTCTTTCAGCTGCTTCAGCTTCTTCCTTCATTTTGGCTTCCTTAGCCAAACGGCTGTTTAAAAATACATTATAGTGTATGCCACAACAACATAAAATAATTTATTATTTAATTGTAATTAATATATATATATATATATATATATATATATATATATATATATATATATATATATATATATATATATATATATATATATATATATATATATATATATATATATATATATACATATATATATATATATATATATATATATATATATATATATATATATATATATATATATATATATATATATATATATATATATATACACTTACTAAAGCGTATTTTGATACGCTTGATACACTTTTTTTGCTTACCTTAAGCTATACCGCTTTTTTAGAAAAAGAAGAAAAAAAACGAAGAATGATAAATGAAATGATTGCTGCCCCATCCCAAACCCTCAGTCGATGTAGCAGCACTCCACTGCGAGTTAGGCTATTTGTCAGTTGATGTATGTACTGAAGCCCCCAGCAGCAGGCTATTTTAGTATGACATCAGATTGCTTACTTTAGTACACAATACTATTTATATATATATATATATATATATATATATATATATATATATATATATATATATATATATATATATATATATATATATATATATATATATATATATATATATATATATATATATATATATGTATATATATATATATATATGTATATATATATATATATATATGTATGAAAATGAAAATAAATCTGACATCAAAAAAATTACTCTTTTCGCAGTTGTTCTTCTTGAATTTTCAGATTCTCTTCCTCAATTCTTTTCTTTTTCTCAAGTTCCATTTGTTCTTGAAGCTTCCTAACTTTTTCCTGCTCTTTTTCTACTGTCACTTGAGATTGCAAAACAGATAGCTGTTTAGAAATTTGCTGCACAAGTTCATTATAACGAGTGGTCATCTGGCTTTCTGACATAATGTTATTCTAAAAAATATATTAAAAAAATTTGTATCAACATGTTTTAAGGATTTTTTAATAATAATGTTTACATTTTTATCATATATAATGAAAAAGAAATATATAAAACACAAAAATAATAAATATGTTATAATTACAATATATCATATTATACATATTTTACTTATAGTTATAGATGGATTTAAATAAATTGTTGTAATAAAAAATCATTATAATTTTGTTAATAACATATAAAAATACAAAAATAATGTTTAAATATAGAACAAGAAAACCATAAAAATAATGTATAAGATAAGGAGGAGAAAATATTAAAATCATGAAAATAATGAATAACTTGTGAACATAAAACCAATAAATGTAGTCTATTTCGAAATAACCAAAATAAAGTATCCTCCTCGCCTGAAGTGGCTTTCTCAGCTTTCTGGAGGTGAATAAGTTTTTAAAAAAAGGTTATATAATAACTACCATTGATACTATTTTGGGTTTAAATTGGGTTTTGTGTATTTCTACTATGAATTTTTTTTTTTTTTTTTGACATCTTCGCTTCCAACAAGGCAGCAAGTAACAACTAATTAGTGTTGGAAGTTACTGGAAGAGAAAAGATGAAGTTGGTAGAGCAAGATAACGATTGACAGACGACTTAAAAGATTGCAAATATAGAAAAAAATCAAGTACATTACCGTTCATAAATATAGGAAGGTCTAATTTATTGCGATAATGATTGCCTGAAAAAATTGAGTTATATCTGAATTAAAGTTCACCAGCTACTGTGTCCCATGCTGTAGTAAAAGTGAGAGCCTTTTCAAGCTCAGATGCTCCATGCAAGCAATAAGAGGGAGTTGGCTTCTTATCGTGACAAGAATAAATGGTAGTATCATCAGCAAACAATGTCACCTTAGATGTGAGAATATCTGGAAGATCTTTAATGTAAATTAAAAAGAGTATAGGGCCAAGGATTGAACCTTGAGGAACCCCTGAGGTTACAGAATAGCTGCAGAATAGCTGCAAGCTGTAGAAGAGTCTAAGCAGGAAATCACTTTAGATACAGAAGCTGGAGTGATAGGAATGTCGAGCAGTGGATCAACCTGTTTGATGGCTATATCAGGTAGAACGCAACTAGTGGAATCAAGAGATGATAATGATGAACTGTTTGTTTAGTGGATTTCTAGTATGATCTGTTTACAACCATTATTTCTTAACTTCCAAGTTTCAGGAGGTAAATGCTAAAACATTTTATCAATTAGTGGATTCCTAATATGATCTATTTACAATCATTACTCCTTAAATTTCAAGTTTCAAGAGGTAAATTCCAAAATATTATATTATTTACTTTCCTTAGAACAAGGCTTCTACAGTTAATTATTATAAACAATATAAAACTACTGTTCTACTGTTACTAATATAAACAATATAAAACTAATGTAGTTTGTAAATTTAATGACTTTTCACCTTTTAATGATATATTTTGCTGATTAAGGTCGGAGAAAATTAGAGGAAGAAGACCATAATATCCTCTACAATATAAAAGCTTATAAGAGGATATTAGCTATATATTCAAGATAGTGAAGGAAGCATTGATCATCAACACTTGATATTGCATTTTATACTCTCTTCTACACTTGATTAAACACTGCATTATACTCTGCAATTTTAGTTTATTTTTTATTTTGTTCAAATAATAGTTGGTATCACACTGTTTTATTAATTTGAAGTGTAATCTTGAATTGAATTAAATTGTGTGTGATCTTCAAAATCTTGAACTTTTAAATTTTTAAATGTTTTATTTATTTCTGAGCTATGTAAACATTTTAAGATTTTGGCTGTTAGCACATTTTTTTAGTTTTAGGATTGTAACTGTGCTATAAACTAGTGCCAGATAAACTAGTTACAGTTGTAACTAGTTTATCTGGCACTTTTTTGTGTACATTTGACGACCATTAGTTGCTACTTGTTATCTGGCACTTTTTTGTGGACATTTGATGTTACTGGAAAAACTGCTTTATGTGGTTTGGGAAAACAATACATGGTCATGATACATGCCATTATCAAAAAATGATAACTATACTTGTTACAGTACACATTTGTCACAATACTAATTTGCTACAGTTCATGTTTGTTCAATACTCATTTGCTACAGTAAATATTTGTTACACTACACATTTGTTACAATACACATTTGTTACAGTACACATTTGTTACAGTACACATTTGTTACAGTACACATTTGTTACAGTAAACATTTGTTACAGTACACATTTGTTACAATACACATTTGTTACAGTACACATTTGTTACAGTACAGAACCATTAAAAAATACAAGTACTTTAGGATAATTATATAAGGTTATATATATATTTTTAGATCAATTTTACGGGAGTTATTCATTTAACTTTGAAAATACTTTCATAATCATACAATAATTCTAAGGAACAAAAAAGATACCAGAAATACTAAAAAAAAAACACCTGTAAAAAAATTATAGTCCATAGCAAACCACAGGTTAGATTATAAATACAGTAAACTTCTTTACAAAATTGAAAGAGCAATATTGTTTGATTAAAAAAAAATATTTGATTATATAAACAGATTATCAGGAGGTAGAAATGTGGAGGGAGATAGAAAGGTAGAATCAGGAGGTAGAAAGGTAGATTATCAGGAGGTAGAAATCTGATTTAGAAAGAGTTTTATGGTGCAAACATGCAAGTATAACTCTGACAGTTGTTTTGAAAAAGAACGATTCAATTGGTTTCGTAAGTAAGGAATCAATAGTAATAATAGTCTCAGTTGCATAATTGAAATTGTTAGATGTCATTAGTCAGATGTCATTAGTCAGATGTCATTAGTTACATGCCATTAGTCACATGTCATTAGTCAAATACATAAGCTGATAAAAAAAAACTGAAAGATTGCTTTAAAATATTTTTGAGAAAAGATAAAAGTTTACCCCCAAAAGGCTTTGAATTGTAAACAAATTTTTTAGTAAAATATTCATTTATGTATCTTGGATATAATGTATACTAGGAAGAAACAAAATGTGGAACTTTATTTATTGAACATTTTATGCTGCTCTACCTTTTTATGTTTTGGATATGAAAATTAAAGTATTTGTTGTCTAAAACTATAATTTCATTCATAAGAAAAAAATTATGAACATAATTTACATTGTTTTTCATAAACTATGTATATTACCAATTTTTTTTTTTTTTTTAATTATTTACATTTATTTTTACTAATTACATTTTTTTACAAATATAATTGATGAAATATAGCAATCTTTTGATAATTAAGTAAAACATTTTTCTATTATTTACAAAATATATTTAAAAACCTGAATTTGCTTTATACTGTTATTAACATCGTTAGTAAGAACTTGAACTTGTTTGTTGAAAATATCTTTATCATTCTTTAACATTGAAACTAAAAATATTTAAATTATTTAAATTAATCAATTTAAAAACAAATAATTGAATTATTTAATAACATATTATCAAGCATAATAAAAATAAACTATTAATCTTTTTTTTTTTAAACATCTTTGCTTCCAACAAGGCTGTAAGCAACCACTAATTAGTGTTGGAAGTTACTGGAAGAGAAAAGATGAAGACTGCAGAGCAAGATAACAATTGACAGGCAACTTAAAAGATTGCTAATTATATGAACCAGGAAAGCAAGATGAAGGAAGTGAATTCCAAAGAATTGATGTTCGAGTAAAAAAACTAGACGAATAAGAGTTTTTGGAGCACTTAGGAACAGTAACAGAAAAAGGATGAGGCTTAATTGAATGACGAGTAACACGAGAATGAATTTTAGTAGATGGCACAAGAGACGCTAGCTTTTTAAATCAGTGCCCATTTGTAGAAAAGTGAAAGAGAAGCAATATTGCAATGATGTGATAATGGTTGGAGGTTGGCTGCAAGAGCAGGTCCAACTATGTTTACAACGCATTTTTGCACCTTGTCTAACAGAGAAAGAGCATCATTAGAAGATGATCCACCCCAGATATGGCAACAGTATTCCATACAAGGCCAGATTTGAGATTTATAGAGATAGAGAATAAAATCCAGAGTAAGAAAGTGTTGAGCTCGATAAAGAGATGCAACTTTAGCAGATACTAATTTTGCAATGGATTTTAAATATGGCTTTCAAGAAAGATCGGAAGTAAGAGTTAATCCTAGAAGATGAATGGTAGATGACTCATCGAGTACATTACCGTTCATAAATATAGGAAGGTCTAATTTATTGCAATAATGATTGCCTGAAAAAATTGAGTTATATCTGAATTAAAGTTCACCAGCTACTGTGAGCCCCATGCTGTAGTAGAAGTGAGAGCCTTTTCAAGCTTAAATGCCCCCTCCAAGCAATCAAAGGGTGTTGACAAAGCCACCTTAGATGTGAGAATATCTGGAAGATTGTTATATGTAAATTAAAAAGAGTATAGGGCCAAGGATTGAACCTTGAGGAACCCCTGAGGTTACAGAATAAGAAAAAGAGTGCTATCCATTGAGGACAACTTTTACATACGATTAGAAAGGAAAGATTCAATAATCTTAAAGATGCTACCAGATAACCGTAAAAAGAAAGCTTATGGAGAAGGCCAGCATGCCAAACTTTATCAAAAGTGTTAGAAATGTCAAGAGCGATGGCCTTAACCTCTCCACCATTAATTAATACACAATAAAACCTATCAATTATTACTGTTAGAAAAATAAGCTGTAGAACAAGAAGATCAAAATCCATATTGATGATCAAAAAGTAAGTTATTAGATTCAAAATGAGAGATTAAGTGTTTGTTAATTAAAGATTCAAAAACCTTGCTTATGATAGGAAAAAGACTAATGGGACGGTAGTTAGACAAATCAGATCGCTATCCAGAATTTTTAAAAATAGGGATAACAGATGCTGCTTTCCAGTAGGCTAGAAAACAAGACTCTGATAAGCACTTGTTGAATAGTTTTGAAAGTATAGATGACAGCTCCGGAGAACACTTCTGCAAGACTATAACAGATATGTTGTCTGGGCCACAAGCTGTAGAAGAGTCTAAGCAGGAAATCACTTTAGATACAGAAGCTGGAGTGATACGGATGTCAAGCAATGGATCAACCTGTTTGAATATATCAGGTAGAATGCAACTAGTGGAATCAAGAGATGATATTGATGAAAAGTTCTTAGCAAACAATTCAGCTTTGTCTTTAGGTGAGGTGACAAAGTCTGAACGATACTAAAGAGGTGGAATTACAGATTTGCCCTTATTATTGATGCTATTAAAGATTCTCCAGAAATCACGAGAGCCTAACTTTTGTGATGAAATACAAGATTTCATTACCTGAGAATAGTGGGCTTTGGCGTTTGACAAAACCTTTTTACAATGGTTTCTAGCAGTAATAAACAGACGTCTGTTTTCTGGAGAATTGTTTTGCTGATAGATATGGAAGTAATGGTTTCGATTAGCAATTGTAGCAGCACAATGTGAGGAAAACCATGGAGAAGAGTGAGGCTTGACCTGAAATTGTCGAGAGGGAATAAAGGATTCCATGCCAGCCTGAATCCACAAAGTTATGTAAGAAGTACATTTGTCAACAGGAAGACGAAAGATTTCTACCCAAGAACTATCACAAAGAAAATCACGGAAAGAGGTAGTTGTAAGATGTACAATGATAGAGAGATTCTGATGATAAAGAAGAATGAGATAATAGTTTTAGAGAGATCAAACTGTGATCAGAGGCACCTAAGGGTGAATGTGGAGAAACTGAGCACTGACTAGGATCAGAAACAAGACACAAGTCGAGTAGAGAAGGTAAATGATTCGAGTTGTCTGGAAAGCAAGTTGGAAAGTTGATTGTTTGAGTTAGAGATTGAGAAAGGCAAAAATTGTGGGCTTTAATGCCTGCAGAGTCACTGACACTAGAGCTAAGCCATTCGGTGAGATGAACATTAAAGTCACCGAAAACAACAACATTGGCTGATGAATAAAGAGAGAGGGTTTGGTCAATATGATCAGAAATAACATCAAGAAGAATGCAGTCTTGAGATGAAGGAGAGCGATATAGAACAAAGAGAAAGGCGATAGAGTGAAGTGGTGCTAAACAAAAGCACATAAAAGAGTAGTCCATGGGTTCAAACCTAGTTTCCCAAAAAATAGGTGAATTCTTATGAATGTAAACGCCCAGGCCAAGCATGTGACTATTGGAGTCTTTACAAATTAAAGGAAGATAAACATCAACACTAAGATGACAAGATGAGACAGTTGAACTCAAATTAGTCTCATAAAAAACTAGTTGGTCTGGTGAACTTTGAAAGAGATAAGACTCAACAGAACTTCGAAGACCATGAATATTAGTGAATGATAGGTTTAGCGATATTTGGTGATGACTATGGTTTTTTGTGTTTTACATTTTTTGTTTCTTTATTCATTTTTAAATTTGTTAAAGAACTTGACTTGAAACATAGATAGTACTCAGTGCACTTTTTAATACCCCAAACAATTACCTCATTACTACTAATAAACCCTAAGCCATAACAAAGGGCTCCAATGTGGCCTTGGCAATGCACACCAAAAGTGCAAACAGGGACACCATCCATGCGCAACATGGCACTGTTAATACTTTGATATTTTTTAGCTGTTGATGGAATCAGCCTCTCTGAGAGCTACCACAGAGTTTGGGAAAACCTGACTACCAACTGGCCTCAGAACCATAAAACTGAATTTTAGAGCTGTAACTTCATTAGGAGATAATAGAAGCAGTTGCCTAGTCATAGAAACAGAGATACAAGCAAAACCCATGCATCGAGTCAAGAAGATCTAGCATTCAACATCCTAAACTGGAAACAATGTATTAAAAATACATCTGCACCAGCCTAATAGATAGAGAAGGGGTGCGAAGCTGGTCAACAGATAGAATCTGTTTACCCCTTAAGTCTTTGCCTAGGAGGCCTTCTACAAGACAGCAGCCGGATGCATTTAACATTTGCCCAAGTTGAGTATTCTTATTGAGACACCATCTCTAGCCTTTACTCAATCAAGAGCTCCAAGGCAGCGGGTGTTTTATGTCGGAGTTGGCATCTCCTAGCCTTTGCCTAAAAGGACGTATCCTACAAGGCAGCAGGACATGAAGCAGATTCTAACATGAAAAAGCAGATTCTAACATAATTGCAGATTCTAACATAATCTTGGTAGTGCAGTCTCACAGTCTTCTCCATTAGGTCAGTGCTTTCATGCTCAAGCCTTTTTGCTCCCACACGCATCCAAATACTTTGGCAAGAGCTAATAAAAAAGCCAAAAGTATACAAGCATTTTTTTGAAATTGCAATAAATATTTTTTGAACATCAAACACTTTGATGACAATCCTGATAAATCCTAAATAAATTAGTTCATACTTTTATGTATGAACTAATTTATTTAGAATTTAAATAAAACTTTTGTTTTGCCATTTTTTATTTTAATTGTTTTACTTAGAATTTAAGTAAAACATTGGTTTTAGTGTTTTTATTTTAGTTATTTCAATCAGAGCTTTTTTTTTAAAAAAATTTAAATAAAAACAAGTTTTTAAAACCACGCACGCTAGCCTGACCGCCAGCAAGTACTTTTTCATTTGTTGGTTTTAAACTAAAGTTTTAATTTTAGTTTCAATGATATATAGTTTATATATATATATAGCATATAATGATATATAAATATATATATAGTATATAATGATATATACTACAAAAGTTCAACTAGCTTCTAGTAGAGCAGATAGTAATACTAACTTTTAATTAAATTTCTAAGTAGAGCAGATAGTAATTAAATTTTAATCTTGATAGAAAAGATGAGGTGTAAAATCTGATTTTACATCTTTTCTATCTATTTTGAGACGATTCCTTCTCTTTCTTTTCTGGGACAATTCCTTCCCTCTCTTTTCAGGGAAGATTCCATCCCTCTCTTTTATGGGACAATTCCAATAATCACCTTTGTGTCATGATTCCTTCAATCTATTTAGTTAAGCCTGGGAGAGTGGATCTTAGTGAAAATAAAAAAGAAATTCTCTGCAAGTATGTATCAAAATATAACACATTTGTTTTTCAAAAAGAACATTATGGATTAGATATCTGGCCCCAAATATGCTTATCTTAAAATAATTAATAGTAAAAAAAAAATTATTTTATTATATAAATAAAGAAATTCTAATATTAAACAAAAATTTCCAAAAAAACAAATAAGTACTGAAAACTCCTAGATAAAAAGAAATTTTACAGTAAAAAAATAATCCAAAAAATTATTTTAATTTTTTTAAATTTTACCCATTTCCATAAGTTGGTTTAATTGGCCATGTAATGTTCGCATCTTTTCTAATGCTTTATACCTGTAAAATTAAAAGTTTTTAGTTAATGGTAAATTAAAAAAACTAACAAATCAATACCAAATTATTTTCAATTACATAAACTTGAACACAATGAAAATAACATTGGTTTAACATAGACCTAATAACATTGGTTTAACATAGAGCTAATAACATTGGTTTAACATAAAGCTAATAACACAGCAAGCTAGTTTTACAACAACTTATTAATTTTCACTATATTAGAAAAAAAGCAAACTTCATCAAAATGTTTCATTAAACTGAAATGCTTCATTAAAATTACACTAACTGAAACGCTTGTCAAAAAAAAAATAATTTCCAAGTCTACATACTAAAATGTAGAGTGCACCACTTTGGGTGTAATCTCTTGGGCATTTATGAAATAATAAAATTTTTTCACTATTTTAAGTACAAACAAAAAACTTCAGCTTTTATTCACCAAACTTTGATAATTTTTTTTTTCTTTTTTATTCTGCTAATACAACTTTAAAAGTTATTATTTTCTAAACAATAAATGAAATAAACAAAAATAAAACAAATATACAAATAAAACAAAATTTTATAAATTTATAACCTTGGTTTGTGTTTTTTCTTGGCTAAAAACATTCGAATATTTTTTTGTATGCACACAAGCATTTCTTGACGATATTTGATTTTGTTTGCAACTAAAAGAACAAAATTTTGTAAAACAATTATAAACAGATATTAAAAATGTAAAAACTTATAAACATATAATCTTAAAAATATATAATCTTATAAATATATAACCTTATATTGGGTTATATAAATACATTATATTTATATAATATGTAAATTTATTCAGTGTTTGCAAAAATAATTAGACTCTTTTGAGTTAAAAGTTTTTTTTTTTTTTTTTTAATGTTTATTTAACTCCTTAAAGCATAGAAGGCCATGAATTATTCTTCATCTTTGTGTGTGACTAATAGTCAGTATTGGCTTTTAAGTACGGCCAAGCCATTAGCGATTTCTGGTGTGAATAACATAGAGTACCCAGTTCTCATCATTTATAATAACATTTGCAAGCAAACTCAAAATAAGTTATTTGGATAATAAGTACATGCAGTCAGAGAGATAAGTATCAGAACAGAAGTGTTTTTTTATCGAAAGTTAACTTAATTTTAAAATTCAAGTAATTTCAGATGAAAAATAAGTTTATAATAAATCATTTTTTGATTATTATAAAAGTAAACTTAATAAATAATTCAATAAACATAAAAAAATTACATTATATAATTTTAATAACTAAAAGCTACATATTAAATTGTATACATTACATCCATAAAAGATGACATTCAGACTTTAAATACTAACCAGAAATAGAAGAAACTTCTACTTCTGGTTAGTATTTTAGGAGAAGAACTCCCTTCCATTGAGATTTTTATTGAACCCAAAGCGCTATAATACTCTACAAATCTCTGCGCTCAAGAGCCAACATTCTCCTAATTCTTGCCATTAGTTAAACTTAGCGTGACATCCTTTATGGATGACCCCTGATTGAGTAAAAACAATTTATTGCGTATTTAGGATTTAATTTTTAATATTTAATATTAAATATTTATAGTGATTTAATTTCACAAAAAGTATGATTTAATTTTTTTGTTAATAAAAATCTTGTTTTATAAAATTGTTTTAATTTTTATTAATCTTCTAAGTTTTTTATTAATCTTCTAAGTTACAAAGACATTAAAAATGTGCCTCGCTTATGTTCTGAATTTTAATTTGTCTTTTAGAATTTTAAAAGAAAATTTTAAAGAGAAAATTTAAAATAAAGATTTACTATCTTTACATTTTATATAAAGTACTACTAAAAAACATGAAAAATATCTTGTTATTTTCAATTCCACCTGTAATTCCACCTCTTTTGTACAGTTCAGACTTTGTCACCTCACCAAAAGACAAAGCTGAATTGTTTGCCAAGAACTTTTCATCAATATCATCTCTTGATTCCACTAGTTGCGTTCTACCTGATATAGCCGTCAAACAGGTTGATCCACTGCTCGACATCCGTATCCAGCTTCTGTATCTAAAGTGATTTCCCGCTTAGACTCTTCTACAGCTTGTGGCCCGGACAACATACCTGTTATTGTCTTGCAGAAGTGTTCTCCAGAGCTGTCGTCTATCCTTTCAAAACAATTTAACAAGTGTTTATCAGAGTCTTGTTTTCCAGCCTGCTGGAAAGCAGCATCTGTTATCCCTATTTTTAAAAATTCTGGAGAGCTATTCAATTCGTCTAACTACTGTCCCATTAGTCTTCTTCCTAACATAAGCAAGCTTTTTGAATCTTTAATTAACAAACACTTAATCTCTCATCTCAAATCTCATAACCTACTTTCTGATCATCAATATGGATTTCGCTCTTCTCGTTCTACGGCTGATTTGCTAACAGTAATAACCGCTAGGTTTTATCGCGCATTTGATAAAGGTGGAGAGGTTAAGGCCATCGCTCTTGACATTTCTAAAGCATTTGATAAAGTTTGGCATGCTGGTCTTCTCCATAAGCTTTCTTCTTACGGTGTATCTGAACACATCTTTAAGATTATTGAATCCTTTCTTTCCAATCGTAGTATAAAAGTTGTCCTTGATGGACAGCACTCTTCTTCTTATTCTGTAACCTCAGGGGTTCCTCAAGGTTCAATCCTTGGCCTTATACTCTTTTTAATTTACATTTACGATCTTCCAGATATTCTCACATCTAAGGTGACATTGTTCGCTGATGATAATACCATTTATTCTTGTCACAATAAGAAGCCAACTCCTTCTGATTGCTTGCAGGGGGCATCTGAGCTTGAAAAGGATCTCACTTCTGCTACAGCATGGGGCTCACAGTGGCTGGTGAACTTTAATTTAGATAAAACTCAATTTTTTTCAGCCAATCATTATCGCAATAATTTAGGCCTTCCTATATTTATGAACGGTAATGTACTCAATAAGTCTCCTACCCTTCATCTTCTAGGATTAACTCTTACTTCTGATCTTTCTTGGAAACCTTATATCAAATCCGTTGCAAAATTAGCATCTGCTAAAGTCGCTTCTCTTTATCGAGCTCAACACTTTCTTACTCTGGATTCTATTCTCTATCTCTATAGATCTCAAATCCGGCCTTGTATGGAATACTGTTGCCATATCTGGGGTGGATCTTCTAATGATGTCCTTTCTCTTTTAGACAAGGTGCAAAAACGCATTGTAAACATAGTTGGACCTGCTCTTGCAGCCAACCTTCAACCTCTGTCACATCGTCGTAATGATGCTTCTCTTTCTCTTTTCTACAAATACTATAATGGGCACAGCTCTAAAGAGCTAGCGTCTCTTGTGCCAAATACTAAAATTCATTCTCGTGTTACTCGTCATTCAATTAAGCTTCATCCTTTTTCTGTTACTGTTCCTAAGTGCTCCAAAAACTCTTATTCGTCTAGTTTTTTTCCTTGAACATCAGTTCTTTGGAATTCGCTTCCTTCATCTTGCTTTCCTGATTCATATAATTTGCAATCTTTTAAGTCATCTGTCAATCATTATCTTGCACTACAATCTTCATCTTTTCTCTTCCAGTAACTTCCAACACTAATTAGTGGTTGCTTGCAGCCTTGTTGAAAGTGAAGATGTTAATAAAAAATAAATTAAAAAAAAAATTATTTATATATCCTAGTTACACAATTATAGGCTTTATTTTGAAGATGTCCATTTTTAGATACTCCTTGTATTTAGAAAAAAAATCATTTATTCAAAGCATTTTATAAATATATGCATTTTTAAATTTATACATTTATAAATATATACATTTTAGAAATAAATATTTATTTGCAGAGTATAATGATAAATTTGCCAATTCTATGTTTTTGCAAATTTTTCAAGAACAAAGAAAAAAACATGCTTTAACTGATAAAATGAGTATTAAATAATGACATCTTTTAATATCGTATTACTTGTATTAACAAACACACACTTAAAAATATTACTTAAATTTAATAATTGTAAAGATATATATAAAAAAAAAGACCACATTGTTTATGTTTTATTATTTAACAGGCCTGTTACCTGTTGAAAAAGTAACGCGGTAACATTTACTCTGAATACATTTTTAATGAGCTACTTTTTACTTTTACTTGAATAAACTTTTTGACCAGTAACATTTACTTTTACTTGAATAAACTTTTTGACCAGTAACATTTACTTGCACTTGAGTAAAATTTCACTCACTATAACAGTACTTTTACTTGAGTACAAAATTTTGCTACTTTTTCCCCCTCTGGTTATTTGGATAGCAATAAGACAGTCAGAGAGATCAGAACAGAAGTGTTTTTTTATCGAAAGCTAACTTACTTTCAAAAATCCAGCAATTTCAGACGGAAAATAAGTTTATAATAAAATATTGTATGATTATTATCAAAGTAAACTTAATTAAGATTTCAATTAATTAAAAAAAGCTACTATTTTATAATTTTGATAACTAAAAACTTAGCAATACATTCAAAGTAATTACATAAAATACCTGACCAACATTCCATTAAATATTACATTTTCTTGAATGCAGCAAGGTGTAACTGCTTTACTTTTTTCATACTTTTTGAGTTACAGAGACAAAACAAAATTTTGACTTGTCAGTCCACAAAACTTTCTTTCAGAATGATTATTACAGTCAAATATAAGTGGTTACTTATTATGAATTAAAACTTAAAACTATCGCTTAAAAATCTTTTTTTAGAAATCACTTTGAAAACTCTGTTTACAAAACTTTTAGGTTAAACATCTTTTGTTGAGATTTTAACACTCATTAAGGAGTCATTTAATTTTAGCATAGAAAAGTTAATGAAGTTTCTTTTGCAATTTTAGATTCTGATTAAATTTTGTTTAAAAAAAACCATAAAAGTATTTATCAAAAACATTTTTAAATATCCTAACAAACTTTATTTTTTACAATGAATTTTTTTGTTCAGAGTATCTCTATGATTGTATGTACTCAGCAAAAATTATGGTTTTACTGAATCAAATCATAAGGAATCCAAATACCTAAAACCAAACTGATTCAGATGAAATGAAATAGTTGTATAACAACTCCCAAGAGTACTCACCAAAAAATTAGCCTGGATTCAGCTCCAGAAAATGTTCAGATTTAGGTTTATCTTCCAACTCATAGTTATTTTTATCAAAAAATTCAAACCAATTTGAATATCTAGCATGTGTGCGTGTGTGTGTGTGTGACACACGCATATCTTGATATTTAAATATATGCATATAAATATGCAAGTGTGCATAATATGTGATTAATACTTAAACACAACCAATAAAATCTTATAAATATATAATCAACTTAAAGTCTGCAAGAAACACCATTAATAACATGCAGAAAAAATTAAAGAAAAAAAAGTAGGAATTTTTTTTGTCACATAAATTTACACAGAATAAAACCCAAACCATCAAGCATTTATGTACTGAACTCCTCACAGATTGCTACTTCAGGATGACATAATTAGTAACATTTTCTTGCAGACTTAAGTACACAAAATTAAATAATATATATCAGCTTACGTTTTTGAACAGATAAAGCTCCCCAAATGATTCGTTTCCAACGATTTATTATAATCCATTTTTGAACTTTTGAAACTAAAACTTTTAAGGTTTCTGGATCAGAGCGCATGAGTTGGTCAAATTCTGCAAACTACCAACCAATAAAATTTATATATGTATACATATATACATATATATATATATATATATATATATATATATA
>NC_061158.1:17614827-17682327 GCF_022113875.1 Hydra vulgaris | reverse complement strand
ACAACTTGCACTCATGTTTAGACTTTTTTAGAGACAATTTGATGGTTTTCACCAAAAAATTTTATTGGCAGAAAAAAAAAATTAGGGTTGATGGAAACAGCCATGATCGGAAACTATGTATGGTCTTTAGTAAGAAAGGATAAAAGTGTTTATAGCAAAGAGCCACAATCATCCAAGCACTTCTAACATAAATCAAACAAATTTTAACTTTGTAAAAAAAATTTAAGACTCAAAAAATGATCTAAAAATGTTTTTCTTCATCTTAGAATATTTGCTATAACAGAGCTGTTTTGTTTTTTTCCTTTAATATTGGTAGTGATTGGATGAAATTATTTTAAAAAACAATTGTTACATATAAAAATAGAATATCTAAAATATAATAATTGATACTAGCTTCCTAACTGATTTCATGTTTGTAATCAGCCCTAAAAACTACATCAAAAACAAAAAAAAATTTACAAAAAAAGTTTACATTGTGCAGCCTAAAATCTAAAGCCCTAAAGTCTAAAAAGTAATAATAACCCATGTGCAAGATTAAGGAAATATAAAAAAATATATGTAAAACTGTGAAAAACAAGATCTTATAATTAAAAAGCAAAAAAATATCGAGAAGGGCTAAGGTAAACAAGTAACAGCAACAAGACCAAAAGTTTGAAATAATTGAACTTTTGTTTATTTTTAATTTATTTATAAACAAATTATATTATAAGAAATACCTATTATTAAGTTAATATTGAATAATAAGAAGTACCTTTCCAGGTCTAAAGAAGGCTTTTGACATTCCAAATTTGAAATTACCATTTTCTATTCCAACAGCTCTAAATAATGCTTGACAAAATGTGCGTGGGTTTAGACAACTTAACTTTTCAGGCAAGTAACTCTTGTACCTGTATAAATTTAAAAATATATATTCTCTTTCTAAATTACTAGCACCATTTTTTAGATATATTAGCATTATGACATGATTATATTTTCTTAACAAAATTTTTTATAACAATTTATCAAAATAGTCACAAAAACTATTATGCAGGTAGTCTAGGAACTATAATGCAGGTAGTCTAGGAACTAGCCTACTTTTAATTATAGTATAACTTTTAGTATGAGAACATCTGAGCAAAACATACTTGCTATGTAGATCTGTAAATGAAGTTCTTGATGGATAACCTTCTTGCATTAGCTCTAAAACTGAAACCATTCCAGCGCATTGCAACTGGCTAAGAATCTGTCCGCCTTCAAAATCAGAACTTTTCATAGCATCATTAGGCTTTATGCATCGAACAAAGTTTGAACTCTAAAAAAAAAAAGGAAATTTTTTTAAATTTTAGTTGTTCAGTTGTAAAATAATCCTCCCTTGTACAATTACTTCCCATGTGCAATTATTTCCCTTGTGCAATTATTTCCTATGTGCAATTACCTCCCTTGTGCAATTACTTCCATGAAATTACTCTCAACCTCACTAAGGTTCTAATAATGCTATTATCAGCAAAGGTTTAAATAATGGAATATCATTTTTCTATTATTAACATTTTAACTTGTTACTCAAAACAGTCCTACTTTACACAATACTAGACTATTTTACTATCTTGGTATTTTAATAGAGAGCATTTTAACAGAGGACATTTTAACATATACATTTAACAGAGGACAATGTAAAAGAGGACATTTTTAAAAAGACAATTTTTACAGAGAATATTTTTAAAGAGGTTATTTTTACAGAGGACATTTTTAAAGAGACGTTTTATAAGTTTATTTTCCCAAGCAACTAGAGAGGAAACCAGTTTTATGGTTTATAATAACAGCGTTCAACTGAATGAGTTTAGAAACAAAACCATTGATAAAATTAAAAAAACATAATGGGATTTAAGTCAAGAATTTAAAACCTAAGATTAATGAAAAAGAAGAATGTTAAAGACAATTTGATGGCTTTAACCAAAAAATTGCATTGGCAGAAAAAAAAAATTAGGGTTGATGGAACCAGCCATGATGGGAAACTATGTATGGTCTTTAATAAGAAAGAATAAAAGTGTTTATAGCAGAGAGCCACAATCATCCAAGCACTTCTAATATAAATCAAACAAGTTGTAATTTTTAAAAAAAAATTTAAGACCCAAAAGTTGATCTAATCTAAAAATATCAAGAACATCTATTGCAATCTTATCTTAAAATATCAAGAATATCTATTGCAATTTTGTTAAAAAGTAATTAATAACTTTCAAAAAACAATACTAAATACAAAAATATTTATACCCAATAAAAAAGAAAACATGGAGGACCTAAATCCTTTGTCTAAAACCTTCAAATGTTAAAAAAATCTAATGATCAATAAAATCTCTGTTTATAAATCAGCAATAAAAAAAGATCAAAATGTTTGTTAATTAATCATCAATGGTTTGTAATTATCAGATAATAATAGTCAAAAGATAATAAGCAAAATATAGTCGAATTGTTAGAGTTTTTAAAGGTAAAGAATCAAAGACGTCATCTTCAAAAAATTGAAAAATAAGCTAAAAAATTACATACTAACAAGCATTTTAGAAAAAAAACATAAAAAAAAACTTTTAAGTCTTTGAAAATCTTAAATTTTAAAAATAAATTTAAAAACAACTTACAGTTGATCTTAACTTTTCAATTAACAATGTAAGTTGATTCTAAAAAAATAAACAACAAATTTTAAACAAAAATCATAAATAACATTATCTTTTTTAACACTTTCGAATGTAAACCTACCCTAAATTTCATTCCAACACTTTCAAATGTAAGTTTTTTGCTTTTCATATTGTTTACTTTAGATATTGGAAATAAACTTTTTATGAATGGATCAGATGACTCCAGCAGTAACTGTTCTAAATTATCATGTAATGCATCGTTGTTTTTTTCTAAAAACCCAGCCTATAATTAAAAATTGTTTAATAAATATTTAAAAATAACTTAATAAATAAGACATATCGTGTAATGTGTGTAAATATCATTTATGTAATAAAATACATAAATAATATTTACACACATAAATACATATAAACTCATTGAAAAATTAAAAATCCTTTGCATTGTATAGAAGGGCTGTTTACAACTATTTGCATAACAGTCTATCAAATTTATTTTTACCGAAAAAAAAAAAATTTTATCATTGTTAAAATGTGGTATAAATGACCAAATCCAGATATTACAGAAACTCAAAAAAAAATAATAATAATAACTTGGTCCAAAATGGGAACAAGATAGAAATAAACGATTATCTTTGCATTTGACAAGCTTTCTATGTAATTGCAAGTATTATATGTGTTTTCAGAAAATGACAGCTGAAGAGTCCTTCTCTTTAGGGAGTCTTTACTTTTATATTTTAACAAAATGCAAAATAAAGATCAACAAAACAGCTTTCTTGCTTTACTAATTGAGATTTTAAGTGTTAATGAAGAAGATCTTGACAAAAAGAAGAAAAAAATTTCTTCATGACCACTTATTCTCTTATTATATCAAAATGATATGAAACAATGATGCTGTTAGAGTTTCAGTTTGCATCAATGCTATTTCAAGTCAATAATAGAAACAATAAGATTTTATTAAAAAAGAGTTTCTTCTAAAAACCATCAACGAAAACAAAAACCAACCTCTTGCCCTTTCAGATCATATTTTAAATAGTACTATTGGTCATATCAAATAATTTAAAGGACAATAAAGCAATGTTACAGGATATTTCTCTAATGTTACAAAATATTTTACATTTATTAATGATGTTTTTCTTTATATATAATAAGTTCTAATAAAAACTTTAACTTAAAAATTAGAACAAAACAAGGAAAATCAGTATTGTTGACTGTTTTAAACCTATTTTTTTTTTTAATTTTGATAAAATACGCAAGAAAAAAACAAAAACTATTTGTTGCAAAACTATTAAAAAAGATTAACTGTTATATTGTTTATTATTAATAATATATTAATAATAAACAATATATTAATAATAATTAATACAACAAAATTATTATCATTAATAATAACTGTTTATTGGTATTTTGTTTCTGTGGAGAGGTGCCATTGTGAAGATTTTTGTGGAAATGCCATGGAAAATATTTTATCCCAAAATAATAAATTTTTTTTATATAGAAATAGGTGTCTGCTGCATACTAAAGCCCTTTTGTATATTTCAAAAAATAGAGCAAAAGTGAAGGCCCTTAATAGATTAAAGATTAAATATATGAATGCAAATAAAAAAAAAGCTATACACACTGTTTGATAACAGACTGCGCCAGCAAAGTGGCGAATCAAGAAGCCAGCATCGTCTTTAACATTTCTGTGAATAGGTAGTGGAGACTTTCTTGGGACCTTTAAAAAAAATTATTTTACCATTTTAAAATTCAAATATATTTTTTATCATATAAACTGCAAAATTCATATAAAGTCACGCTTTTATTATGCATTAATAATTTAATTATTTATAAAATATAAAGCTCTAAGTTGCATTCGAGAAGTAAAATTTACAAACATTTTTTATGTATACTAAATACTAAAAATGTTTAAGATAACTAACTATTATTGCTATTACTATTATTATTATTATTGCTATTATTATTATTATTATTATTATTATTATTATTGATATTATTATTATTATTATTATTACAGTTATAAACATAAAAATAATTTTTAATTAAATTTGAGAATCAATCTAAAGAAAAACTTTGTTAAAGATATCATGACTTTATCAATCATAACTTCATCATTCAGCAGGTAAAAAATACTTAAAACTCATTATACTGTAAAGAATATTGTACTAGAATTGCTTATTTAAAGCATTATTGGCAATATTACCATTTTTTTCCCCCTACAATTTACATAGAATTATAAAGCAAGACAACTTGGTGAGCAGTGGTCTGTTTGGACAGTTTTGCTGACAAACTTATACAGCTATTTGATAACCTGTCATAAAACCTAATTAGCTCAGATTTATAGCTAGACTGAAGAAAATGCTAAGAGCTATGGATGTTTAAAAAATGAAAAAAGTTAAAGACTTTAAAAATTCCATCACTCCTTTGGTAACCTACCTGAACCATATATTGAAGTTTACTCTACCTTTACAGAGTCTATCATAAATCACAGTATCATATCATACTACCACATCATACTATCACAGTATCATATCATACTATCACAGTATCATATCATACTACCACATCATACTATCACAGTATCATATCATACTATCACAGTATCATATCATACTATCACATCATACTATCACAGTATCATATCATATTTTACAAATAAATTTAGTTTTTGAAACAAACTTTGCTTATGATGGCAGTGGAGAACATAAAATGTATAATCAGCTACACAAAAGAGATTCCAATAATATAACCATAGTAATGTTTTGCCCTCTGAAACTTTTAAACTCTAATGCTGATAGAAACAACTTATAATTCCAAATTTAGATTTTTCACAGAGGTCTCTGGTAATCCAGATGGAAAAAGAATCCTATGAGAATGCACATTCTTTAACTTTTTTTAATGTAGATATCAAAACCATGAAAGAGGAAGGCTTCATTATTATCTTAAATGATAATATTTGAATATCAAAGAAAACGTTGTTGCTAACAGTTTGAACAGCTTTAAATACATATCAACACCTTGGAGATGTATAATGTGATCTTTGTGATTTAACTAAGGAAAAATGTGAAAATATAATTGAACAGAGATTTATTATAAATAGAGACATTGAAACCATGGAACACATATTTTTGGACTAAGTTCAAGAAGATGATTCTTTAACTAAAAAGTCAAAGGATTATGATGTTCATCATAGGCAAACAGCAAGTCCAAGTATCCAAGTCATCATGTGGAATTTTGCAGATTCATCTGTTCAAAGGGGTAGTACTACAACTGGCAATGTAGTTAGAAGTCATCTTTACAATGAGAAAAATAAAACACTGATTACTGACTACATTTCAAATCAATATGACAGAATAATAACTGAGTGGAATGGTCTCTTGTTGTCTACTTTTATTCATGCTATGTTATCTAGTCAGGAAGTTAACATAAAGAAATATGGACATATGTAAGGAGAAAATTTTTTCTTCTATTACAAAATATTCCATTTAGTTAGTTTGACACTAACTATTCTTAAGCTATTAGGACATACATGGGAGTTAATTGAGTTAGATAATAACACAGGCCTTAAATCATGGAGCAAGAAAGATATGCAGGCAAACAACAGAATATTCAGAGAAAAATTATTAAAAAAAAAAATCAATTGCATAACTTGGAAAGATTGCTTTAAAAGACTCCGGATGGGATTTGACCCTTTAGTTACCAAGCAACGAAACAAAGGTCAATTGAAATGCAAGTTGTGTAGCTCCCTACACAGAATATATAGTAAAAAAACATGCTTCAAAGTTCATAAAAATGACATTGTTAATACTTTGTTTATATAAAACATAGAGAAAAAAAAATTTTAAGCGTTCATTTTTTTATTCTTAACATGTCTCAAAACTAGGTAATTGGTAAAAATATGTGGCAAATTAAAGGCAATAATATGTAGTTACCTAATAAAATATAACTTAGTAACAAATTAAAGGCAATAATACATAGTAAAATAAAATATGCTACCAAATCTCTAGTTTTTTAGATATTGGATCAAAAATTTTTGTTCATATAACTGACATTTTCATTTAATTTTATTTGAAAAGAACGAAGAAAGTTTTATTTAGAAACATTTTAAAACAGTAAATAAATTTAACTTTTTTAATTCAATTTTTGAGCATATAAATTTTTATTGTTATTTTTGACTATAAAACTGGTGCATATATGCATTTTAAACATTTTTTTTTAAAGTTTTTTCAAAACTTTGAAAGTCATTATTTAACCAGTAATGATAATGACATTTTGTCTTAGTTTTTAAAAACTGTGAAATACTTTTATTCCCAAAATATAGATTTTTTCATTTTGTCCACCATTTTGGACCACTGTTTAGTGTAGTCCTATAAAAATTTAAACAATAGCACCATAACTCTACCAAATTATGTATCCCATATTCTTAATATCAAAATTTAATAATTTTTGCTTGTCCCTAACTAAAACTAACAAAAAAAAGTATATTATTTAAATTTAGGTCCTTACCGCAAGTCTAAAATGCTTGCTTTGTTTAGCATGAACTTCATTTGTAAAATGAACATCGCTTGGTGAAGGGAACTTCATTTCTTCATCTAACATGTCCATTATGCCAATAGTTTTCATTTCAAAGAGTTCTAGATTTTTAAGCAATTATAAATCTTTTTAAAATTTACAACAAAATTCTTTAATCTTTATAAATGCTTTCAAATTTAAAAAAAAAGACAATAAATAATAACAATCTCCAATAATAATACTGAAGTAACTTCCAATATAAAAAAATAATTAATTAAAACGGACATGTTACTATAAGCCAACTGTCTTCAGGTAACTCAATTTTGCCATCATTATGCCCAAAAAATATTTTGGGCATAAGATGGCAATAAAAAAAAGATTACAGAATGTATTCTATAATACAAAATCTTTCTAAAATGTCATTTTTATTTCTTTTAACTAAAAAGTTGTGTTTGAAATACCTATACAGTCTTGATTGTCAGCGTAGGACACATTCTTAACACCAAGTCCTTCCTTATCATATAACGCTTGCTCCTTGATTAAAAAAAAAAATTATTAGAAAGAAGAAAAGTTTATTTTATTTTTAATTATTTTTTAAATTAGTAATATATTAAAGTAATATTACTTTTTAAATTATTTTACACATTATTTAGAACCTATAAAATTTAAACTTTAACAATTAATTTATTATATTTATTTATTCAAATTTATGAAGCCACAATTTACAAAAACAACATGCAAATTTCTCAGAAAAGAGATAAAATAAGCCTAAAAAGTACAACACAGAACAACTTGTTTCCTTAGCAAAGAGAGTTAAAAGATTTTAAAAGATTTAAAATCAAGTAAGGATCATAAAATTTGTGCTGATCTGTGATTGTAGTGATACATCGTTTTAAAATAGTAAATAGATTCAATTTGATTAAATAAAAGTTTGTTAAAATAATTAAAAAATCAAAACCAAAAATTGTAAATGTAAATTCAAACAAGTACGAGTGTTAATAAAAAATAACGAACATTGCTATCAATTTTTTCAAGTTATGAAGTGAATATGTAGAATAAATTTTTTATAATTATGAAATAATTTTATAACTTGATTTTATAAACTTATAGAATCTATCAAGTGTTTTCTATATTTAGCTGACTAATTTATTTGATTTTTTTTTCAATGTAACAATTTTATAAAAGTAATAATGACACTGCTACTTCCATATACCAATCGCTGCTACCATAAATTGTTTTACAAATCTTCTAACATAATGTAGAAAGAATACTGTAGTGTCATGCATATAAAACAGTAATGGATAAATCAAAAAACACTCACAATATATCATTTATAAAATGAACATTTTAAAATAAAAAACTTGTTCATATAACTAATGGAATTATTTTGTTAAACATATTACTATTTTTATTGCTTAAAATAAAAAATTTAAAAAAATAAAAATACAAACAACTACAATTACATTATTTATTTATACTTGTACATTTGCATTATTTATTATCACATTTCAGTTCCGTCAGACTAAATCATTTGATTTAAAGTAAACATAATTTGATGTTACATCTTTATAAACCATTATTAAATATAAATCAGTCGAACCACTTTCCAACATTTTTTATAACATAAATCATAATTTTTTATAAATCAGTCAAAATATTTTTATAAAATGTTACTGTTTATAAATCTGGCTGCACTAGATATACAACAAATTTTACACAAAAAAAGTTAAACACCATGAGTAGGATAAAAATATTTTAGTAAGACGTTAGCATAATCTGAACAAGCTTAATATTAGTATATATATATATATATATATATATATATATATATATATATATATATATATATATATATATATATATATATATATATATTTTTTTTTTTTTTTTGAGGTCGGCATCAGGTTGGCAAAAATTATTTGAAATAAAGGTCTGACCATAAAACATATAAATGAGGTCGGTAATATTTTGTTGACCTCACTTCTATGTTTTTTGGTCAGTTAGGTCGGCATTCAGCAATGCCAACCATAATTTCAAGGGTTGTGTATATATATAAATATATATATATATATATATATATATATATATATATATATATATATATATATATATATATATATATAATAAAATTAATAACAACATAAATAAACTGAAAACATCTAGGGGCAGAAATGAAACATGAATCAATGATTGAAGGTCCGTGATTAGGGATGTCTGGAAAATGAGTCAAAAAGTTAACTCTCTAAGTAAAAGATTAAAAAAGACAAAAAGGCTAAAACCATTCAGTGTGTCAATCATTATAACCATCAATAAGAAATTGGCAATTTTATTAGAAACAACATTGAAAAGAGTGCAGTCTTAGGAAAATGGAGGAAAATGAAGAACAAAAAAAAAACGTGAAGAAGAGATGCTAAACAAAAGCACATAAAAGAATATTCAGAGAATTCAAATCTAATCTTATGTTGAATACATAAATTGATATAAAAGTATATGACTGAGCCCAGCATGTGAATTTTGAAGTCTTTATAAACTGAAGGATAAGGATATTAGCAGTGTTAATGTTTATTATCTGATCTTAAGTTGAATTTAATTTAGTCTTACAATGATCAAGTAGATCTAGTAAATTTTGCAAAAGATGAAAAGTTACTTTTGATTCAAAAGATGAAAAGTTACTTATGATTTAAAAGATGAAAAGTTACTTTTGATTCAAAAGATGAAAAGTTACTTTTGATTCAAAAGATGAAAAGTTACTTTTGATTCAAAAGATGAAAAGTTACTTTTGATTCAAAAGATGAAAAATTACTTATGATTTAAAAGATGAAAAGTTACTTTTGATTCAAAAGATGAAAAGTTACTTTTGATTCAAAAGACGAAAAGTTACTTTTGATTCAAAAGATGAAAAGTTACTTATGATTCAAAAGATGAAAAGTTACTTTTGATTTAAAAGATGAAAAGTTACTTTTGATTCAAAAGATGAAAAGTTACTTATGATTTAAAAGATGAAAAGTTACTTTCGATTCAACAGATGAAAAGTTACTTTTGATTCAAAAGATGAAAAGTTACTTATGATTTAAAAGATGAAAAGTTACTTTTGATTCAAAAATTGAAAAGTTACTTTTGATTCAAAAGATGAAAAGTTACTTTTGATTCAAAAGATGAAAAGTTACTTTTGATTCAAAAGATGAAAAGTTACTTATGATTGAAAAGATGAAAAGTTACTTATGATTTAAAAGATGAAAAGTTACTTTTGATTCAAAAGATGAAAAGTTACTTTTGATTTAAAAGATGAAAAGTTACTTATGATTTAAAAGATGAAAAGTTACTTTCGATTCAACAGATGAAAAGTTACTTTTGATTCAAAAGATGAAAAGTTACTTATGATTTAAAAGATGAAAAGTTACTTTCGATTCAACAGATGAAAAGTTACTTATGATTCAACAGATAAAAAGTTACCTTTGATTCAAAAGATAAAAAGTTACTTTTGATTAAAAAGATGAAAAGTTACTTTTGATTCAAAAGATGAAAAGTTACTTTTGACTTAAAAGATGAAAAGTTACTTTTGATTCAAAAGATGAAAAGTTACTTTTGATTCAAAAGATGAAAAGTTACTTATGATTTAAAAGATGAAAAGTTACTTTCGATTCAACAGATGAAAAGTTACTTATGATTCAACAGATGAAAAGTTACCTTTGATTCAAAAGATAAAAAGTTACTTTTGATTAAAAAGATGAAAAGTTACTTTTGATTCAAAAGATGAAAAGTTACTTTTGACTTAAAAGATGAAAAGTTACTTTTGATTCAAAAGATGAAAAGTTACTTTTGATTCAAAAGATGAAAAGTTACTTTTGATTCAAAAGATGAAAAGTTACTTTTGATTCAAAAGATGAAAAGTTACTTTTGATTCAAAAGATGAAAAGTTACTTTTGATTCAAAAGATGAAAAGTTACTTTTGATTCAACAGATGAAAAGTTACTTTTGATTTAACAGATGAAAAGTTACTTATGATTCAACAGATGAAAAGTTACTTTTGATTTAACAGATGAAAAGTTAATTTTGATTCAACAGATGAATAGATACTTTGACATTAAATATTAATTACTCTTACCACCATATTACCTCTTTTATTGTTTTTTTATACTGTTTTTAAGGTTAAAAATTAAAACATATCTTAAATAAAATGTTATTTAGTACAAATAATATTCAGTAAATGTTATTTAGTACAAATGGTATACAGTTATACAGTACAAATGGTATTTTAACAACTTTTTTTTTAAGAATTGGCTAATTGAATTTCTTGTAAATTTTACATGTGTTAATAGCTAAAGTAATTAAAAGTTTACTTAATAATCACTCAACCTTATCATTTACAACAATAAGTAAAAATCATAGTAGACATTTAAAAGTAGTTGTGACATAATCGAGTTTCTCTGTGTTTGCTAAAAAAAATTAGTCAAAACGATGTTACTTTCTGACTATTTGTTGTATGAAGTTAGTTACTTAGGTATGAAGTTAGTTACTTAGGTATAAAATATGAAGTTAGTTACTTTGGTAAACCCCTCCCATCATTATATGATGCAACAAATTTGTGGACGACTCAAATTGACGACTTTTCAAATTGTTTCCATGATACTTTAATGTCCATACTACTTTTACAGGTTTTCAAGTTTTTTACATAATTCTTTTATGTTCATACTACTAATTACTACTGCCCTTTTAAGTTGTTTACACTTTTTATAGTTCTCTTCACTTTTTATAAGTTCTCTTCACTTTTTATAAGTTCTCTTCACTATTTTAAGTTGTTTTCACTTTTGAAAGTTCTCTTCACTTCATCTTTTTCAAGATATTCTATTGTTATTACAACTAAAATTACTAAATATTTTTGGAAAAATGTGAAATAATAGGGAGAAAATTTTATTGTTGTTTGGTTTCAAAATGCATACAAAATATGAAAAAAAAAAATAAAACTGTAAACATACTTCTTTTAGAATTCGTTGATTAAAAAATTGCTGAAGTTTTTCATTGCAGTAATTGATACACAACTGTTCAAAACTGTTAACTTCAAAAAATTCTAAAATTATAAATTTAAAATTATTGTTTTTAAATGAATAAATAACTTCATGGTATACATCTGCTTAGGCTTTAGATTTAAGCTTAAGAAAATGTAAGATCAACAAAATTAACTAAAAAAAAAAAAATTAGAAAAAATGCAATATTCTGCATTATGAGTAATCTGAAAAGAAACTTTTTACTTAAATTTTTTTAAATCACTTTTATCTAAAGTTTTATTATAAATAATGAAACTTTAGATAAAAATTTTCATTATAAATAATGGTAGAATGAGTATTAAAATTTGGTGCCAAGAACCAAGTTGTTCAACTTTAATAAATCACTTTTTTTCTGAGGTGTAGTAGTAATCACCATGGATATTTCTAATTTAAAAATATGAAACAAAAATTCAAAATTAAGACCTTCTAGTAAAATAATCTTTAACCAAAAGGTGTAAGCTTAAAAAGTTTTTATATATAATGAATACATTATTTACTGATAAATACCATGAACACATATTAAGAACCATGAACATATTATTTATTTTACTTAACTTTAAACATATAATTTTACACACATGTAAAATTGCAATCATGGTGACTCTCCCTAAAGCTTTACAATTATTAATTACAATTAATTACATTGAAATTCCATAAAACATACCAAAACCAGCAATATCAAGAACACCAATATAGCTCTGTGATGATTGGTAAGGAAAACATTGGTTCACACATCCAACTATGTAGTCAAAAAGTTTAGAATAAATAGATTTAGCAAGAGCATCTCTTCCAGCAGCAGATTGTTCTGGTTTCAGTGGAATTCTAAAATTTAAAACTATATATATATATATATATATTATATATATATATATATATATATATATATATATATATATATATATATATATATATATATATATGTATATATATACATGTATATATATACATATATATATATACATATATATATATATATATATATATATATATATATATATATATATATATATATATATATATATATATATATATATATATATATATATATATGTACATATATATATATATAATATATATATATATATATATATATATATATATATATATATATATATATATATATATATATATATATATATATATATATATATATATATATAGTTTTATATACATGTATATATATACATATAAAAATAAAATAAAAAAAAATAAATAAAATAAAAATAATAAAATAAAAAAAAAATAATTGAAAAATCTTAATCTGCTTAATTTTTATTCAAGTTTTTTTGTTGAGTATTTAAAAAAATGTAATATATATATATATATATATATATATATATATATATATATATATATATATATATATATATATATATATATATATATATATATATATATATATGTATATATATATATATATATGTATATATATATATATATACATATATATATATATATATATATATATATATATATATATATATATATATATATATATATATATATATATATATATATATATATATATATATATATATATATATATACTACTGCGATCAAAAAGTAAGGTGAATTTTTTTATAAAATGAAAAATCTTTATTTATTCTTCCAAAAATGTATCAACCCCCTCAAAATAATCCCCCCCGGCCCCAATGCACTTTTGCCAACGTTTTTTCCAGTCTTCGAAGCATGCCGAAAAGTCCTCGGTAGGGATAGCCTTCAATGCGCGTGCCGATTCACGTTGGATCTCTTCAATGGACTCAAAACGATTTCCCCGGAGTGGTCTCTTGAGCTTTGAGAACAGCCAGAAGTCACACGGTGCTAAGTCGGGCGAATATGGTGGTTGTGGAGCAACATGGGTAGAGTTTTTGGCGAAAAACTCATGAAGAACCAGTGCTGTGTGCGAAGGCGCATTATCGTGGTGCAAAATCCAAGAGTTATTGGCCCATAATTCCGGTCTCTTTTTGCAAATAGCTTTACGCAAACGTCGCATAACGCTTAAATAATATTCCTTGTTGACAGTTTGGCCAGTTGGAAGGAATTCGTAGTGCACGACACCACAATAATCAAAGAAAACAGTCAACATGACCTTGATTTTTGAGCGACTTTGACGTGGTTGCTTCGGTCTCGGCTCGCTTTTTTCACTTTTTTCCAATTCTTTTTTTCACTTTTTTCCAATTCTTTGATTTTGTTGATGTGGCGATCATCAATCGAAGTCGATGGTCGTCCGGAGCGTTCCAAGTCATCAACACGTTCTCTGCCGTCTTTGAAGTCTTTGTACCACTTGTAAACATTTTTTTGAGACATAGCCTCTTCACCGAAGACCTTTTGCGACATTCGATACGTTTCAGCAGCAGAAATATCATTCCGCAAACAAAATTTAATAGCACTTCTTTGCTCAACAAAATAAGACATTGTGAAAATCGCCGAATGCACTTTTGGTACTTCAGAAACAAGCGTAAACAAAAAAAAATAATTATGAGTTTGACATGTAATTTGGCGCAAATGTTAATGACATTCCTACCAACTTAAAAATAAAAAAGATTGGACAATTCGAATAAGGCGGGAAGTTTAAATTAAAAATTCACCTTACTTTTTGATCACAGTAGTATATATATATATATATATATATATATATATATATATATATATATATATATATATATATATATATATATATATATATATATATATATATATATATATATATATATATATATATATATATATATATATATATATATGTATATATATATATATATATATATATATATATATATATATATATATATATATATATATATATATATATATATATGTATATATATGTATATATATGTGTATATATATATATATATATATATATACATATATATATATATATATATACATATATATATATATATATATATATATATATATATATATATATATATATATATATATATATATATATATATATGTATATATATATATATATATATATATATATATATATATATATATATATATATATATATATATATATATATGGCTTTGAACGCAAGGTAAATCTCAATATTTTGAAATTTAAAAAATAATTTTATATAATTAACATACCTTATTTAATAAAATGTTAAATTGTGCCCCGTGTAGTCTAGTGAATTTAAATTGTGTTCTAGTGTGGTCTAGTGTGTTCCTGTGTGGTCTAGTGTGTTCCTCTAGTGTTCCTTTAGTTGTCCTCTAGTGTTCCTCTAGTGTGTTCTTCTAGTTGTGGTCTAGTGTGTTCCTCTAGTGTGTTCTAGTGTGGTCTAGTGTGTTCCTGTGTGGTCTAGTGAATTTAAATTGTGGGGTCTAGTGAATTTAAATTGTGTCCTGTGTGGTCTAGTGAAAAAAAAAATTGTGTCCCGTGTGGTCTAGTGGCTAGGATCCGGCGCTCACACCGCTGTGGCCGGGGTTCGATTCCCCGCACGGGAGATTGAGAAATATATTTCACACAAAAAACACAAAATCTTTTTGCTCAACACTGTGTTTACAAGGTTTAACAAATTCAAATCAAGATGTAATCCACTGTTATTCAGAGTGGTATCCCTCTTATTAGTAAACAGAATAATATTATTAATGGCAAAAGTATTATCAATGGCAAAAGAAAAAGAAAGGGGTTTTGAAAAAACAATCCAATATCTGCACTAACAAACTGGACGAAAATGGCTAGCCAACCATCAGAAACAACTACTAGACATGACTGTTGGATTAAGTCACTCGCAGCAACAATTAAATTTCTCACAGAGAAAATATCAACACTTGAAACAGACAATGTTGCTCTTAAACTTGAATTACAGTAAATTAAAGAGCATCAAACAACAACACAAACTTCACAAACGTGTACAGTAAATTCAACAACTTGGTCAGAAGTTGTAGCAAACCCCAGATCAATAACAGCAAAGGCTATTGCAAAGGTTACTGAACAAAATAATAAGATGCAAGCAACTAAGGCAACCCGTGTAGTCATTTATGGTCTTCCTTGCGCAAAAAGTTACGATGATGACAAAGCTGCTGTAAAAGGTGTTATTGAGGCCATTAAAACAGGTTCAACTCACAAAATAGTCCATAAGCTTCCAGCAAATAAGTGCTCAAAAGGACTCTTCAACTGCTCAACCGATTATTGTCCAATTTGAAGATGTGGAAACTAGGAACAGTATACTAGCTTCTGCAAAAAATCTATCAAAATTTGACAGTTACAGGAACAAAGTTTTTATTAGTCCAGACCAAACTCCTTCTGAGGTTGATACTTTTAACAAGCTTAATAAAAATAGGAAAAAGTACAATGACACTCTAAAGACAAATAATGCACTCAATCAGCCCTTTCGATTTGTCATCCATGGAGGGAGGCTCAAATGCATCAACAAACAAAAAACAATCAATATTAACGGTACTGAGAAAAACCCGTTTAATGATTGGAAAGAAGCTTGCGCAACTGCAGGACTATCATATGTCATTCCAGTCTGAACATTTAGCTAATCAATCAGCACATACGTCGGCACCAAACAAAAGCAATCTTCATCAGAACAAATCAAAATCTCTCCATTGCTTCTACACCAATGCAACTTCACTCAATAAAGACAAAATTACTGAACTCCAATTATTAGCTGAACAAAACAAATATGATCTAATTTTTATAACTGAAACTTGGTTCAATTCTACTTCTGCTCCATCAATCAATAACTATATGCTATTTACGAAAGATGGAATTAGTTACGGAGGTGGTGTAACAATTTATGTTCAAAATGATATAATGGCATGTGAACTAGACAATTCGCAGCTAAATAAAAACTTTAAATGCAAAGAATCTGAACAACTTTGGGTTGAAACAGTTACCTTCAGAAAAATTTCTAGTAAGTTGTATTTATCGCTCTGAGAGGAACTCACCAACTGCTTCAGTGCAAATAAATGAAATAATTTGTGCTCTTGGTTACGCTAGATACTTAGTTGATACAAAAGTATATAATGGCTTAATTGTGACAGGAGACTTTAACTTTCCAGGCATAACTTAGCAATCTGACTAGAGTATCACATCAGACAATGAAAATAGTCTTGAATACAGGTTCAATGATGCTCTCTGTGACAACCACCTCTACCAGCATGTTAATTGTCCAACTTTTATAAAAACTGATGAAAATCTTAGCAACCCACTTGATCTAATTATATCAGAATCAAAAGATAGAATCAATAAAGTTTTAACAGGACCTTATCTTGGTACAGCCTCTCATGGGCATATATCTCTTAGCTGGCAGCACAATTTAAGCATTAGTAATCAAAATAGTTTTAACAGCAAAAAATTCCTTTATAAATATGGTAAATATGATGAAATAGATACTTTTATAAATAACATAAATTGACAAGCTAGATTTATGGATCATGATGTTGAGAAATGTTATTCCATATGGTCTAACCTCTATAATGAAGCATGCCATAAGTTTATTCCACAGGCATCAAAAAATACTGCCAAAAAAAGGCAACCCTGGATCACAAACAAGTTAATGAAGCTAATTAGACTAAAAAAAGAGCTCTGGTACAAAAATGCAAACTCAAAGTGGAAAAATGCAGCGCACATCACAGAGTATACAGCTGTCAAAAAGGAGGTCAAAAAAAATAGCAAACGAGCATTACGTGTCTATGAGTCAGAGCTAGCTAACAACAAGCACAATCCAAAAAGACTATTTGCATATATTAATAGTAAACGGATAGTGAGCAATCAAATATCAGCCTTAATCTCAGATTCAAACCAAATGAGCAGTGAAGGAATAACAAAAGCAAACATTCTCAACAACCAATTTCAATCAGTTTTTACAAAGGAACCACTGACCCAGCCACTAAAACCTTTTGCATCCAAAACAAATGTTTAAACTTTGGATATAACAATTGACCAAAACCATGTTCTCAAACACCTAAATATGCTTGATGTAAATAAGTCAATGGGTGATGATAACATTAGTCCGTTTGTTTTAAAAGCATGTGCCACATCAATAGCAGTTCCGCTAACTTTGATTTTTCAACTTTCAATAAAATCTGGAAAGGTTCCACTATCTTGGCTCAGAGCTAATGTTACACCTATTTATAAAAATGATAGCAGAACAGATCCAGCCAATTACAGGCCCATATCGCTCACTTCTGTTCCATGCAAACTTATAGAAAAAATAGTTAGACAAGTAATAATCAATCATTTGGTAAATAACAAATTGCTTTCCAAAACTCAACATGGTTTCGTTTCAAAAAAGATTTGTATCACAAATTTTTTTAGAAACAATGGACTTTTTGACTTTTAGCAAATCAAAGTAAAAACCAGTCAACCTAATTTTTCTTGACTTTGGCATTTGATAAAGTTTTGAAAAATAAGATTGCTGCAAAAGCTTGAAATGTATGGTATAAATGGCAATCTTCTAAACTGGATAAAAGCCTTCTTAACAAACCGCAAGCAGCGTGTTATACTTGGAGAAATAAAATCTGACTGGATTGATGTAACTAGCGGGGTTCCCCAAAGTTCTGTGTTAGGACCAATTCTCTTTGTCATATTTGTTAATGACCTGCCATTTCATGTCAAATCAGCCATCTGCAAAATGTATGCAGATGACACAAAGCTCATGAAAATTGTTGAAAATGATGAAGACCGAGCAGGTTTACAACCCGATCTAGACGAGATTGTTAAATGGACGCAAACCTGGCTAATGGTGTTAAATGTTAAAAAATGTAAAGTTATGCATGTAAATTCTGGAACAATAAAATTTGATTACATTATGGATGAAATCAAAAATGACGGTACAACCAATAGAGTAGTTTTAGAAGTCACAAATTCTGAAAAAGATCTTGGAATTCTAATCTCTGAAAATCTTAAATATGCTCAACAGTGCAATATAGCTGCAAACAAAGCAAATAATATGCTTGGAATTCTTAAACACACGTTTGTATCAAGAGACATTGACATTTGGAAAAAAATTTATACTGCATATATTAGACCACACCTGGAGTTTGCCATACAAGCCTGGAACCCTTACCTTGATAGTGACATAAAAAAAATTGAAAAGGTACAACGCAACGCAACGAAAGTTCCTCATGCTTTGAAAAATAAAGACTACAAAACTCGATGTAAAATCATGAAATTAACTACTTTTGAAGACAGACGGAAAAGAGGCGATCTTATTCAAAAATATAAGCTTCTCAACAAGTTAAACCTAATTGATTGGCATGTAATGCCTGGCAGGATAGCACCTAGAGCTCAACATTGAATCAGATTTCATTGCGAGATTGTCAGGAACTGTGAAATCAGACATAAGTTTTTTAACAACCGTGCAGTCAATGACTGGAATGCTTTGCTAGATAATGTTATCGAGGCAACATCACTTGATAAATTTAAACAACTACTAGATAGTTTTCAGTCATCATAGTTGCTACAACTCATCATTTACCGTAAATGCCACACAAAAGTGGCCGAAATACTAAAAGATCTACAAAAAAATTATTATTACACTGTCTTTAAAATTTATTTTTTACTTTCTTTAGTGAATGGATGTTTTTCTGGTTATTTTTAACATGCCAATTTCAAATATGCAATCTATTTGCTTGTATCACATCAAAACTTTAAAAAAAATTGAATTTATATATTGACCACAACAAAAGTTCTACCAAGACTTTTATTATTTAACATATATCATTTTATTAAAAAAAAGAGAAATAAATAGAAAAATTTGTCATTGCTCATAAACAATTTGATTCAAAACAAATATCAAGTTTATTGAGTAGTTTTAAATTTCTTTCATATTGACGATGATATTTTACTTTGGGGGTATCCCGTTGGAGCAACCAGCAGTAGTCTGTTAGCATTGCACTACCCCATTGTCCTTAGTATCGTGATTCTATTAAAGCAATTTGCTGATGGAAACACTCTCCATGCTCTTCACTGACCTCACCAAGATATTCTGGAAAAAAGTTGAGATCAAGAAGATGAATTTTAAGAGATATCTCACACCCCATGTTCTGGAAAGCATCTATACACTGTTTAATCACTTCTATGTAATTGCTAGATTTATTATTTCCTAAAAAGTTGGCAAAAACGGATTTAAAAGCTAGCCATGCCTCAAGATCTTTTCCATTTAGTAGATCTTGAAAATGTTGATCACCTTTCTGATCTGAGGGCCCACAAAAATTTCTTTCTTTATTTTAGCATCACTTACTCATGGAAACATGGAACAAACATATGAAAACATCACTCATCTTATCCAAAGCTTTTATGAGTTTTAAATGAAAATCCTTTTATTACTGTCATGCAAAAGTAACAATCAGTGGCATGATTTGTTGGTTCTCCCCATACCATTGGAACTTTAAAGGGCATTGACTAGTGTTTGTGACTTTCGCAACCATCATACTAAAGTATTTTCACAAATGGAGCAAATGATATTAGGTTTCCACTGTTTTATCGCATCAATTACTTTGGAGTTCATAAGCTTTTTTTAATAAAGGGTCATTGTTTTCAATCCACAAATGTAGCAAAACAAATCAGAAGAATTCAACCATTTTTGAGTAGCCATGTCAATAATATTTATTATGAGAACAAAGTAGGAAAGCGAAAAGCAATAAAAGTATGGCATAGAATGTACTACAGATAAAGGCTTATTTTTAAAAAATGTTTAAGAGCGTTCCAAAAAATGTTTTTTTTTGGAAAGCGATGTGATAGAACAAAACAGTTTTCAGATTTGAAATAAGCGTAAAAAACTTATATAAATACAATTATTGTTTTATGGAAAAGAAAAACTGTGTTTGTCAGTGTTATCAAAGAAGCTAAGCCAGCCATAAAAAGTAATACTCAGTTTTATAATTAATCCCTTAAGCAACAGATAAATAAAAAAAGACACTATTCTTGCTTGAAAGAAAAAAATGCGATTGAAAGAAAGACTCAAAGAGTTAAAGGGTAAATCTTTTGTTGAAATTAACAAAGATACCAGTGAAGACTCCTTGTGCAATTCTGATTATAATTCTGGTGAGTGATTTGAACAAGAATCTTTTCAACAGAAAGTCACTGCTGAAATACCAAGAGATATTTATGCTGGTAATGTAGCTCTTATGACTACAATCAGTGACTTCTTGGAGTACCTTCTTTATCATCATCCTTTGGTGAAGACTAGTTTAATGGTGTATATATATATATATATATATATATATATATATATATATATATATATATATATATATATATATATATATATATATATATATATATATATATATATATATATATATATATATATATATATATATATATATATATATATATATGTATATATATATATATATATATATATATATATATATATATATATATATATATTATATATACACTACCCGCAGTTAATTTGAAAGCAGCAGTTAAAAACAGTATTTACATTTCAAAAATAAATATATCTGATTATCATATTTGTACTTCTTTATTTTTGGATCAAAAATAAATAGAACACAATAAAAAAGAGGATAGAATAGGATATGAGCATTTTTGCACCCAAAAATTTGCTTATGTACAAAAGTATACAAAAGTGTATGTGCTGAGTTCTTCCAGCATAAAAGACAATACAAGTATTATTTTTAACTGTTACTTAATTTTGATTAATGACTTGTAATTGATATTAAAAATATAATTTTTCTCTTTGGTAGCTTTTTGCAGATACTTTATGTAGATCCAATATAATATATAATTACTTTCAAATGAATATACAAATATTGTATTATTTTAACTGTTTATTTTTTTTAGTTTCTATTTTGTCGTACTAAAATGGCTCCAGTTCAAGAATTAAGCTTTGAAAAGAAAGTTTGCATTGTTTTACTTGATAAAAAAGGTGTTTCAGAAAAAAAAATTGCCAAAAGAATGAAAATATCAAGCTCTGGACAAGGATTCAGGTGGTTTCACTTATCTTCAAGAGAAGTTCAAGACCACTCTTGCACCAGCAAAAATAAGTGCCGGTGTGTTCACCGGACCTCAAATTTGTGAAGTCATTTGTGATCGCCTTCAAGACACAGCTACAGCCTGCTCAGTTGGCAGCGTGGGATGTTTTTGTGGTTTCTAATTTTTTAGAAAACCACAGGTCTGAGAACTATGAAGAGTTAGTTGAAAGATTACTAACAAAATAAAAGGATATAGGATGCAAAATGTCCATAAAAATTCACTTTTTGCACTCCCATCTCAGTTTCTTTACACCCAATCTAGGTGCAGTCAGCAACAAGCAGGGTGAACGTTTTCACCAAGAAACATCAACAATGGAAAACAGATAACAAGGGAGGTATTACAGCAACATGATGGACAATTATTGTTGCTTTTTACAGTGAGAGTGTGACACTAATTACAAAAGAAAAGCAACATCGTCTAATTATTTTTGATTTCAAAAATAATTAGACTGTATTACAATTGCCTGAAGTTATTTGTGGATATGATACTGTATAGTTGCTTTTGCTCTTCTATTTACATAAAATTTTTACTTATTTTATTGAAATTTTGAAGCATTGATATTATATTTTTAATGATCATAAAGTGTTAAAATGGTAAATCAAGATGTCAATATCTCAGCGTAGTTAAGGAGAGATCCAAAAAAAATATAGCATTTAGACCCTTTCGTTTTCAAAAAATGCTGTTTTATTCTGTATGTGTTTTGATTCTTTATTATTTTAAAGAATCACGAAGCTAGTTGTTTTGTTTCGTTTACAAATATTCAGTGATTTTATTATTTACGAGTGTGAAGTTTTAGCTTAGTACTATGGGGCAGAAGTTATATGAAAACTGAAACGCTTTTGTTTAGTAATTTATTCAAACCACTATAAAGAGCTTATGGTAGTAAATTGCTATGAGTGAAAACTAATGTGAAAACTTTGATTTTAACGTTTTTACTGTTTACAGAAAGATAAAATAAGAGTTTTTTAGTCATTTGTTGAATATTTTAATGCTGTAAACAAGGAGTCTTTTTAATTTTGAATAAAAGAGACATTTTAGAAATGTAAATACTAAACACAGTTTCAGCTGTTTTTATGACGCTGCCCTGTCGCATTTAATGTATTTTAGTGGTAGTTTTGTTTTGTTTGATGCTTTCGTTAAATAAAGATTTATAAAAAAATAATAAATTATATAAGAAAAGCTTAAATTCTACTTTTTTTAAATATATAACACTAATAGTCAAAAATAAGCAGAAAACACAAAAAATTGAAGTTTAAAAATTGAAATTTTTGTTTTTAGGTAATGCAAATTGTTCGGATCTCTCCTTTAATGCTGACTTTAAAACCTTACGTGATACACAATTTTCAACGACATATTTGGAAACAGCAGGTCGAAATGGTCTTAGTACGCTTAATAGATCTTAGGTTTTTAAAAATCCTTAGTGTATTTTGTGATGTATTCCTATTTAAAAAACAAAAAAATTATTTAGAAATAAATTTTAAATTATAACAGTACTTGTAGGTTGTTCCCATTCCACCTCCTTTTGCAGTCATCATTATTCTTGTTGATAATGCCATTAAAAGTTCATCTACTTGAATCCCAAGAAGCTTTGCAGCATTTGATACAAACTTTTCTGAAGTCGAAGTAACTTGACACCCTCCTTTTAAATTTTTAAACAAAAAGTTGTTAAAGGAAGAAAAATAGAATTTTTTAAAATTTGCAAATGAAAAACAAGTAAAAAACTAAGAATGAGAAACCTTTTTTATCACTAATGCTTTCTTGAAACTCTATGTTGCCAAGGTGCAATACTGCTGCTGTAACCCGATAGATATCTGATTTCTGTGTCAATGTTATTCCAACAGCATTCATGGCATTGTCCAAAAGAGTAAAATCTTTTGCATCGTTTATTTCTTTCTCATTTAGTGAGCCTTTGTTTAAGTACTAAAAAAAACTCATATAAATTATAGGCACAAATAATAAATGAATTACCACACATTAAAAATATTTTTTATATAAAACAGTTTAACCTTTTTTAAAGAAAATTAAAAGTATAAAATTACTTACATTAAACATTGCAGTTTCAGAAAGTCCTAAAGCTTTTTTCATATCGCTAGGTGCTCCTGTGCACATTCGATAAAAAATATGATAATTTCTTTCACCAGGATTTTGTCGACATATACGAGACTTTTCAAGAAGGTAATGTGAGATAAAAGCACCAGAAACATTAGCCTAAAAAAAATGACTTTTAACTATTGAAAGCATTGTTCTGTGTAATAGTGATAAAACATATATTTCTGTTAAGTCTTAGTTGATAAAACACAGTGCAAAATTAAAAAAGTTTGATAAGTAATTTTCCACAAATTTATTATTGCTCTGTTCTTTTAAGAATACATTCAAAATTATTCATTATTCATTTTAGAACACATTAAAAATTATTTGTGTATATATATATATATACATATATATATATATATATATATATATATATATATATATATATATATATATATATATATATATATATATATATATGTATATATATATATATATATATATATATATATATATATATATATATATATATATATATATATATATACATATATATATATATATATATATATATATATATATATATAAATTACCTGAGCATCAAAATGAACCTCTACATATTTTCCAAATCGACTGCTGTTTAAATTACGAAGAGTTTTTGAGTTTCCGAATGCTTCAAGCAAAGGATTTGCTTAGAAAAAAGAAAAAAAACTTTGAATTAAATGAATTAAATAAAAACTTTGAATTAAATGAATTAAATAAAAAGCATATAAAAATAGATACTAAAAAAATAAACATAAATTAAAACTTTATACATTGATATTGGAACTTAACAATATATTTTAAACCTGCGTTTTATTCAACTTTTGTTTGGTTGCAAAATACTTAATATTTAAAACAATTTTTTCAAACATATTTAGAATATTTTCAAATATATTTAGACCAGAAGTAACATTGAAACTTAAGTTAATGCTAAGAGGAAACAAATGAGTGTTCTTGTTAATGATTATATCATCTCTAATCTCTGGTTTCTTTATTTCAAAATAAGAAAGATAAAAAAATATCTTTGGGATAATTAAAAAGTTTCTGTATTGCTGTATGTATAACAATCATGTGGTTTACATGTATTGACTTTTGAAATTGAAATGAACGACAACATGAACTTGTAATTCTGCAATTTTTCTTATTTCTATCTTTTTACACTTAGTTTTTAATAAAGGTGTGGTAAGTTATTCCTTTTGGTAATCAGTTTACTATATCAAAACACACTTGTAGTAATCAGGTTTTAGATTTTTTTTTATAGCTTAATATGCTACAATGCTTTGTTATTTTTTATTACTATACATTACCAAAGGATCAATCAAAAAAAATAAATCAAAAAAAATAAATCAAAAAAAATCAAATCAGCTCTTACTCAAAATTACTTTTAATTTGAGAGTGAATTTTTGAACATAATTAATTACTTTTTAGTTGCTTTTAATTTCTTTGTTAACAAATTCAAAAACAATTAAAGTGCAAAAAACAAAGAAGCAAAAAAAAAATCATAGTCCAAGTTCACTAAATCTATCAAGTTCACTAAATCTACCAAGTTCACTAAATCTATCATTCACTAACATCATTAACATAGTCAGCTTTCCAACTTGCTTTCCAGACAATCCAAACCTTCTCAACTCTGATCTTTCTTGGAAATATATTTTTATCTAAAATCTATTGCAAAATTAGCATCTGCTTAGTTTACATCTCTTTATTGTGCTAGAAACTTTCTTACTTCTAGTTCTATTCTTTATCTCTATAAATCTCAAAACGGTCCTTGTATGAAATACTGTTGCCATATCTGGGACAGATCTTCCAATGATGCTCTTTTTCTTTTAGACAAAGATACAAAAATGGATTGTAAAAGCCTTGGGCCTGCTCTTGCAGCTAACCTTCAACCATTATCACATCATTGTAATGTTGCTTCTCTTTTTCTTTTCTACAAATACTATAATGGGCACTGATCTAAAGAGCTAGCGTCTTTTGTGCCATCTACTAAAATTCATTCTCACGTTACTCGTCATTCAATTAAGTCTCATCATTTTTCTGTGACTGCTCCTAAGTGTTCCAAAAACTCTTATTTGTCAAGTTTTTTTCCTTAAACATCAGTTTTTTGGAATTCGCTTTCTTTTTATTGCTTTCCTGATTCATATAATTTGCAATCTTTTAAGTTGCTTGTCAATCGTTATCTTGCTCTGCAAACTCCATATTTTCTCTTCCACTAACTTCTAACTCTAACAGTGGTTGCTTGCAGCCTTGTTGAAGATGTTGAAAAAAAAAAAAACTCGCCTTTTATCTTGTTTTTGATCCTAGTCAGTGCTTAGTTTCTCTGCATTTACCCTTAAGTGGTTCTGATCAGGGTTTATTTTTCTAAAACTATTATCTCATTCTTCTTTATCAACAAAATTCTCCTAATGGAACCTTTTATTCCCTCTCAACAATTCCAAGTCAAGCCTCACTCTTTTCCATAGTTTTCCTCTCATTGTGCTGCTTCAATATCCAATTGTAACAACTATTTCCATATCTATCACCAAAAGAATTCTCTAGAAAATAGACGCCTGCTAACTATCGCTAGAAATCCTTGTAAAAAGGTTATGTCTAATGCCAAAACATGCTATTCTCAGGCCAGAAAATCTCGTACTTTATCTAAAAAATTAGGCTCCAGAGACTTCTTCAAAATTTTTACTAGCTTCTATAAGAAATGCAAATCATTTATTCCACTTCTCTTGCATAGTTTAGATTTTGTTACTTCATCTGTTACAAAGATGAGTAGTATGTTAATAACTTTTCATCAATCTCAGTTTTTTTGTCCATTAATCACATCCTACCTGATATAGCCGACAAACAGGATAATTGATTGCTTGACTTTCATATTACTCCAGCTTTTGCATCTAAAGTGATTTAATGCTTGTACTTTTCTATAGCTTGCGGTCCGCAAAACATACCTGTTATAGTCTTGTAGCAGTGTTCTCTGGAGCTATCATCTATACTTTCAAAACTATTTAACAAGTGCATATCAGAGTTTTGTTTTCCAGCTTGCTGGAGAGTGGTTATCATTCATTTTTAAAAGTTTGGAGAAAAATCTGACTCATCTAACTAGGGTCCCATTAGTCTTCTTACTATCATAAGCAAAGTTTTTGAATCTTTAATTAACAAACACTTAATCTCTCATTTTGAATCTAATAACTTACTTTTATATCATCAATATACATTTTGATCTTCTTGTTCTACTGTTGATTTGTCAACGGGAATAACCGATAGGTTTCATACTGCATTAAATAGATGTGGAGAGGTTCGGAACATTGCTCTCAACAATTTTAAAGACTTAGATAGAATTTGGCATGCTGGTCTTCTCCATAAGCTCTCTTTGTACAGCGTATCAGGTAACTTCTTTAAGACTATTGAACACTTTTTTACTAATCGTAGTATAAAAGTTGTCCTCGTTTTTTTTTTCATTTCCTGTAACTTCAGGGGTTCCTAAAGGTTCTATTTTTGGTCCTATACTTTTTTAAATTTACATTAAAAATCTCCTAGAAATTTTCACATCAAAGGTGGCATTGTTCACTGGTGATACTACCATTTATTTTTGTCTTGAAAACAAACCATATTTCTCTGATTTCTAAGAAGAAGCATTTGAGTATGAAAAAGATCTCACTTCTGCTACAGCATGGGGCCCTCAATGGCTAATGAACTTTAAATCAGATAAAACTTTACTCTTAAAAGTTTTATAAGCTAATAGCTATCACAATAACCTAGATCTTCCTATATTTATGAACAGTAATGTACTTGATGAGTCATCTACACTTTGTCTTTTAGGATTAACTCTAACTTCTAATTTTTATTGGAAACCATATATCTCAAACATCAGTTTCTTTGAAATTCTCTCCCTTCATCTTGTCTTCCTGATTCATATAACTTGCAATCTTCTTAGTCACCTGTTAATCTTGCTTTATCAAACTTTATCTTATATTTTCCAGTAACTTCTATCTCTCATAGTGGTTGTTGCAGCCTTGTTGGAAGTGAAGTTACTTCCATGTATAATTAAAAAAAAAAAGTTTAATAAAAAAAAAAAAAAAAAAAAAAAACTACAACAATATGGTTTAAATAAAAACAATAAAAAGATATATGAGATCATCATCATATTGACATCATCATGAGACAGGTTATGACATTCTTAGTTATGGCAAAGAAAAGTTATAAAGGAAAAGAAGAACTCTGGAATAAAATTCTTTTTTAAATTTTGGATAAATGTAGAAGGTGCTTGTAAACCTTAGGTGGTAATCTCACTTTCGATAGTAGCACAAAAAAAAATACTTAGTTCCAATATGAAAAACAGATAAACAGCAGGAAAGGCAATCAGTAGTGGAACATTTAATTTGCTATGTCATATTTAAATAAGAAAATGACATAACAAAAACCTGCCTAAACCAAACAAGTGTGGAACATAAGCATTACACATAAATAAATAATAATATTATAAAATATTTTTAAGGAACTGCACAACATTTAACTACTTTAATTCTAGTTTTACCTTCAAGAATTCTTTGTTCAATTTTTGTGCTAGCTCCACATGTTTCTGTTAAGTATCTGAAATTAAACTCATATTCATAACATATGTGTTTAAAAGTTAAAAAAATAAGTAAAGAATAATTAAGTTAAAAGAATGCTAAAAAATTAAAAAAAAGACAAAACTCTTATGGTTAAAATAAAATAAAAAATAGATATATATTAAAAAAAAACAATGTTTTTTTCATAAAAGTTTGCAGAGACATTTTCAGGAATTAGTATTTTTTAGACCAAAAAAAAACAAAAACATCTTTTCTTTTAAACACTGAAATAATTTAAAAAAATAATTGTGGGTAATTTTATTAAAAGACTTGTTTTTATTGATCTATTTAGCACACCAATCAGTATTGTCTTAAGAAATCTTTAAATGTTTATCAAATAATTTCACTAATTGTTTTTCAATTACTTATTAACCATGTCCTGCTGCCTTATAGGATTTCCTTTTCTAGACAAAGGCTAGAAAAAAAAGCTATTGGTTGAGTGTGAGATTGTGGCTGAAGATTGTGTCTCCACATATTTATCTTGTAAAAAGTAAAAATTATAGAAATGCATACACGCATAATTTCAATGTAAAGTTAAATTTAAATTTAATAATCTTTAAATATTTTTTCAAGATTTTCGATTTGAAAACTCTCCTAAAGAAGTTATTTTTAGCACAAAAATGTTTAGATCAATCTCTGTCCAAAATTTTGCATTTCGAAATGAGATTGATCTAATCATTTCTGTGTTAAAGATAACTTCTATGCATATTGTTAACTTCACAATTGTGGAAATTTTAAAATTTGTAATTAAGATCTTAATTTGATATATGAATGTCCAATATATTTATATATTGTATTTTAACATTAATATTATTATTACCAACTAAGACATAATGGAAAAAACTATGAAAAAAATTGTACTGATTTGACAAGTTAAAAAATATGTTATTAACATTTTTAATTTTATAAAAAATTTAGATGTGTAATCATTGTTCAATCAGGTGTTTAATCATTGTAGGTGTTTAATTGTTGTAACTCTCTGAATAAACTGAAAAAAAATACAAATGATATAGATACATTTTAAAATACCATAGCATTATAAACTTTTTTGTTTAAACTGTTTTACTTTTAAAAATTTTAATGTTTTACAAAGAATAATAAACAACAATACAGTGAAACAATTCAAAAATATTTTAGTTAAATTAACATAAAAACTTTAAAGGATTTTTAGTTTCAATGTTTTACCTTTTTTTTTTTTTATATTCTTATTTTTCAAATTTTTTATTTCGATTTTTATTTTCTTTCAGTTTAAAATTTTATTGACTTCAAAACAATTTTAAAAATAATTTAAAAAAAACTTTAACAAGTGATTTAATAAGTGCATCATTATTTATTTATAATTATTTCATTATTTATTTATTATTTCATTATTTATTTATTATTTCATCATTTATTTAATATTTTATTATTTATTTAAAATTTCATTATCTATTTATTTGAATGATCTTTTTGTCATAAGTTTATATTTACATGTCATAAGATTATATATATAATATATATGTCATAAGATTATATATATATAAGTTATTATTAATCAATTATTTTATTGTTAAGAATAGGATCACATTTAAGGATAAATTAAGAAAGTAAAATTATAAGTAAAAGTAATATTTAAAAAAAAGAACCTAATCTAAAATTATTAACAAACATTGAACAAATTTGTTTTACAAATATTTACAAACTTAAGTTACCTCAAAATATATTTAGTCGACTCCGTTTTTCCAGCACCACTTTCTCCTAAAGTAAATATAATTTAGTATAATCTAAGTTTTTAAACCAAAAAAAAATTTATGCGAACAACATAAAAAACATACCACTGACAATTATAGATTGACTTAGTTTTAAAACTTTCATGTCTCTATATGATTTGTCCGCTAAAAAAAAATATACATACTCATGCATTTTTTTATATGTAAATTTATGTATTTCTTTTATAAAATAATTACATATTTTATATTTATGAAAAACACTTTAAAAAATTCATTTTTAGTCAATGTAAAATCTTTATTATAAACATATAAAAAATTTTCAAACCTATTGCAAATACATGTGGAGGAAGAACTCCTAATGACTTTCCTTTGTACTTTGCAATGGTTTCTTTTGTGTACAAATCAGGGATTTCTTGATAAGGATTCAAAGCAATAAGGATATTTGCAACATATGTCTGAAAAAATATATTGTATCAACAAGTATAAAAATAAATGCTAACTTTTATAAAATACAAAAAAAATAAAAAGTGAAAAAAAACAATGTGATTTCTTATCAAATCAGAAAAAAAATTAAACAATTTAATTTTCCTAAAAAAGTATAAAATAAAATTAACTTTACAAGAAAACAATTGTAATATTGTATCCTTTTTTTTTAGTTTTTTTTTAGTTTGTTTGTTTTTTTGCTTTTTTTTGTTTACTTGGATATCTTATTAGCACATATACCGATAAGTAAACCTACAAGTTTATATATATATATATATATATATATATATATATATATATATATATATATATATATATATATATATATATATATATATATATATAAAGTACTCGTAGTAGCCACCTGTAGCTCAATTAGTTAGGGCAACATAATTTATTAGGAGTAATATTTATCAATAATATTTATTAATATAATATTATAACACATTAATATTTTGATGGCCTAGAATAAAAACCTCGAAAGTCTAGGAGCCGAACTGGAAAGAAGCTGTTTTTAAGGTTCATACTTAATACTTATATCTAATACTGTATTTTTAAAATATAATTTGGATACCTTGAAAAATCACATTACATGTTACATAACATGATACCTACTATTTTAAACATTGACGAGTTTTTCTACAGAAATCTGTAAAAACATAAACATCCACATTTTTTAAGTTACGAGGTTTTTATTTTAGGCTATTGATTTGTTGTTTCTAGATTCATATCCTGCCATTGTATGAGACGTTGTCCATAAATTACCCCATACAATTTTTGGCAGTTTTTGACCCCCTCCCCCTTGTCACAACATCGTAACACTTTAATAACAAAAGTCCCGAATGAGTTGTCACAAAACTACTAACCTTTCTCCCCTTCCTCCCTAGAGTGTGACCCAATTTATGGACGACCCCTAATTAGTATTAGGAGGACCTGAAAGTAATGCCTGAAAGTAATGCTGTTTCTCTGCATGTTGATAGTCATCTGTCATTTTTCAGCACACTGTGAATGCCAATGTTGTGGCAAAAATATTTTATTGTAGAAATAAAAAATTAAAGCAAGAGTGACATATTAAAGTAATTTAAAGCAAGAATAGCATTTTAAGGTAATAGTGGAATTTAAAGCAAGAGTGACATTTTAAGGTAAGAATGACAATTTAAAGCTAGAGTGACATTTTAAAGTAAGAGTTACATTTTATCATACCTAAATAATAAAAGTGGCGTTTATAAATCTAGATAAATTGGACCAAATAAATGTTTAAAACAAATATGTAAAATAAAAACAAATAAACTCTTTAAGAACTAACATAAATTATTTAATAAGCAAAATAAAAAAGTTTTTAAATTAAAAAAAAACTTGTCAAAAACATACATAAATTTTTTTTCTTTTGTAACGAAGTCTTAAATTATGCAATAGTGTTGCTTCATTTAAATGCATCAATGAACCTATAATTTATTTATAAAATTCAAATTAAATTCAAATTACAATTTAATAACACAAAAATTGAAAAAGAAAAAAAGAGACTAAAATTTGACTAAATAAACACAACTAGTTTAAAAACAACATTATTAGAAAAATAAAATAACATCAATAAAAATGATGAAAACACATAATTAGAAATATAAAACACCATTGATAGAAATGATAAAAACACATCATTATTAGAAATATAAAATATTTTTGATAGAAATGATGAAAATACATGATAAAAACAGAAATTTTTTATTCTTTCTGATTTCCAAGTAGATAGAAAAATGAGTGAGAAAAAAATAAAAAAAAATAAAAATGGAGCTGGTAAAAAGTAGTAAACATTTTAATTTATACTTTAAAGTGTTTTAAGTCAGATTATCCCTTTTTTTTTTCTTTATTGCTGCTCAGACTGAATATATAAAAATTTCTTACAATTGTCCTCATAATCTTTTTCTCCATCATCTTCAGAAGCATAAACCCTGTTGTAGGGAGCTACTACACGCTAAATGAAAATATATTCTTTTGAAAAATTTCAATGCATTTTTATACTGTTAAATAAATCACAATTATTAATAATTCACAGTGAATCCAGCAAAAAATTTCTAAAATAAAAAATTAGAAGATAAGAAAACCATTAGTACTTAGAGATACTGTATTTCTTGATGTTTTACTGTAAGTAATATATATTCTAATCTTAATCTAATATAGCGTATATAGATTACAAATTGTGTCTTATTTTTCCTACCTTTATAGCACACAGCATTTTTAGAAAAATAAAAATAAAAGAAGAATGACAGAACCCTTTGTTGATGTAGCCGCACTCCTTTGCGACAGCAGGCTTTAAGATTTTTTAGTCCCTATTCTTATGATCTAGGACTGATTGTTAACATTGGTGTTAGGCCTAGCATTAGACTTGCTAGGATTATTTTGTTTATTGTGGAATTTTAGGAATTCTTTTCTTACTAGAAAATAATTTTTACCTAACACTTTCATTGCAGTTATAAATGTTAATCTTGTTGGAGAAGTAGAAGAGAGGACAAGAGCTTCCCCCAGGAGAGGACAAGAGCTTCCCCCAGGAAGTATGAGAATAAACCTAGTATCTTATAAGGAGAAAAAAGAAGACAGAAAGATATAGTCATAAGGGAGTTGCCCATCCAGAACTACACAAAAGAAATATTCTAAAACAGAAAAGGTCAACAGGAGAAGAATATGTTACAACAAAGGGCACAGTAGTTGAACTAAAGATTTTTATTAACAGAGATTGTGGTTGCAATCTAGAGTGCAGCAGTAAAATAACAGTTGCTTGCCATAATCAAATTTTTTCAAACTTTTACACAATGAACATGGATTTAAAAAACGTCATTGTAATGGGTTCTGTTGATGTAAAAGAAAAACACAGGACATATACTGCATCAAATAATTCCCATATGGCAAATAGTCGTACCTATAAACTAACTGATACATGTGGAAATATTAAAAAGATTTGCAAAACTTACTTCAAAGACACATTGCAGATCCCTGATGGGACAATAACAAATATTTTAGCAAGGAAAAAAAACAGAATGAACACCTATCAAAGACCAAAGGGGTAAATCAGCTCCACAAAATAAAAGTAGTGATGAAGACACAAATATATTTTCACCATACGCAATCAGATACATGTCAAAAATGTGATTTATTTAACAATAAAATAAAGTGTTTTTCAGAGGGTGAAGAAAAGAAAACTGTTAGGAGGGACCTTATCATTCATCAAGAGATGGGTTTGAAAGCAAAAGAAAAAATGAAAGAAAATACACTAGATGCACAGACAAATCCAAATGAGAGGGTATTAGTTTTTGACTTACAAAAATCTTTACAGACACCAGTGCTTAGTACAGGAATGGCCTATTATAAAAAGCAATTGTGGGCTTACAACCTTGGAATTCACGATGAAAACTTAAAAACAGGATTTTTGTATGTATGGAGTGAGGAACAAGCATCTAGAGGTACTCAAGAGATAGGATCCTGTATTCTGTGATTGAAAAAGCCAAAAAAACGAAAGACCAAATATTTGTTCCTGATAATTGGATAGACCTATATAGATTAAAAATGCAAAGAAGAAGGCCCTAAAATTTATTGTAAGAAAAATGGAAGCCCATGAACTTCTCAGTACAAAATCATTGAAAAGTGGCATAACCAATAGAAAAAAATTTCCAAATGCCAAAAAAGTTTTATGGCTAAAAACATTCTGGATAAAATTGGAAAAAAAATACTATGCTTATTTCAAATGAAGCAAATACATTTAGAAAGTGGCACATTCATATTGCTGGATTGACAATGCGAAATCGTGGACGGCAATCTGACACTTTCAGTGGCGAACTTGAGCACTTGTACCCCAATGGTAGAAAACTCACAAAAGAAAAGCTAAGTGATCTTTTTAAGCTAATACAATTCATACCTTCTGTCCATTATTATTATTATCTTACTCTTAAAGGTAACGAAGAGGCAAATGATTTGGGCCTAACTGATGATACTGGTGACAAAGACATAAATTAGTGCATCTTACATATATAAAAGATTCATTAACATGTCATAGAAAAAACATCCATTTATCCTAACCAACTCTATTAACAAGACTTTCAAAAATTTGTTATTGCAGAATACAGCAATATAGTGTCCTAATTTTTTAGTACATATACCATTTATATATTTTTTTTTTTTTTTATTTTACATTTGTATTTTTTCAACTGTTTTTATATATACTATCCTTTTGATAATCATACTTTTTCCTGTTCTTTTTTAAAAAGATCCTTAAAGTTTTTTCCAGTTTACGAAAAATGAAGCATTGTGGCTTAAACTATATTTCTGCTAAACCCCTCATATATATTTGTATATATATATATATATATATATATATATATATATATATATATATATATATATATATATATATATATATATATATATATATATATATATATACACATACATATATATATATATATATATATATATACATATACATATATATACATATATATGCATATGCATATATATATATATATATATATGTGTGTATATATATATATATATATATATATATATATATATATATATATATATGTGTGTGTATATGTGTATATATATATATATATATATATATATATATATATATATATATATATGTGTGTATATATATATATATATATATATATATATATATATATATATATATATATATATATATATATATATATTGCGAGTCAGGCTATTTGTCAGTCGATGTAGCAGCACTCCGTTGCGAGTCAGGCTATTTGTCAGTCGATGTAGCAGCACTCCGTTGCGAGTCAGGCTATTTGTCAGTCGATGTAGCAGCACTCTGTTGCGAGTCAGGCTATAAGATAGTCGATGTAGCAACATTTACGCATGTTTTAAAAATGTTTTTTATTAAATCAATAACAAAAACACCACTAATTAAAAAAAACTTTTTAGTCGTTATAATTGCGGTTTTTTAAAAAAATTTTAAAAAACAATTAAATTTAATGTACTTCCGCATAAATTAATTGCTTTGACATTTCGATGACAATCAAAAACAGCTTAAGAGACGAGGTAATTAAAATTGTAGTCGTAAGAGACTTTTTTTACATTAAAACGCTCTTTCGATATTTATTTTTTTACATTAAAACGCTCTTTCGATATATATATATATATATATATATATATATATATATATATATATATATATATATATATATATATATATATATATATATATATATATATATATATATATATATATATATATATATATATATTAGGGTGGAGCGATCTTCATAGCAAAATAAAAAAAGTTTAAAAATCAACATTCCTGAGACACAAATCGATGTCTATTAATTATAAGATGAAAATAAAAAAATATTTTTTGATTTTGATGAGATCTTGAGGTTCCTCTTTGGATTCTAAATTCTTGACAGATCCTAATATTTTTGAATTGTTTTTTTTTCTAAACCATATCAACTTTAGACTCAAAAACAGCAGAAAAAAATGCTTGTTTTATCAACAATAATTAAAAAAAAATTTCAAGTGAAGAAAATATTTGCAAAAATTTACCTTAAAACCCCCATTTTAATGAAGAAGGGTTTTTTTTTATAAAAAACAACATTATTTATTTTTCTTTAGTTTTGAATAAAATAAAACATATATATATATATATATATATATATATATATATATATATATATATATATATATATATATATATATATATATATACATATATATATATATATATATAATATATATATATATATATATATATATATATATATATATATATATATATATATATATATATATATATATATATATATATATATATATATATATATATATATATATATATATATATATATATATATATATATATATATATATAATTGGGTGGTTCAAAAAATAATATTAAAGTGAAAAGAAACATTGAAATTAAGTAAAATTATAAAAATTTCAAAAATTCAAAAATCATTTAATGAAAAAAAATATTGTTTTAGATTTTACTGCATAGCAATTGAAACTTTTTAACTAAAAATTAAAATTTTTATAAGATTTTATGTTTATAATTTTATTTCTCATTGTTTTTTATAAAATAATAATTATTTTTGAAATTTTTATATAACTTTGCTTACATATATATACAAGGGTGGATCGAATTGCGAAGAAGCAATGGAACCGATCTAAGATATTTTCAAAAGTAATTTTTTCTTGTAAATTTATATATTTAACTGAGCAATTGTTTGAAATAAATTAGGAAGGCTGTTTGAATCTGATAAAAAATTTTAGTAAGTCCGTGTGGTGCAAAAAAAAAAAATTGGACTAATGGAATATAGATACATAATGTAATTTCATAGTTACATAGATTAAGACAGTAAATAATCAATATTCTAAAAAAAAAAAACTAAAAAGCCTGAAAATTACCTACCCCCTTACTTTACTAAATAGATTGGATCAATCAAATCAACACCCCTACTCTCATTCTTTCCTAAATGGTCTGAATGCACAGAATCAAAAAAACTTAAAAGTTGCATTAAAATTTTTTTGATTAAGAATCACTTGCTGATTCAATTTTTGATGAAGAATCACTTGCTGATTCAATTTTTGATGAAGAATCAATTATTAATCAATTTTTTGATTAAGAATCACTTGCTGATTCAATTTTAAAGATTTTTGAGATTAAACAAAAAATCTTAAAACTTTGTGCTATAATTAAAGAAATGCTTTTACTAATAAATTAGTAAAAGCACTTATCTTATTTTTTTCCTTCAACAGGCTGTTTCATCAGGAAGACATCTTCCTGATGAACCTACAGTAGGAAACTACAGAGTGTTTTTTTACTAATTTATGTATATATATGTATATATGTATATATATATATATATATATATATATATATATATATATATATATATATATATATATATATATATATATATATATATATATATATATATATATATATATATATATATATATAGTATAATATAATATTTTATATGTTTGATTGTACATATTTTGCAGACAGAGAGTTTTTAATAGAAGGTATACCTTTTCTGCTTCAAAAAGTGTGCGCGATTTTAATTTCATTATTATATTTATTCATTTTAATTCTAAATGTGTGCGTGATTGAAATTCCATTTTTATTTCCATTAATTTTAATTTCAAATATGTGAGTGATTGACCAAAGTTTTTTTAATGTCAATTTGATTAATAAAGTTATCAAAAAATGGAAGGTTTATTAAATTAAAAAGTTTTCTTATTGGCCGTTTAATTAATGAAGTCTTGCATATTTATTTTATTTTTTAATTATTATTTTTGTTTATACTGTGTTACCATTATAAGGTCTACTGCAGCAAGGGGCTCTTAGTGGTTGGTGAACTCCAACTTAGATAAAACTAATTTTTTTTGCTAATTGTTATTGCAACAATCTAGATCTTCCTATATTTATGAATGGTTATGTACTTGATAAGTCATCTACCCTTTGTCTTCTAGGATTAACTTTTACTTCCAATCTTTCTTGGTAATCATATATCAAATCCATTGCACATCTGCTAAGATTGCATCTCTTTATCGTGCGTGCCACTTTCTTTCTGGATTCTAGTTTTTATCTCTATAAACCTCTAATCTGTTCTTGCATGGAATACTGTTTCCATATCTGAAGCAGAACTTCGTATGATACCCTTTGGTACAAAAACACATGTGTTACTCATCATTTAATTAAGTCTCATACTTTTACTGCGACTGTTCTAAGTGCTCCAAAAGCTCTTATTCATCTAGTTTTTTTATTCGAACATCAGTTCTTTAGAATTTGCTTCTTTCTTCTTATTTTCCTTATTCATATAATTTCCAATCTTTAAAGTCTAATTGTTATCTTGCTTTATAAACTTTATCTTTTCTTTTTCAGCAACTTCCAACTCTAATAGTGGTTGCTTGCAGCCTTATTGGAAATGAAGATGTTTTGAAAAAAATTTACTTATTGGGTTTTTTAAAAAAATAAAGAAAATTAAGAATATAAAATAGGCTTTTCTATAAAAAAAAAAAAAAATAGAAGTATAATTGATTATTTTAATGTGTAGTTTTATTTACTTTATCCAAATGTTTGATTTGAAATAAATAAACAGTTTTAACTGTAAACTATTTAAAGTTTCAAAAGTATACACTAAAATAATTACTTCGAAAAACAAACCTTTTGAGGGTTTTCAATTAACTCTAATGTTATAGCATCACTTCCTATATCAACAATTCTTCCAAGGCAAAAACCATTACGACCATCAGGAGTCCAAACCGATTTGTTTTCATTAAAATTTATTGACGGTGGCATTTTGCTTTAATCTAGATGAAAATTATATATAAAATTTTTTCTATAAATCGGGTTGTTGAGAACAAACTATAACCATTTGCTTGCTGTGTTGAAAACAAAGATATATATATATATATATATATATATATATATATATATATATATATATATATATATATATATATATATATATATATATATATATATATATATATATATATATATATATATTAAAAAAAAGAAATAAAGCGTCGCTAATTTTATTTAACTGGAGTTTAAAAAATAAAATAAAAAAGTTATAATGCAAAATTTTATTAAAATTAAAGATCATTTAAAATAAATCTTGAGTTTCTGTCCAAATACCTGTATTTGTAAAGGCTAGATGTATATTTTTGCAGAATGGAGAATGGTTACTTTATTGATTTCTATGTATTAATTCCTATATAATCTAGGATTTATTGACTGTGCCATCAAAATATTGGAAGAATAAATATTTAACAATTAAATGTATAGAAAGAGGTATCTCAAGCACTAATTTAAAACTAATCTGCAAAATATAAAATAAAAACAGTAAGAAATTTTTTGTTTAGAATTTAGAAATTTACTGTTTACAATTCATTATATTGAATCACGTGACCAAACGAACAGTTTTTAAAATAGATGTCCGGCTATTCCGTTGGCGAATGTCTGGCGACTATTTTGCTAACTGGTTTATTGGATAGTATCATTTGAGGGCAAAGTAAATATATGAAATAAAAATAACATTTAGGAAGAAAAATAAGTGCTTTTGATGTTACCGATTTTGGAGAAGTTTGAATGTTAAGTCACAATTTTCATGTGCATAAAAACGTAACACTAGATAAAACTTTATTTGATGTCAAAAAAATCCTATTTATAGTTTCGTACTTATGTTTTTTCTTATATTAATTTGAACATAAAATTAAACTAATTTAAAAAGAATACAATTTTTTTTAAATTTCTTTTAATAAAAATATATTTCATTAAAAGAAAACACACCTATAAACAATAATAATTGCGTTTTATTTTATAATGCCAACAAAAAAGATTATTTGTAGCGGAAAAAAAGCAATAGATTTTATAGAAATCATAAACAAAATGTGTTTAAAACATTATATATTATAGATTGAGATAAAAACAAGCCTTTTTGCTTTTTTTTATTGAAGTTTTAAATCCTTTTCAAAGACAATAACGTTTATTAAAAATAAAAATATATATTGAAGATAATGAAATGAAATAATAGCTTGATGACACTTATTATCAACTTTTACTGATGATAAATATAAGAGACTTAATTATTCTTTGTTTATTTTTTTGTCTTTTTTTTTTTAACTTTAGTAAAGACGGAAAGGCACAAAGATAGAAAGTAGTTTGTAGAACTTTTATAAATTTGAAATGATAAAAAGTTTAAAAAAATATAAAATATAAAAAGTTTGTTTTGAATTTTTCAAATTAATAATGAGAAGTAACCCATATAATAAATTAAAATTGATTTTTTTCATTATTTTTTTTAGAAACAAAACTTATTACTCCCTTAAGACTGACTTAGATTCTTTTCATTTTTTTGTGTGACAGTCCCTATGTTAATGTCTTTCGACTCTCTGCTGATTATTGCGCCTCCTACGTTATCTACTGGGTCAGGTTTGGTATCAAAGTTTATATTCCTTCTGGTCAGTTTCAAGTCAAGTTAGTCATTCTAACTCATAGTTTTGACAACAAATTTTTTGTTGCAAGAAATTTGTTCTCATGACAACAAATATTTTGTTGCAAGAAATCACTGTAAAAAGGTGCTCTTTGATGTTAAGCTCCAATACTTTCAAAAAAATCTTGTACTTTATCTCAGAAGTTAGACTCTATAGACTTTAAAAGAGTCTTCCACAGTGTCATTAACAATAGTAAGTTGAATATTCCGTTTCTAATACATGAATCAGATCTTATTAACTTTCCTTAGAATAAAGCAGAACTATTTGAAAAAAACTTTTCCTCATATTAGTCTTTTGAATCCAGTTTTCACTGCAAGAAATCCAAATCACTGAGGCTACTGATACTCATTTTATTCATTTCACTAATCAAGCCAAAAAAATAACTTCATCAATTTACTCATTGATAAAGTTATTTCTCTCTTAAACTCTTTTACTACTTGAGATTTCTGTCTTAAAAAAGTCTTCTCTAAAACTCTCTTGAATGCTTACTGAATTTTTATAAAGTGCTTAACTGAATCTTGTTTTCCTGCATGTTGGAAAAAATCTGATGTTACAAATTTCGAAAACTCTGGAGAACACTCTGACCACTCAAGATCACTCAAGATCACTCTGATCAAGCGATCTTTCATTTTAATCTAATTTTACTCAAGGTTTTTGAGTTTTTAATAACAAACTTTTAAAACATCTTAAATCTAATAACTCTCTGACATGGATTTTATCTTCTCATTCTACAACTCTCTTGTTAAGAGTAATAACAGAATGATTCTATCATGCATTAAATGGTGGCGGCAAGGCATAAGTTATTGATCCTGACATACTAAAGGCTTTCAATAAATTTCCTTCGTTTCGTGTACCTGGGAAGATTTTTTAAATTATTTAATTAATTTTTTCTTTTTGCGGTATTAAATTTGTCCTTGAAGACAACACGATTTTTTTTTCTTCCTGTAACTTCTAAGATACCACAAAATACTATCTTTGGTCCTGTATTATTTCTATCTACAATATTGATTATCTTAACAATCGTTATCTGCAACATTCTGTTGCAGAATTTTAGTGGAACTATAAAGGCATTTGGAGCGGTCCGCTGTAGTTTCGCTCATTGTTTACTTAGTGGACATTAGAGGCTGCCACCAAAAGTGGCTAGCCGATGAATAGTTACTATTAACATGTTGGACAATTATTGGCTGGCCACTTATAGCGGTTGCCGATAGTGGTCCAATAAATGACGATAAGCGAAATTCCAATGAACCGTTTAAAATGTCTACATAGGTTCATTACAAATTCCCTAAAACAGTGTTTCCTGTGTATCAACAACAACTAGCCTTGAAAAAAAGCTTTTAGATTGCTTAGAATAGGCAACCAATCTTAAATCTGATCTCTCTTCTGTAATATCTAGAGGCTTGCAGTGATTTGTAAACTTTAACTCAGTTTGTTACAAGTTACACTAGTTTGTTACAATAGTTACAAGTTACACTAGTTTGTCACAGCAAACTATTATCGCAATATTATTGATATTCCTATTTTGACAGCAACACTCTCAATGAATCTTTTACTTTTCCTACTACTTTATCCGGATTATTATTCTCAACTGAGCTCTAATGGAAATCATATATACAATTCATTGCAAAATTTATATCTACTAACTTTGCTTCTCTTTATCGTGCTTGCTATTTCCTAACACATGATTTCATCCTCAACCTCTGCAAATCTCTTATTTGTCCCTGTAAAACTTATTATTGTCATATTTGGGATAGTTCTTTTATTGATAGTTTTTTTCTTCTAAATGTAGTTAGATCTGCTCTATCGGTGTCCATCGTATTAAGGTTTTTTCTTTTTTTTAAAAAAGAAAATTACCATGGTCGCTGCTTAAACAATTTTCATATCTAGTTCTTTCAACCAAATCTCATTCTTACTTGATTCAGCAAAATTGTATCTTTTTATTGTATTTGTCTCTTGATGCCCTAAAAACTTTTTTTAATTTAGTTTCTTTCGCATTAATCCTTTGGAGCTCTCTCACCTCATTCCTTAATCATAAAACATTTTATTCGTTTTTTTAAGTATTCTGTCAATCGTTTTCTTATGCTTTAACGATATTCTGGTAACTCTGGTAACGATATTCTGGTAACTCTGGTAACGATATTCTGGTAACTCTGAACTTAAAATAATGTGGTTGTTTGCAGCTTTGTTATGAGTGAATTTTGAATTTTTTTAAGTATTTAAACCATTATTAAATTTTATATTTTACAATTGAATAAAAAAATACATTTTTTAGTCGGCATCACATTTGATTACGTATTCATGAAACGAGTAGGTGTGTTCACAGAACATAATTCTGTAAATAATTTAGGGTTAAATATGCTTCTATGCCAAAACTGAAGTAATGTTAACAGTTGTTTTAACAAATTTGTGTTTGTGTCCGTTTATCCCATAATATTTCACAAAGCGGAAATATAATTTTTTTTACACTTCCTTAAGACTTTTTAAATATTTTTCTACGGAATTACGTAGTTCCAAATTAAAAAATTTTAAATGTCTTCAATTTTGCGTTTTTGTTGTCTTGTTTAAAAAACATGTTTTTAATAAAAATTTTAGTTCAAATTTGTTAATGAGAAAATAGAACTTCTGCATTATACTTATTTTCAACTTAATGATATATTAAATTATTTAAAAACCCAGAGTATTGCTTTTTCTCTTAAAACCTTTGTTATCTATTGTTATAAAAAAATGATATAATTGGTAAACATGCTTTAACGTCCTATAAAGAAAACTACCATTTTAAAAACTCTTTGCTGCTGGTAAACTAAATTATTCCGGAAAAAAAGCTTTTCTAAATATTTGAATTTATTTAAATCATGTATAAAACTAAAAATGTGATGTCTTGTGTAAAAATATCAAAATATTTAATAGTTCTCGTATAACCTTTTTCTATTACTTACATATTTCCTTTTTTAGTAGGTTGTGATGTAACAGAGATTATGGGAGGTAACAGAAATTAAGAACAGGAGTAATTAATATATTTCAATGTATTGACCTCGGTTCTCTCCTGCTAAATTTATCCATATTTATGCATTCTAGAACAATTCATAAGCGTTTGGAAAACTTTTTTAAATTTTGTTTACTATTAATTTGTCATTTGGTACTCAAATCATAAGCTTTGAAACAGGTTTAACCCACAAAAATTATGAGCATTAGTTTTTTTTAGAGTAATAGCAGCCGTCGCGCAGTGGTGGCGCACTTGCCTCAGAAACAAAGAATCTGTGGTTCAAACCCCACCTCTGGGTAAGTCTTGCGACGTCGGTTAGGAAGGAGGCGTGAACTTCTAATTAAATGTTCATCCACGTGTTCTTTGATAAGACCCTAAGGACTTCTTGGGGAACCTAAATAGAATTAAAAAAAAAAAAATGGCTTTGAGTGAGTGTTTCATGAATATTACATATTGATGTCTTAAAGCGCTAAATTGCTGTATTTTTTTTGAAATTGTCAATTAACGCAAAGAGATGTTTTGTTGTCTCTTAAAACTATTATTACTAATAAACTAATGTTTATTTTTCATTTCATTGTCCAGAAGACATTCTATAGCGGAATTTCAGTTGACCTTTATAGGCATTTTGAGCGATCTATTGAGGTTTTTTTCATCGGTTACTTGATGAACCATTAGTGGGAGCCGGCAAGAGTTGCTTGCCGATGACTAGCCATTGTTAACATGTCGAAAAGTTATCGGCTGACCATTTATAGCGGCTGTCACTAATAATCCACTAAATAACCGATGAGCAAAACTCCTACGAGCCGCTCAAAATACCTATGTATAATGTAAGTTCAATGAAACAATGTTTGTTGGCAGTGTATGGTAAGTATAATGAATATTGTTTCATAAATTAAATGAAGTAAATAACTGTGAATTTGTATTTAACGGGAATATAATTTAATTCTGTTAAATTATAAAATATAATTTAATTCTGTTAAATTAAAATTTTAACTAAAAAAAGTAATTCAAATTGTTTTTATTTTACCAAGTAGAACAACAGTACAATGTTATAAATTAAAGATTTGTCTTTTTCCGACAAATTCATGGATACCAATATCACGATTTTAAAAAAAGTGGACGTATATCGATACCTTAAAGCATTTTTGCGTTTTAAGGGGTCAGGGGGCATTTCCCAATACCCATTTCCCCACCACGGCAATTGCATCTATCCATTTATTTGCAGCTAGACCAACCGCTTTTGTTTTTATTGTGACAACAAAGAATCACGGTTGACCGTAGGTTGTTGCTATATAGTTGGTCGTTCATTGGTCCAAAAATTTTTCAAAAATATCCAAAATAATTGGATACTAATAATTTTAACATCAAATATTTATTAATGACATTACAAAAAACATAATTAATACTCTTTATACTAAAATGAGCCCAAAATTTATTGAAATAAAAATATAAAGTTTTAACCTTATCCAGTAAAAAACCTGTAGTGCAGATGCGCGGTATTATCCAATGCTAGTTACGCGGTTTTGCACTATTCCCGATGATATTTAAAAATTCAGGTAGCAAGTTGTTTATTACACTTTGTAGCGCTTTAAATGTACTCAACAATTAACAATAACAATAACGATAGGCAAAAAAATACTTAGTTATTCATAATACAATACTTTTTATTCCAAAGTGTAAAAAGCTAAACCAATAATTCCTTGTCTTATTTGTAAAAGTACAAATTAAAATTCTTAAAGCACTTAAATATCTAAAAATTTCATTTCATCGGACATAAAAAAAATACTGATACAATTTTTGCGTAGTATATTTATTTACATAGATATGTACAAATTTATTTGAACACGTATGTCAATATTTATTATATTTCTGGTCTAAAAGCGGTTACAATTATATTAAATTTGTTTTGCATAAATAAGGCATGAATAAGGAAAATATAATAAATTTTATTTTCACTATATTTACAATTCAGTTTTTTAGATATATACAAAAATAATCACATGCAAATAAGTATATTTACAGGTTCTCTTGAAATACAGTAACAAAAAGTGTTATACAGGGAGACCAACTTGCTGCATTTTAAACTCTTTGAACTGTTTTTTTTCAAGTTCTGACATTAATTGATTCATCATATAAATCTAAATGATTAGCCAAACTGCAAGATAAACTTACAAAATATAAAATAATACACAATAACAACTAGAAAAACTGTCGTTGTTTACAATTAAAAAAAGATCCTATAGTTTACAAAGTTAACAAGTAACAAAGTTATAAATACCTGCTGTCTTTGATATAGTTTCCTTTGCTCAAAAATCTCTTCTTCCTTTCGCTTTTCTTCGGCTCTGATTTTGTTTACAGTCTTTTGTAACTTGGTATTTTGCTGATTTTCTTAAAATAATATACTATTAATATAAAAAAATAAAAATTATAAATAAAAAAGCAACTTAAAACCAAGCTTTCTATTAGATTCAAGCCATATCCAAGTTTTATAAATACACAGTGTTATATAAGAAAAGTTACACACAAAAAAAAAATTAATGGATGATACAGTTAAAAATTGTATGTGCTATGTGATGACGATGTAATTATATGGTATTTTTTAGTAAAGTAAAGATTGCACATTTTCCTCCAAGTTTAAATGACTGTGTCCTATAAATAATTCTATATGTTAGAATTGGATTTATAAAACCTTTTTTGATTTCATTTATATATTTAAAATGTTTTATGAAATTTGCTTTTGGACAGACAATAATTACTATGATCCTCAAGCGTTCCATTAAAACTACAACACATGTTTTAATTTCTAATTACATTTTTATAACTTTCCTCGGAGAGGGTATTACAATTTTTACTGGCATTTGCACAAGTGCAAGCAATTGAGAATATTAGATCATTTTTTGTTTGAACTTTTTTTCGTTTGAACTGGGAGAAAACTGTGCTATTCTTGTAAGCTGAATATTATTTTACATCATCATACTACAAAATCCATTTCTCTCTAAATGGTCAACCCTGTTTGGGCTAGTTTGCTTGGTGGAAATAAATAGATTTGGAGCTTTTGTATATATTTGTGATTAAGGAGAATTCAAATTTTGATAGTCAATGCTTACATACAAAAGTTGTACATACAAATGTCATAAAAAATTTCAATGTGTATAATATATTTACTTATATATTATACGCATTGAAATAAATTTAGGCAATTTTTAATTTAGTAAATTACAGTTGCTAAAATAATTCTAACATATAGAATAATTTATAGCAACAATAATTTACTTTATTATACAAGATAATCTAAAAGTTAAAGATAAGAAATTTGTTTTTATATCAGCATTTTGAATGATTTTTTTCAATCTTTCAAGAAAGAGGAAATGAAAAATTGCTTAATTAATTTTATTTTAATGGGTATAATATATTAGTAAATATATTATACGCATTGAAATTTTTAAATATAATGGACTTAAGTCAAATCTTAAATATATAAAGTGGTTTATAATCTTTCATGAAACAACTTTTGTATGTTAACATTGACTATCAAAATTTGATTACTCCTTAATCACAAATATATATAAAAGCTCCAATTCTATTTATTTTCACCAAGCAAACTAGCCCACACAGGTTTGACCATTTAGTGGGAATGCACTTTTTATACAAAAAGAATTATTTCAAAATATCATATTTCTTTGTGATGATGATCTATTTGCAACTAATATAACCTAACGTTTTACCAGCACACAGTGGTCCAGTACCATGCCATAAATAAATAAAAAATTTTGTTTTATAATAAAAACAATTAAAAAATTAAACTATATATGTTATGTGAAAAGCAGATTGAAATTTTTAAGGTCCGTAATTTAAAAAAAATTGGTTTAAAGTTCAAAAATTGAAGAAATTTATATTTTTTAGGCAAAAACCGGTCTACCAATTTTTATACACGCTCATTCCTGCTAATGTCATAGATAAATCTTTTTTTTTTAATATTCTTATAAAATATGGAAAATCAATATACAATAATTTAAAATATACAATTTTATAAAAAAGGCAAAATTAACCGTATGCTTAACACTTTTTTATTAAAAACTGTTTGAAACTAAAACATTGATCAACCAGGAAAATTTTCACCCAGGTTTGCCCACCTTGAAATTTTTTGCGTTTAAAAATATGTTGTTCATAGAAAATTTTTGGAAAAGTTTTGTCTGCTTTTGTATCTATAGGATCGTTTTAAACATGATGTACTTAAACTAAAATGCAGTTCCCTCTCTCAATTCCAATGTTTTTAAATGAGTTTTAACCGTGATATTGAATAGCGGAATATTCTAGTATAAAAGTGGACCAAAGAAAACATAAATAAAACAATCAAATAAAACAAACCTCAACAGCAAGTTATGATAAAAAATGTACAATGAGGTGCACCTTCAAAATCATTTGAAGATTTCTCAACAAGGTCTAAGAAAAAAAGATCTTCAGAGATTACTGAAATGTTAGGTGTTACCACTGAAAGTCTGTTTCATGCCCTTATTCTTAATCTCAATAAAGAAGGGCAATTTAAAGATGTCAAAGTTATTAAACATTTGATGGAAAGTAAAACTGATGGATCCTGTAATATACCATGCTCTAAAAAAGCTACTCAGCAGAAGAAGCTTTAGCTTTAATGTTAGACGGCAGAATGAGTAGGACTGACTATCAAACTATCCGTCAAGGGGCCTTAGATAAAGTTTGCATGTTATACCCTGCCTACAATTTTATTGTGAAAGCTAAAAGTGATTGCATTCCAGATTCTGGAATTGTCACATCAAACTACAGTGCTTCTGTGAATCTTTAAGGTATAATGGATCACACTACAAACAAAATTTGGAAAGTTATGGATAATTGAAACTGCCTGGGCCTTTGCAATACTCTTCTTCTTATAAGCAAATTCAGATTCAATGGTTCATCTGGACAGCCTGTTTATAAACAGAAATCTGAAAATGAAGAGGACAGATTGCCAGTTCCAGTTGAAGAATCTTTGTTTCTATCGTGTACAGTACCTGTGCAACTTAAAATACAGGAAACTAATGTTATTTTTTGGACTAACCCTAAAATTAGACAAATTAGAATGTACTATGATTGATAAAAATAAAAGAAAAAAATAGTTGAAAGTCGAAAAAAAGAAATTCAGGAAAAAACTAAAGATACACTCGGACTTATTGTTGATGTACCAAAAATTGATGGCTCTGATACATCCAATGATGGAAACACTGCGAGAAAGGCATTTAGAAGCCATGAAACTTTTGCTGAAATACTTTGAATTGATAAGGATCTTGTTAAAAGAATTTTCATTATTCTTTGTGTATTGTCCTGTAAGCACTCAATTGATCCAGATAAACTAGAAATGTATTGCAAAGATACATTTAAGACATATGTAGCACATTTTAAATGGTACACAATGCCTGCTGATGTACACAAGATGATTATTGATTCACACCAGGTTGTAAGAGACAAGCCAGTTCCAATTCGCCTCTTATCTGAGGAAGCCCAGAAAAGTAGAAACAAAGATGTTAAAATTTTTAAGAACATTTTACAAAAAAATTTTCTAGAAAAATTACAAATGAAGATGTAATGTAAAGATTGCTCTGCTCATCAAATCCTTTTATTACTTCTATGAGTTCTGAATCAAAAAACGAACTTGCTCTTCCAACAGAATGTTCAGATCTTTTTTTGTAATTTTCTTAATACAATTATATTCTTTATTGTATTCTTAATTGTAGTATTGATAATATGGGTCCTAAATAGATTTACTTTATTTTAAAAAATCTGTAAAAAGCTGCATGTTTACAATAGCACATTTATTTTTTAAGTAGGGATTTGTGACGTGTTTCATTGTTGTTTTTTAAAAATCAAACCCTTTATAATTATGTATTTTTAAATAGCTCAGTTTAGTAATAAAAAAAAAATTAGAAATATTAAAGACAGTTTATTTTTATTTATAATCTCAGTGTAAAACCAAATTATGCGTTCTTTTTAAGTAGTTGTATGTTCTTGCTGTGCCCCCATATGCATAAATAATTCATGTTTAGGTAATTATAAAATATGTGTCTTGATGATTTTGTTTATTAATTGACCAGAAAATCAAACTATTAAAATCAGTATTATGGAAATAAGTTTTATCATTTAGAACTAAAAATAAATGTAAATGCAAAAAGCATGTCACATGTTATGTCATGTGTCCTTGGTGTGCTATTTTAGAGTTTGTTTATTTTACACATTAATATTCTTAATATTTGTAAGTGTACCATAAAAGTTATTAAATTAATTTAGATATTGTCATGAAAGTTATTAAATTAATTTAGATATTGTCACGTGTCTACTTTTTTTCCTTGGTTTTGTCCTTGTGTCATATGTTGTGTCTACTTTTTATCATTGGTGTGCTACTCTACATGTTTATGAAATCTATCAAGATGTAATAAATGTGTAATTTGTCCTCCAGAGAATATTTAGCTAAAAGGTATTCCAAAAATGATTATTTTAAAATAAATATGTTAAATGTAAACTATTACGCTATGTGTTCATGGTGTTCTGCACATGTATGATATTTGTTAATTAAACAAAAATATTTCATACATGCTGGTGATTATTTTTAGTTAATAGAAAGTTGAAAATTAAATATGAAATATGTATCACATGTTTATTATTCATTATTTTTATTTGTCTTTGGTTTCATGTTATTGGTGTGTCCTTCAGAGGTATGACAACCAACATTACAATGATAGTTATTGTTGGCCAGGGTATAATGTAAATTCAACAAAAACTTTAGCTTTTTAGCTTCAAAATTGGCGAAGATATGATTTTTGCTTCAAAAGCAACATTTCTGGACCACTGTGCAGCATTATTATTAAGCATTAATGCTAATTTAAATATTATAAAAATTGAATATTACTATTAAATATTATTTATAAAACAATATCAGTTTAAAACATTAATTTACAATATTCATAAACATTAAAAAAATAATTGAAAACAAAATAACTTTTCAAAACATACCAATTTTCTTTAATTGCCGCTGGATTTTTCTTTGGCTCTAATAAAACAAAACAACATTTTTCCATTTGTTAAAAAATAAATAAAAAAATAAATAACTAAATAACTAAAAAGTTACTTTTATATCTGAAAGGGACGAAGTAAAATCAACAATATAACCTGAATAAAATAAAAATACTTCTATTATTTAAAATTAATAACAAAACAAATAATAAAATTATTAATAAAATAAATACAATTAGAAAAAATTAGATTTGTCAAACTTACATGGAGTTGATGGTGGAGCAGATGGTATGCCCAAAATTAAACCAGATTGTCTATCTGAGTAAAACACTTTTCTTGTCTTTATGGGTAAAGAAGAATCTAATATATTTGGTTCTCTCTTGCAAGAATTTTGTAATAAAAACCCTTGCGTGCTATATAATAATTTGTGGTTTTTGATTTTTTCTGAAAACAAATTGTCTTGAAACTTTCTTGTATCGAGACATGTTGAGTCTGATAAAGACTTGAAGTTTCTTAGAGGAGGATTTGAAACTAATTTTAAACTCTCTGGTTCCTCTTTGATTATCTGTTTCTGCAGATTTTTTGATATTACATCTAAAAATATTTTGGATTAGGTAAGATGAACATTCTATCTGCTACATTCTTTTTTTTTTCTTTTGAATAATCGAAATTACTTAATAAATAAAAATAAGTTAATAAGTGGAACTCTCAACATATTTTTATTTATTAATAAAAAGTCCTATACATATATTTAGGAATATATATATATATATATATATATATATATATATATATATATATATATATATATATATATATATATATATATATATATATATATATATATATATATATATATATATATACACACATATATGTATATATATATATATACAAATAGTATTGTGTACTAAGGTAAGCAATCTGACGTCATACTGAAAAAGCCTGCTGCTGGGGGCTTCAGTACATACATCGACTGAAAAATAGCCTGACTTGCAGTGGAGTGCTGCTACATCAACTGAGGGTTTGGGATAAGGCAGCAATAGTTTCATTCATCATTCTTCTTTTTTTTTTCTTTCTTTTTCTGAAAAAGCCGTATGGGATAAGGTAAGCAAAATAAGTGAGCAAATGTTTATAAAAATACACTTTAGTAAGTGTGTGTATATATATATATATATACATATATATATATATATATATATATATATATATATATATATATATATATATATATATATATATATATATATATATATATATATATGGGCAATTTCGCGAAAGTGGCGGTCGTAACATTAGACACTCTTTAAGTTATTAAAAATGAACTGAAAGTGAAAATGACTTGAAACTTTCCAGATATGTGAAATACATTCATATAATTTTGTATTTAAAAGTTAAAGTATTAAACTCTTCAACTTTTTCAAAATTTAACTCTAAGTAGCATGACAGACATAACGCTTACTTTTTACGACTTCTGAACAAAACAACTTTGCCAGACTTAATGCTGCAAACAGGATGGTGAAAAAAAAATCCTTTGGTGTGTGTATTTAGCATATACTCATGTTATTATATGCTGAGTTTCATAGTTTTTACTTTTTTTGTTGTGATGGTCGTAAAAAAAAATCCATTGCTTAAAAACAACAAATATAACAACACAATAATGATGTAAGAAAAAAAGTATAAATAATTATTTACAACCATGTATATTATGTTAAAAGAATGCAATATAACATTATCAAAGTTTTAAATTATGGATATACGGTGTGATTTTTAACACTACACGACAAGGTTGTAAATAAACGTCAAAACACATTTATATGACCGTTACAACTTTAAAACCATGCTGTGGTATGATAAAATGATTTTTTTAAATTACTTTTTTGCTCAAAAGTATTTTAAAATAGTTAAAAAAAAAAGAGTTTTGGAGTTTACTATGTGTTTTCATAACTTTTTCGCTTTTTTTTTTCCATTTACTCGCGGAATTGCTATATAAATATATAAATAAATATATATATATATATATATATATATATATATATATATATATATATATATATATATATATATATATATATATATATATATATATATATATACATATATATATATATATATATATATAAATATATATATATATATAAATACATATATATATATAAATATATATATATATATATATATATATATATATATATATATATATATATATATATATATATACACCCTATAATATTTAAACATTGTTACATCGTAACAATAGTTTTTTAATGTTACATATTACGTAACGATACATAAAATGTTGACCTAATGAGACACAACATTGAAACCTATGGTATCTTTCTAAGTTATGCTTATTTTTCCTTATTACATATCTTACAAGGCAGGATAACAGATTTGCCCTTATTATAGATACTGTTTAAGATTCTGAGAAAATCATGGGAGCCTAATTTTTGAGATGAAATACGAGATTTCATGACCTGAGAATAGCGGGCTTTGGCATTAGACAAACCTTTTTACAAGGGTTTCTAGCAATAGCAAACAGACATTTGTTTTCTGGAGAATTGTTTTGCAGATAGATATGAAAGTAATGGGATTTGTTAAAGACCTTGAATCAAAGCACAGATAATACTCAGTACACTATTTAATAATCCAAGCAATTGCCTCATTGCTATTAACAAATCCAAAGCCATAACAAAGGGCTCCAAATGTGGCCAATAATGTACACCAAAAGTACAAACAGGGACACCATTCATGAGCAACAAGACACTATTAGTACTCTGACACTTTACAGCTGTTGATGGAATTAGCCTCTCTGATTGTTATTACAGAGTTCTGAAAACCTGACTATCAGCCAGCCTCAGAACCATAAAACTGAGTTTTAGAACTGCACCCTCATTAGGAGGTAATAGAATGAGTTGCCTAGTCATAAAAACAGAGGCAAAAGCAAAACCCATGCATTGAGTCAAGAAGATCCAGCATTCAAAATTCTAAACTGGAAACAATGTATTGCAAATACATCTACGCCAGCCTAATAAATGAAGAAGAATTGTGAGGCTGGTTAACAGATAGAATCTGTTTACCCTTTAAAATTATACCATGGAGACATGTTGGGGAGTACATGCAAGGAATTTTTTTCTTTACCCTCAAAATTTATTTTAATCCTAAAAATAGTTTTAAACCTACAACAGCTAGTACACTTGGTTTAACAAAATTATGGGCTCAGGTTAATTACGGGATAGAATTTTTACTTCCTTAAATTGGGAAGCATTTGTTAAATTGAAACTTAATTTGAAACTTAAATTGGGAAGCATTTGTAAATTCATCAAATAAAGATGAATTTACTGATGCTGTAAATTCCAAAAGTTTCAGTTCACAAGAAGGTTTATCTACATTGAGAGTTGAACTATCTATTATTTTTTGCAATAACAGTTTTTCAACAGAAGTGTTTATATGACAAGTTAGCATTTATTTTCTTAAACATTAAAAAAAAATACAATACAGATATATACTAAAAACAATTTTTTTAATTTTTATATATAAACTTTTAAAGCATATGATAACAAAAATAGCAGCGCAAAAAAAATAATATGTGGAAATCAAAACAAAGTTTCGTGATGCCGAAAAAATTCGCTTTATGTGATTTTATTTTGTCTTGAGAAAAACAGCCTGTAACTATCATTAATTTGCGCACACTTTGCAAATGCATGAAATATTGTATTGAAATAATAAATAATGAATAAACTCAATAAGCACATTTGATATATCTAATAATTCATTAACTAGAATAAAAGTTGTTTCAAAATAAATGTCCCTTATAGTTTAATAAAAGATTATTTGAATAAAAAAATTATTTGAAAATAAAACTCCTTTATTTGACATTATTCTCTTAAATTAGATGTCTGTCAAAAAATAAAGATATATATATATATATATATATATATATATATATATATATATATATATATATATATATATATATATTTTAAGTAATATTTTGGCTCATATAGTAAGAGACATTATCAAACTAATAAAACCGTTAAAAAAAACGTTTAAAAAATTATAATGAAATGACATTATTTGGTTATATAATTTAAAAAATTATATAACCAAATGATGTCATTGCAACGTCAGATATTAAACATTTTTTAGTTGTAAAACTATGAGCCAAAATATTAATTAAAAAAGAAATAAATATGTATGATACCATATAGGGGAGAGCAGGTAGGATTCGTACAGTGGGAGCATTCGTACAGTAGGCATATCTAGACTATTTTTTGTTTTGACACATTTATATTTATGTGTGTGTGAAGATCACTAATGCATAAAGGCTAACAGCTTAGTGCTGTGGCAGTGCCATCATAATCGTCATTGGAACAAGTCGATACGTGTTTTTGCACTGCTAAAGTAATTTTACATATAATCTTCGAAAACATTTATTTGTAATAATTTCTTATCCAATTAATGAAATAATTTATTATGCTTTTTGTATAAGTGTCTTATATTAATATTTAAACAATAATTTTCTAATAACCTTCTCTGTTATTTTTATTTTCAATTTATAAGTTAGTTGTTATGGTTATGGCACATTCGTACAGTAATATGGGGAGGATTCGTATTATAAATATGTATGAAAAAACACGCGCAGCCTGTTCTAACTGATTTCTAGGAGAACCTAGAAAAGCTTTTGAGAAAATATATATTCTCTGCAGAAAGGATATATAGTTTTGTTTATATTATGTTTAATATTTATTTTGTTTCAATTTTAATCTTATAAAATGTTTATTTTCAATAAATACATTTTTAACTTTGTAATAAAGTACTGAACAAAAAACTGAATTTATATATATATATATATATATATATATATATATATATATATATATATATATATATATATATATATATATATATAAATTTAAACAATTTAAAATGTATTCTACAAAAAGAGTGCTCAATGTTCTTAAAAGAACAGAGCAATTACAAATTAGTAGAAAATCACTTAGCAAAATTTTTTCTCATTTAACACTGTGTTTCATTAATAAAGACTCATCAGAAAATCTATATATATATATATCTATCTATCTATCTATCTATATATATATATATATATATATATATATATATATATATATATATATATATATATATATATATATATATATATATATATATATATATATATATATCAGCGACATATCCAGGCCGATTTTGATACCGGTATACCAGTATGGGCCCCAAATTTCAGCATAAATTCAATTTAAAACAATTTCATATTAGCATTTGTTACGATATTAATGTCGTTTAAAAAAACCAACTTTTGAAAAAAGACTTTTAAAATAAATTATAAATGTATTTTAAGCCAACCAGAATGCTTAATTCGAATTCACGTTAATGAAATATAGAATATGTTGTAATTGGATTAAATGTAAAACGCATGTTTTGATTGGATATGAAACGCTTAGCACTTTTAAATAGCATTTTTAAAATACTAATGTATTTTTAAAATGTACTAAGCGTTTCATATCCAATCAATTTGAGTTTCTCCTCTGCTTCGTTTTCATAACATAATTTTCAAAGCGGTTAAACTATATGAGCTTTAAACTTTTTCATTTCAAATAACAGTAAAATTGTATTAAAAATACTTTAAATAATAAAACAAATAAAAAAGTTTTTAAAACATAATAACATTTTAATATTCGCACCAAAAAACTTGATTTGAAAAGTAAGAGTAAAACTAGAAAAAAAAGTTAATTATTTTTGAATGAAGTAATTAAAATTTTAAATGAATTTTCTTGTTATGCAATAAATACGCTATGTAATAAATCTTACCAAGTCTATATAAAAGAGTCATACAAATATATTGTTTATTAAACGTTATAGTTATTGATTGTTTATGAAATCATACTCCTTTATATTTCTATATATTAATATTTAAAAATATTAAATATTAATATATATATATATATTAATATTTAATATTTTTAATTTAATAATTTAATTAATATTTAGTATTAATTATAATTTATAATTAGTAAGTGAATAGAGTAAGTAAATGAAAAGTAGCAATTAGCGACGAATTGATGTTAGAGTTAAAGGTGTCATTCTGTAATAAATATCCTCTATAGTCCTCTAAGGTAGACAGGATTTTTAGACCGGTATGCCCCAAAAATTTCTGGATACGTCACTGTATATATATATATATATATATATATATATATATATATATATATATATATATATATATATATATATATATATATATATATATAATATTCTTGAACACCAATATTTCAAAAGTTATTTACAGAAAACTAAAAACAAAATTTTCTTCTAATAATTGACTTGTTTAATATCTTTTTATAACTTTACAGATACATAAATATGATCAAGATGTCTACAATAAGAAACAGCAAATAAATCAAAAAAATGGATTGCAAATGAATGCTTGAAAGGGATCCCAAACTCCCAACACATATTGTGTTCATATTAAAGATAATGTTAAAAAAAAAGGTTTGAACCAAATTTTTTTGATTAAAAATAAATAATGAATACATACCGTGAAAAACAAATGTTGTTGTTTTTGCCAAAGCTTGTCCTCCATTTTTTTCGTCATTTGACGTCACGGTAGACTTTTAATATTTCCAGAGTTTCTTTCACGGTAGAAAGAAACTCTGGAAATATTTTTATTTATTTTTAGTCGAAGTTTTTTTGGTTATTTGTTTAGTGTTTTTTTTTTCTACTTTTAATATTTAAAAAGATAATAAAAACCTTAAATATATTATGCTGGTTGGTTGCTATAAATTGTTATTGCACCATATATTTAATGTTTATAAATTATGAATATTTATTATCTCAATCAGGACTCTGATAAAAAAATGTTTTACATTAATTACCCGTATAAAATTAGTAACAACATTTTTATTTGGTTAGACGATATTTTGTCTCAATTTGCTTGGGGAAGTCAAACGAAAAAAATTAGTTTGAATAATCACATCGAAATATATTTAAAACAAATCATTTAAATGACGGGGGTACTAAAGTCTTTTTATAACAAAAGTAGGTAAAAAATAAATAACTAAACAAAAAGTTCAACATTAAACATCTTTTTTTTTGTTATATTGCAACTGTAATCGCTTATAATTAATACTTAACTTAACGCTGTCGCTGCTGCTGCTGCTCACCATTCGTGCACCTTTACACGGACTTTTTTACCATACTTGGCCTTTGAGTTTTATTATAAATTGCTTTACTTCTGAACTCGCGTAATGCGGCTCTTTCAAATCTTAATAATCTGTCAGTATCTGCTTAATCAGTAATGAGATCAAAAACTTTGTTTCATCAGCTTAATTAGTGATAAGATCAACAATTTTTATTTGATAACTTCTGTAGTAAAGGATGAACATTATGTTATTATTGAATTAGTAAAGTAGCTTTTAAAGTCAGGTGATTTATTTAAATCATGCATTTTAGTCTTTTGTCAATTGTTTTATTAATTTATTAATTTATAAAATTAATCTGTAATTTTTAAATTAAAAGACGACTCAAGAAGACGTTGCTCATTTCAAAGGTCAAGAGGTCAAACTCTTGATAAAGTTAGTGTTTAAAACACTTGCATCTCACACGGTCAACTCAATGTTACATGTTAAAGAACAAGATCGTTTAATACCTTATTTAAAAGAAGTTATAAAAATCCGTATAAAAAACCAGATTGTTTGATAGTTTGTTTTTGAAAGTTGTTAAACATTTATTACGAGGTATTTCAAAAAACAAAAATAAGGTTGTATTTGTAAAGTTTCAAATTTAGATATTTTTCTTAATTTATATATTTATCTATATATGTGTGTTATTTATATTGTGTTTTATTGTGTATATATGTGTTAAGGTTATATGGGTTTATAATTTGTAAGTGTGTAAATATATGAAATGTTTCAATGTTTGTGGTGTGTTATATGTAATATGTTTATAGTTTGTAAGTGATAATTATGTTGTTTGCATGGTTTCAAATTGTTGTGACTAGGCTTAGTTTACAGCAAGATTGTTGACCTTGCTAGCCAAGTGGTGTACTTTGCTATAATGTGACCTGGCTTTGTTGAGAGCAAAAATATTGTCTTCGCCAGCAGGGTGGTGTATTGTCATAATAAAACACATAAATTAATTCTGTTTGTAATTAGTGTATTTCTAAAATGTGTTGAAAAAATATTGTTGAAAAAATGTGTTTTAATGTTGTTATCCTCTGTTCTTAACAATGTATGCTTTTGACAATAAATAAATTTTGTTAAAAAGCAGGCTTTACTAACAGCTCCTCCTCATTAAAATTTTTAAGAGTTTCGATTTTCTTCATTAAATATGTTTAACTCAAATTTTTTTTATATATATAAAAGTAAGTATACAGCGTGTTGAAGCATAAGTTTTAATAACTTTTGTTAAATTTTTAGGATTTTTTGTATAGAGAATGTTTTCTTTATATTATTATTTTAATGTTTTGTATGTACATCAATATATATATATATATATATATATATATATATATATATATATATATATATATATATATATATATAGACACACACACACACAATAAAATATATAGAATTAAAATGTCTATACATATATTATATGTATAGACATTTTAATTTTTTTGCCTTAAATTATTGTCCCTTTTTCTTTAGAATATTAAATATCTAAAAAAAAAAAATTAAAATAGTAAAAGAAGTTTCAATATTTCCAAGTTTCTTCACTTGAAGCAAATATCTTGCGTTAAATGCCTTTCAAAGTAATGAATGCCTTTCAAAGGGTTTTGTTGATGGATGATTACATTTTATCCTTCCATGCTAGCAGTACTTGCTGAGTTGACAGGCCTTAAATTTTTTTAATTTGCTTTATTTATGAGTTCTTATATGTAAAAAATTTGTTTTTTAAATTACATTTGTTTTTGTTTTTTTTTGATTAAATACTTATAATATTTTGTCAATAATTAATAACAACTACCATAAATATATAAACAATACTTAGTTGAAAATATTATATTAATTTATAACTTTAGTTTAAGTTTTTAATAAAACTATGTTATCTTAACACAATGCTATATATGGTAGAATATAATAGATTATAGTATTATGCTCGGTATTATTTGCTTACACTTTATTTTAGATAAGTTTAAAAAAGAAACTTCAACTTTTATTATATTAGGCATCATTTTTACACACTCCTTTGATGCCTAATTATGTCTAATAATTTAAGAAATGAAATTATTAGACTTCGTCAAAATGAAAGAAGGCAGGCTAGGCGAGCTGAGATAAACCGCCGTCGAAATGAAAGAGATGAGCCCAGGCGAGCTGAGATAAATCGTCGTCGAATTGAAAGAGATGAGCCCCGGCGAGCTGAGATAAATCGTTGTCGAATTGAAAGAGATGAGAATAAATAAGTTGTTGTGCTCACTTGTACTTAATTTATTACATTATTTGCTTTTATTGTTTTTTTACAGTAGATTTTTTGTAAGTATTACCTAGGTAGATAGTTGTATTTATATATAATTTTTTTTTCAGGCTCAAAGTCATGGAAAGATTTCCGAAAGTATCGCTCCCAGCATTTAGGCCCTCTATCTATGAGGGCCTTCCATCGCTGGTGTTTGTATGGGGACGACCATCCCTCCTTTAGATGGAGGGATGGCACCCCATACAACACGGGGAATAGAGCGGATGCTGGGAGGAGAAGACAACGTGGCTCAAAAGTTGTCAATAATTTTTTTACATTTTAAAATGTAATGAAATTGACAACTTTTGAGCCACTTCATTTTTTTTTTGTAATTTTTTTTTTGTAATATATTTTTGTAATTTTATTTTTGTGTTGCTTTTTAATTTTTCCCATGAATGTTAAATGTTATCAAAGTAAATCATTTAAATAAAGACACCTTTATCAACAATGCTCATTAACTAGAAATAAAAGTCACGGTCATACATTTGATAAAGTTAATGTTAATCTCAAAGGGATTTGGTTTTCACACAATCAAATTCTATGTAGCACCTTCCAGAACTAAGAATATAAGTGTGTGGTGTTAGTAGTTTAAAATATGTATAATAAACTCAGAATAACTCAATAACCCTCAACAAAACTATGAACTAATTTTGAAATTCAAGTTGAGCTTTTTTATTTATTAATACCTCCCCTCCCAATAACTCTAATTTTCCTTAAAAAACTAATTTTTTTGTCCTTTGAAGGTGCTTCTGCTATTTAATTAATTGTTGTGATGTTTTATGCAAATAGATTTAGCTCACATTCATGTTGGTCTGTCAGGGTTATGTAAAAATAAAAAAGTAAGTTTCTTATTCGCATTTTTGAGTTTTCAAAAGTATTGATTGCATGACAATTTGTAATTAATGTGTATGATTATGCGTTTAAATAACTTTGTTCCATTTTTAGTTCCGTTTCTTATAGCTGACTTGATTATGGCTTACCTAAAGCCTAATATTTATGAAACAATGATTTAATTTAAATTGTATTATAAGTAGCTCTGTTGAATAATTTTTTTTTTTGTAATTTGTACTAAAGGTTATATTTTTATTTTATATCAAGAAAAATATGTTTTTAAGTAAATATCTATATTTTTTTATTTTGGGATTTATTGTTTTAAATGGATATAAAAATCATTTTTGCTTTGTCTTTTATATTTCCTTTTATTATATATGAATAGGAACCATTTATCCTTTAATCACCATTAGCACTCGAAGTTTCCATTTGCATTAAGTATCGATTTTTGGCACACACAACAGGTTTAATAACTTAGGCAGTAAAAACAGCTTGAATGATTTGTTAAGAGTCTTTAAAGAAACGCTTTTACAAAAAGCATTAAATAGATAAAGCTAACTTATTTAAAATAATAAGTCTTTAACCCGTTTTTCTATATCCAAATTTACTTTTTAAATAAATGTTGATGAAAGGGTAAAATATCGTTATAGCCTACGTTAATTTTAAATTCTTTTTAAATTAAAGGAAAGAGTTTTGATACTTATTTAAATAGGGTTAATAAAATATTTTAAATTATATTATATATATTATATTTAAGAAATTATTAAACTAAATTAAATAAAAGATTTATTTAATTTAGTTTCAAGATTTTTAGATGAAACAGTAAAAATAATTGTTTAAAATACGTGCGTGCAAATAATTCCTACAAATACTAAACGTAAAATAACGCTTACAAACACCAAAAGTATGTTTGCAGTGAATAAAGTTAAGTTCAAAGTAAAATAGGAAGAAATGTTTAAAACTGTTTCAATAATAACATTTATTTTTAATTACTTTTGTTGTAAGTTGGGATGAAAAAAAAAGGTCACTGGAGTATGAACTCCCGGGGTGAGATGACTATATCTGTCTAAGTGTTGCGCGTCTACCAATTAGCCCATAAACGTATTTTCTATTTAGAATTTAAGATTATTTATGACGCCTAAGAAGTGTAATTAAAAATTCAAAACCAAGTTTGCAACAACTGAATTTAAATAAAATCTAATTAGATGTGTATATGTTATGAACGTTAACTAAGGCGTACTTTAACGGCGTCACGTGTTGAATGTTTTAGCATTTTTCTAAGTTCGTAGTCTTTTTTACGTTTTTTCTTATTAAAATTTTTATAATCGGCATAATATTAAAATCGTTTGAAGTTTTTAAAAGAACATTTTAACAGAAATGTTTTTGTCATATCAAAAAGTAAGTATAGTTTCTTATATGTACATTTTTAAACGGTTTTAAAAAAATATTGAGGTAAGGAATAAGTATAGAAAAGGTCGGTGTGGAATAGATTTACTAAGACCCTTAGTTTACGTCCGGATAGCTATAGATAAGTATAAAAATGGTCAGTTTGGTAAAGACCCGTATTTTACGGGTCCCCCCAGCTAGTTATTAAAATATTAACTTTAACTATATTTACTTATTATTTAGAATGACTTTGCAATAAATAAAAAGCCCCTAAAATTATGCGATATTGTGTTAATTTATTCTAAGATCAGAAAAGGCCCTAGGAACGTATTTGTTCCTATAGTATGTAAAATATGTTAGAGTAAAAACAAAATTTTATTGTGTGACATTCAGAACTACCCGAATTTTGCGCAAGAAAGTCAGACGTCACATCGTCTATTGTTTAATAAAATTTTCATTAGGTGTTTTCACAAATTACGGCACATAAAGAGAAATACTAAATATAGTGTTTTTTAATGGGTGTTGCGATATTTTAACAATTTAAATTACTATCCGTCTTGAGTTGTTGCCATTAATTAATGTGGTCATTATTGCGTTAATTAATAATAATTTGTCTGTATTTTTGTTAAATGTTAATTGTATAAAATGGGCAAAAATATACGTACTTCATGTTTTCAATTTGATGGTTATAAAGTATTGAACAGTAAACTTATTATTTAAAATTCATAATGCCGGCTTGTGCTGTTATTGCTGTTATTTATTTTTGACGCATTAGCCATAACAACATTAAAACTTTCATATCTGATACTACTGACAACTGTATTGTTTGGTGTGTTCTTGTTCTTTTTTTTCATAACATTAGCAGGTTCTAATTGGTATGGAGTTGCCAACATTTCAAAAGTTTCGTTATCAAAAATCAAATGCAAAATGAAATTATTTTTTTTTATCCATATCCAATTTAGCAAGTTCAGCAGTTTAAACTTAATCAGCGTAATCAAAAAATTTTTATAATAAAAAATTTTAACAGTTTATCAAATATCTCTAATTAAATGAAAGCAGTTGTTTGTAATTACTTTTTTTCGACGGAAAAACAAAAAACTTTATAGCGTAAAAATGACCAGAGAAGTTAGAAAATAGTTTTGATTGTTTAATGTAAGATTTAGAATATATAATACTGCGCTCTCTTGCACAAAAACGAGAGACCGTATATATAATGTTCTATATAATGTAAAATACTCGTAAGAAAATCATAAGATTGGTAAGTAAAGCTTTAATATTTGTTTTAATTAAAAAACAAAAGAAATATAAGTAAGATATATAAATCGAAAAATTATTAAGATATCTGTAAAAAACAAGTTGCTCCTATAAAATAAAAATTTATCATTTTTTTTTTTTACAAATTTTTTTTTGCGATGTTTAGAAAAATAATACAAATAAATTTGTTTTGCTGTATGTTAAAAAAATACTAGAGTAGAAAAACATATCTTTAATATGAACACAACATGTGTTGGGAGTTTGGGATCCCTTTTAAACCTTTAGAAGAATTTACTTTCGGAAATTTTCCCACTTTTAAAGGAAGTCTTTAAGGACTAAAGAAAATATGTAAAAATATCTTTACTTTAAAGACTATAGGAAAGACAGTGTTCAAAAAGATTTTAGAGTAGAACTATTCAATTCAGTAGAACTATTTAATCTATGGGTAAATAATGTTTATCCAATATATGTCATTAGAATTAAAACAAAGATCAACAGTCAACAGATATTCTAGTAATAGTAAACAGACATCTGCATTCTGAAGAATTCTTTCGACAATAGATATGAAAGTTATGGTTCTAATTGGAAATTGCAGCAGCACAACAAAAAGAAAAATGAAATAGAGTGAGATTTGACTTAAAATTGACGAGAGGGCATATACATTTTTAAAAATATAAATGCCCAGGCCTTTTGAATTAAAGAAAAATAACTATCAACACTAAGATCACAAGATTAAACAGCTAAACTCAAATTAATTTCACAGAGAGCAGGTAGCTCTAGTATACTTTACAAAAAGATAAGACTCAACAAAAGAAAAGTTACTTCAAAGACCACAAATATTAGTGAAAGATAGATAATTGGTTAAAGAACTTGATCTGAAACACAGGCAGCGCTCAATTCAACGGTTGGACATCAGACATTATCAGGCTAAAACCTCAGATTGTCTAATGAATTTACAAAGTAATCAAACATTTTGACTGACGGGAATTAAATTCTAAAAAATAAAGCTTGGACAGGAATGGCATGCGATTGAACGCTATTGCTGACCACGCAAACAGTTTTTTTTTTTACAACTTGACCACAACTTCTTAGATGTTTTGATGATTTAAGTGTTACAGAAATGCGCTAAAAAAAGAAACGTTAAGCTAAACTTAAACTAGAAAAAAAAATTGAAAAAACTGAAAGAATAAGCAAAATAATTCCTTACAAAAAAGAAAACAAATTAACTAAATAAAACTATAAAAACTAAAAGTTAAAATTACTTTTTGTTACGCTTTTAATTGCATCAGAAAAAATTACCCTAAAACTTATCTTTTAAAATGCTTAATTAAAGTTACGCTAAACACTTTTACAAACTATTATTATTGATTGATGATAACTGATATATAAATGAACAAATTTAATTTAAATTATTGAAAGTGAAATTAAATAATTGAAAAGAAAAAAATATAATATTTTTAAGTTGTCTAAACATTTTTTTCAAAAAGTTGCAAAAAGTTATATATGTGCTGCTATATCAGGCATAAAGCAACAATCTCTTCTATCCTTATTCTTTGCTTTTTTTTTTTATCTTCTCTGAAAACACTATATGCTATAAAGTTAGGAAAAACTAGTAACGATTTGTTATCTATAAATGCTATAGTAGATATATATTAGGGTGGTTTAAAATTTATGATTTATTTAAAATGCTGATTACAAAACCCTAAATGTGTTTTATATAATAAAATAATACTGAAAAAAATTTCAAAAAAAAAATTTTTTAGGAGTAGCTAATATCTCTTAAACATCATTTTTACAAAAATATTTTTGTTGTAATTTCTTAATGTTTTTTATAACTATTTTTGAAATTTTTATAAAAACTCACTTCTTTTGAGATCCAACATAATATACTTTTGAAGAACTTTTTTTCTTGATAATATTAGGAGCCCATCTGATATTTAAGAGACTTTAGCTACCTCTAAAATTATAATTTTTTGAAGATTTTTTAACTCCAGTATTATTTTATTAAACATATTATTTTATTATTATTATTATTATTACTATTATTATTATTATTATTATTATTATTGCTATTATTATTATTATTATTATTATTATTATTATTATTATTATTATTATATATATATATATATATATATATATATATATATATATATATATATATATATACATATGTATATATATATATATATATATATATATATATATATATATATATATATATATATATATATATATATATATATATATATTAATATATATTATAAAGGAAGCGCTATTAGACTCACTTGAAATTTATAAAATTGCTGCTTTAGGTCCAAAAAAGAATGTTAAAGTAGAAAACCTGCACCTAATAGCGCTAAAATATATATATTTTTTATAGCCTTCCCGGGAAGCACGTGCAGTTGTTCATCCCCATTTAAAGTAATTTTTTTAGACAAGCTGACCACAGCAGTTTGCCACTTTTAACTTATAAAGCATTTCAATAACCCACAAAATATCTTTTATAATGATTAAACAACAATTGACAGTTTAGATATGCAATTTATTCACAATTTTTATCAGTCCATAGCAAATTAGTTTCTAATAAAGAAACTAATTTGCTATGTACAATAGAACTATAAGAACTATAATTGAACTATAATTTTTCTTAGGTTGTTTACGCTTATTTGTTTTTATGTCTTTTGGCTTTTAAAAATATTTTTGCTATATTTGATGTTATTTTCTCAACGCATATATAATAGGATTAATAAATTGTAAAAAATAAAAACTAATTGTTATTTATTTGTATAAAATATTATTTGATTAATAAATTTTGTAATGACGGGATAAATTAAATTAAAGAATAACATAGTTTCTTTAATAAATTTACCACATTTGATGCATCTCTGAAATTGTTTTTTTAATATTGCCTAATTTTTAATATTAATACGAATTAATAGAGATAATGAATATAATAATTGTTTAAAAAAATGTATTTTAAAACTTAAAAAAAAAGCTTTAAATATACTCCTAAAAATTTTATTAAAAAAGTTTAGTAAATTACCAATGCATAAACCCACAGGATTTTGGAGCATCGTTTTATTTTTTTACATGAAAAACTTGTTAAAAAATATATATATAAATTTTACAAATAAACAATTAGTATTCTCACTTTTCTGCGCATTGATAAAAACAGTAAAGTTTAGCAAAGACATTTGAAAAACAAATTCAAAAATTTTTCTTGTGCAAATTAATATAATTTTATTAATATTAATATATTGACTGAAAAAGTCGTAAAAAAATTGTATATCAAAAAAAAAAAATTTTTTCGTTATACTCTTATTTACTTTTTTCCTCGACTTGTATAAATTTTGGTAGTGGAAAATAACATAGACCCTAAAAATAAGAAAACAAAAAGAGTAAAATATTTATGTACATTATTTTTTTTGACAACAATTTTTTTTTAATACTAAATTTTTTTTAGCTTAATTTATTTAGATTTTCTATTTCGAACAATATTCAGGTTTTTTCTTTGAGTATTGCTGCTTTACTCTCTAGTTTCT
>NC_061158.1:17524827-17612327 GCF_022113875.1 Hydra vulgaris | reverse complement strand
TTTACGTATTTCGAGAAAAACACACACAAAAAAAATAATACATTTTGTAAGACGTCTTTTGAAATTATCGGCCTAATTCATATTTGTTTTGCGTTTTTCCAACAAACTTTTTGTAATAAAATTAATAACAACTTTAAAGAAAATACGTGTTTAAACACGTTTAAACGTTTATATAAACATCGTTTATATAAACATCGTTTAAACGTTTAAACGATTATTCGGAAGTGTAGCCACCATCTGCTTCAATTACTGCTTCCTATTATCTTGGCAGACGGTCACTTTCACAAGCGAGGAAGACATGATTCTTAGAGGCAATCCAAACTTTGACATCGGCCACCATGTCATACAAGTTGTTGTAAATTTTATTCTGAAGCCAATTATTCAAAGAGCGGGTGACAGTCGGTAGGTGCTTAGGTCGGTGAATATGGCGAATGTGGAAGCAGATCCCAGCTTTTATTGACAATAAATGCGATAAATAGCGCACGTCCTCGCGCAAAAAGAACCAAATTGTCCTCGCTATTATAGTTGAGGACAATTTGGTTCTTTTTGCGCGGTCTTTTTGCCTCGATTGCAGCGCAAAGGTAATCAAGGTGAGCCTAACGTGTCGTTAAACCAATGACGTTAAATCTCGATTGGTGATTCTGCTTTTGTCCCACCACACATACCACATATTCTTCTTACATAACACATGTTTTAGTATTCATTTAGGGGAAACGCCTGGCAAAATGCAAGCTTTTTTTCTTTAGATGTTTTTGAAGAGAAGTCATGATTATTCTCCAGTGACAAGATTCTTCAAAAATAGTGGTTGTTCGTTTTTGCTTCATTAACTCAGTGGAAATTTAATTTGTAAAAAAGTCAACTTTGAATTTTCTTACCATTTTGAAAAACAGCTGCAGCACTACGCCTAAGGTACGGATTAAAATAAAAAAGATTAAATTACTGCATGACCCCTAGAATGATTTTTTTTAAACCCAAGTTGCTGGTTGTACAGAATATTATTTGATACTAAATGATTTTAAAGCCTATTGTACATTATGCGTTCTAGCAATTTAGAAAAACAAGGTAAGACAGAAATAGGTCTGTAGTTTGAAACATTTACTTTTTCACCAGACTTATTGTCCCTTATTTTTTCACATTTTTAATGAGAGATTAAAAATGTAAAACAATAAGGATTTAATAATATTAAAGACTGATTTAACTACATTTACGCTAATTTTATCTATGCCTGCACTATTTTTATTTTTCAGAGTTGAAGAAGCATTACGCAACTCACACATGTTTAAATTTAGTTCTGTCATGACGTTTTTTGCCATTTTTAGGTAAGTTTCAATTTTTACCCGGTGGGAAATGAGCTAGCGACTAGCTAGCTCTATAGCGATTTTGAAGCGATTTTTTTTTTCTTATTTTATTTTTTGCAAATGTCTTTAACATCTTTAAAAATTCGATTTTTAGTGGTGAGTCTAATATAATTTTGAAAATAATTGAACTTTAAACATTGCGATTTTGTAGCAATGTGTCGCTAGCTACATATCGTAGCTTTGTAGCTAGCTACAAAATATCTACAAATCTATAGCTGGTTGATAGCTACATATCAAAATTTTTTAGACAACGATTTTATTACGATATGACGCTAGGTACAATAGCCAGTGGATCTTCAGCTTATTAAGCTAGTTAAAGATCTGAGGCGCCGCGAGTAAACAAAAACCCTTCGACCATATAAACTGAGACCATATAAACTCAGTTGGTCGAAGCAAAAACCTATGCGAGTTATAATTTTTAGCATCATTTTTCTGAATAATTTATAAAACTAAACCGACGTTTTTCCAATAATTTCGCTATTCTAACTACTTTTTTTAAAAAGTGCAATTATCTACAAAACACCAATTATTATTTTTTAAATTAATGCATTTTAATTAATCAGAAATAGCTCATCTGTTTTAAAATGTCAAATTTGATGCGTGAGCGTTTTTTAATAAGAACTTATTATTAATAAAACTTAGACGTCAAAAATCATATTTTTGTAAAAATATGATATTAAGTTTCCAAGAATGAATAGTGCAAAGTGAAATGAATATTCTAGATATTGTAGGTAAGACTGTAGATCATTTATAGATTGAACTATAGATTACTTGTGGTCTACTTTACTTTGTAACCAATAGCGGCAGAGTATTTTTTGAGGGGAAAACCCATACTTTGTCGCTATTGGTTGCAATGTAAATTTCAAGTCGAGCTTGACTCAAGTTTGCTTCTTACATTCCACCCTAATTTTTCACTATTATTTTAAGTATTTAAATTTCTTATTTTTGTCGGAAGTTTTGTCTCACTTACAATTTTGTTTTGATATTTTTCTGTGATTAACTTTTTTTTTTTCATGTAAAGATTTCGCTTGAGTTTATAGATCATATTATGAAAAGGTTTTATTTATTTAAAAAAATTCAGAGTTTTTGGGTGTTATGGAATGTTTAAATATCTCTTAGACTAGGCGAGACTATCGTTATTTTGACGCAAAATCAAGTAAAAATATTCTCAAGTTAAAAATAGTTAACATCTGTTCTTTATTGTTCTGCTATTATTATTTGTAACAATGAATAGCGCGGATTTCTTGGCTTTTAAACAAAACGTTAAACGTCCATCCATTAATACGTCCTTGGTATAAAACAAAATTTACCAAAAATAATTATAGTTACTGTAAAAAATGTCCAAATACGGATGAACGTTCACGGGTTTTAGCCACAAACTCCTCCATGAGAGCTGTAATGTCAACCTTGTCTAAGTAATCTTCGTTAATGTGCATCAAAGTGAGGTGAGTGAGACAACTCTGTGACATTGTTGACCGGAGCCAAGTATTAAGCCGTCTCAATGCACTGAAGGACCTTTCAGAACCAGCTACGGATATTGGAACAGATAAACACAACAAAACTACCTGTTCCACCATGTCAAACAACCTGCGGGTACTTAGTTCAAGGTCTTTTAAAGCTGCTGCTAGCTGGTGTAAATCTTTAGGCAGTGATTTGTCCTTAAACAAATATGGAAGCAGTTGCAGCTGTAACTGCAACATAGGAACATCGACATTATCTGACAAACTTTGTAGTGGCATGCTGGCTAGTGTGGCTGCATTACTTGTGGATGTCCATGAACCTATCAAAATAGCTTCTGTGCTTGCAACTTTATGCAATCCTTCTTGGTTAAAACGGCGCGGCAGTTCTGCAACTGAGTGGTGAATGGCTTCGAAGAGACTTTTCTTCTACAATTGTTCTACATTACGGCTTTGAGCTCCATGCGAGAAACGAGCAGGAGCATTAACTGTGGAACTACACTGTGCCTTAGGCAGCTTGAGATTCAATGTGTTAGCTTTCTCGATGGCCTTCCTGTGTAACTCCGAAGCAAGTTTATCACCACACAAGTCTTGAAGTTGAGCCAGAAAAAGTTAAACACATTTTTCAGCGGCTGATGCACTTAGTGATGGGCTCTTTAATTCTACGAATTCAAATTTGGAAAACAGAGCATTGCATAATAAGACTCCATAAAAGGTTTATGCTTTAGAAACTTGTTTGACTAAGCCTGAGATTTTATCACTTGCATCAACACGTGCTGACCTATCGCCTGCTAGCTGAGACAATGTTTCATAAACTTCTCCATAACTTGTCATAATTCTACTAATGGCTTTTGCCGTAGTGCACCATCGAGTTTGACATAAGCTGACCAAGTTCAGAACAACATCATCTGAACCAAACAAAGATTCATACAATATCTTTCTCTTTGAAAACTCTCTTATGATTGTTCCAACATAGAAATTGAATTGTGTCAATAACCATTTTTACTTCAGAGCTGACCTTTTGTAAAACAAGATCCAACGAATGATTTGCGCAGTGAACATTAGGTGCAGTGAAACTTTAGGTAAAAATATAAATAGTAAACTATTGATATGTAATAGCAACAAAAAGTTGCCTTTTGATATGTGTTTAAATAAAGTGAATAAAGTTTCCTCAAAAATTTAATGTCTTCAGCTGCCTCAAGGGGGTCAAAGTTACTGAAAAATAGGTAATTTTCATGAAAACAGCCTGTTTTAGCCATAACTTTTTAAAATAAAAACTGTATTTTTTTCTTTATTAATACCCTAAGCCTCATTACTAATAGTATTGTTTCACCTAGTGCTGTATGAAGGGGGCTAGTTTAGGTAGGGTAATGGGGCTAAAGCCCCAGGCCCCCCAAAAGAGTCAAGACAAGTTGAGCAACCGTGGCGCAGTGGTAGCGCACTTGCCTCAGAAAAGGTCCGTGGTTCAAACCCCACCTCTGGGCAAGTTTTGCGACATCGGTTGGGAAGGAGGCGTGAACTTCCTATTAAATGCTCTTCCGCGGTGCTCTGTGATAAGACCGTAAGGACTTCTTAGGGCACATAAAATCAACTTAAAAAAAAAAAAAAAGTTTTTTTTTAGTCATCTTCACGCTGTGACACATAAAAAAGGTCCTGAAAAGTCTTAATTCGCCATTGGTTTCACCTAACCTGTTTTGGTTATCTTGATTATTTCACCTTTATAATTGTTCAATAAATGTTTAAAATTAAATGTTTTAAGCTTGTCAAGGTGTTAAATTTACCGCGAAGTTGCTAAGTCACCATCTTTAATTAAATTTTTAGTTATCTGAGCTAGTCTGTCGTTTTTGTATCATTAAGTTTGTATACATTTCGCTACAATGGAGAACAACAGTTTGAACGAGCATTTAATTTGCGCAATGAAATGGAAGAAAAGACTTGATCAATTGAATTGGAAAATTAATTTTCATTGAATTGCATAACAAAGTCATTTCAAACAAAAATACATATAAACAATACATTTTGTTTTGTCTCATACTTGTTAACTTAATGTTATATTGACGTAAAATGTGTTTTATTAACCTTTTTTTAGTTATTATTTAGAAGTAATTATCTAAGCGGTTCAATATATTTCTTTTAATACTTTTCAATATATTTCTTTGCATATCAAGAAATTGTTACTAATGTTTGATATTTTAGTTTAGCTTTTAATTTTATTTATGGCTAGATTAATGTATAAATCAATAATTACTTATGAATCTAATACAAAGATTGTTTATTATAGAACAAGTTTTAATATGGCTATTAGGTTAGTGAGAGCGAGGATGATGCTGACTTGTCCTGCCTTTGGTATACCTAAAGAGATGTCGCATGTTGTTTTACCAACATATGAAGGTGTAATGAAACATTACTTGCTTGTAAAACATCAACTGAAACCAACAGCTGCTACGAAAGAACCTACTATAACAGAAATCTCTGAAAAAGTTGCACAAGTTGTTGAAAAAAATATGGTTAAAAGCGTCACTACCGATGATTACTCATACACGGGTATTAAAGGTGATTCACTCCTATCATGATAAATACAGAAAACTATTGCGAAACATCAAGCGCAGTAATTATGATAGCAAAGTGAACGCTTTTAAAGAAGATGCTAGACATAAATTCTTTGACATCTGCACCTGTAAGTGTGTGTTTGAGAAGTGTGTATGTAACAAAACTCGCAAGGTTCCTCCTGCAGAGCAAGATTTTATCCAGGATCAGAGAATTCTCAAATTGATGTGCATTGGCAATGTTGATAAACTTGCATCAAATAAACTGGCTATGAAGTTCAAAAGAAAAAGTATTGGGCAACGGCGTAGAAATAAGCATCGCAATGCCTTGTCTGTGTCTACGGTTGGTGATTTTGAAAGTCGATCTACAGCTCAAAGTGATGAAGATGATAATTACATTAATAAAGGTAATATTTCCGATGTTTCTTCCATTGACATTATTAGTTTTTCGTACTTTCAATGTCGGCAACCACTTCCTGCATTAGCAAACGTCTGAGACCGGTATGGGTAGTAGATCCTGTATTACAACGTAACGGCTATTTTGCTCATCCAGAAAATCTCTTATGGTTATTGATATCTTTAAAATTAAACTAAAGATGCGATCGTTTAATTTGGAACGATAAGTTTTGTTTAAAATTTGTCACTAACACATTATTAAATTTTTTTTTCGCGTAATTACATAAAGTAAATATGGTGTTAATTAAAAAACATCAACAAACGAATCAAATTGTTTCTCTTAATTAAAATGTCATTGAAACATATAGAAAAACGAAAAAAAATTCTGCACAACTATTTACAAAGTCCTTCTACATCGTTAATTTCAATTGCTAAGGCATCTTAATCTAGCAAAACTACTGTTTGCATTGTCATAAAACAATACAAGAGCTCTCTATCTATCAAACAAGCAAAAGGATCTGGATGAAAGAGTAGCTTTAAGGGTAAGAAAACCGTAATTAGTATTCGACGATTATTCACACAAAACCCCGGCTTATCGAACAGAGTACGAGCCAAGGGATATAAAGTTTCAGAGTTTTTTAAAGATTAAAATTTGGCAAGCAATATGCAGCTGCAGTTTGAAATCGCGAGCTTTTGTCACATCGTCAAACTTGAATGTTTACATCAAAGAATACTTGCAAGCTAGACTTTTGGAACTTTATTGAAATCACGATGTCCTTTGTTGGTTCTGGCCTAATCTTGCTTCTTGTCATTATTCTAAGAAGACATCAAATTCATACCAAAAATCTTGAATCCATCAATTTGCACACAATTCCGTCCCATTGAGAAGTTGATGTCGTTTATAAGCGTAAATGTTTGCTTATTTATTTGAAATAATAAAAATATTAAAGTAAAAAGCACTTTTATAATCTTCAAGTTCTTTAGATTAAAACAATTATTTTTTGTAGTTTTTGCATTAGTTAAACTAACTATTAGTTAAACTAACTATTTTTCATTTTTTTTACCCTGTGGGTAAAAAAAACGCAGTTTTTTTTTACCCACACCTTGTGGGCATGGAACATTTAAAAGAGGTCTTTTGAACGTCTTTGGGGTGTTTTCAACGTCTTTTGAACGTTTTGGACGTCTTTTAAACGCTCAAAATACGTCTTTTGGAGGTCCCGTGCCCACTGGATACCCAGTGAGTACTGGACTCAGTGAAAGCATACGAAAGACGTCTTTTAAACGTCTTTTGAACGTTTGAGATGCTTTTTGAACGTTTTGGACGTCTTTGGGACGTTTAAAAGACGTCTTTTTTAAGTATTGTGCCCCCAGGGTATAATTAAAACTGAAATTTGTAACAAAAACTTTAGTTTTGGGTAAATAATATATAAAGGAAAGTGTTTATTTACCCAAAAAAATTTTCTTTTCAAATGTTATATCTTGTAATAGTAATACAACAAACTTGTAATCATGAGAGTTGGTTAAAAATTAATTGCTGTAACTGGTACAGTTTTGATTTGGCAAATGTGATTAAAAATAATTTTAAAACTTTTTTGTTCACAGGATTAAGGAGCTGGAGTCGAGCCGGGAGCCTAGCCGGAGCCGGGTATTTCTTAGGAGCCGGAGCCGAGCCGTCAAAAAAACAGTCGGCTCCACAAGCCATGACTAACGAAAACAAAAACAAAACCAAAGGTTTTGAAACTGCTAATAATATTTTACGGAATAGTTTTTACGACTCTGCGTAAATGCGCAAATTTTTCACAAAAATAATTTTGATTCGAATTATTTTGAAACAGAAACTTTTAAAACCGTTAAAAAATAATTTTACTGCAATACACATAAACCACGGTAGTAAAAAGCGCTGTTTAGGTACGCATGCGTAAGAAAATACGAAAAACTTTTGAACTTTTAAAATGACTACGGTTTTTAACTACAGAGAATATTTTATATGGCAACAGATTATTTGTTAATTAATTTCTAAAAAGCCAATGATGTAGCTTTATTTTTAACGTAAATCAATATAATAATACAAAAATTTCACAAAAATATAAATAAATAGATGTAACAAAAATCTTTGCGCGCTTAAACTTTATTTTTATTTAATACCTTTTTAGTGTAAATTATAAATTCAGGCGCGGATCCAGGAACTTGTAACTGTGTGGCCAAGTCCGGGTTCGCGGACGGCGCGAACAGCTAATTTTTTTATTGAGTGATTAGGGGGGAGGGGGAAGTGCCATAAACGATAAACGACAAAAAAAAAAAAGTTAAAATTTAAATTTTTTACATATGCCGACTTTAAAATGTAAAAAAATTTGCCAACTATATTTAAAATTGCCAAATACAATTCGATATTGGCCAGTGGAGGAAGAGGGGATGACATCACCCTATTCCCTCCTCTCATTTTAAGATAAATTTCTTTACTTTTGTTTTTATCTGTGGGAAGGACCGATGAAGTAATCCCATGGACTCATTATGTATCATTTTTTTAAACTTTAATACGTAGGGAGACTAACCTACTTTACTTAACTACTCTAGATTTAATAATCTGAGAGCGCCATTATTACAATAAGTATAATAGTTTTCACGCTTGAGCCTAAAAACTTTGTTGTTTTATTGTAGACGAAATGAGTCTCCGACGAATTTTTATATAAGGAATTAATTAATAAAATTAATAAGAGATCATTTATATTATATACATAGATTTACAAAAATTATATCATATTTTAATCTTATTCAGTAGAAATAGCTTTCTGTTTGAATAAAAAAAACACTTAATTTTGATATTTCTCGGTAGAAATAAACTCTCTAAACAATTGTGTAATTCAAAAACGTATACATTTTTAAAATTATTAATTATTACATAAAATATTAAAAAGCATTATAGGTAAAAAAATGTTATATACGAGGAGTCGACTTGTAAATCAGATATTTCACTTTTTACTTGTTATCGAAATCTATTTACTTCGTGTTTGTTTGACAATATTCTGCTAATGCAAAGTTGTTCTAAACAATCGAGTCAATCGTGATAAAGTTTATTTTGTTTTGTTTTTAGTTATCCATTTAACAATAAAGTTATTCAAAATATTGCCTTGGCTATTTAGTTCATAAATTTGACATAGTACTTGTCTAAATCACTTAACGAAGTGCACCAACGAGAAGGTAAGCCATAGGGCTTTGCACTCCATCAGTAAACTGTCGTGTTGCCTAAGGTTAGCTCACTATTTCTGGATTTTTTTTTTTTTTTGATAGGCAGTTATGTACAAATATTTTTAAAACATTTAAAAAATTTTTTCATTTTTTTTTAAATAAATTTTAATTAATAAATAAACAAGACAAAATATAATACAACAAATAAAGCATCAATCAAAAAAGTAACAACCTAAATCACATGAAAACACTTTCAACATTAGGAATTAAAAGAAATAGCAAATGAAGTATGAGTTTCACAGTTTATATAAAACAATGAATAGTAATAATTTGCTAATAAAAAATGATTTTCACAGTTTACATGTTTAAAACAATGAGTAGAAATATTTTGCTATTGAGAAATTATTTACATTTACGAGATACTTTTAAAACAGTACTTAAATATTTTACTCAGAAATTCAAAATTTTTATTTGAATAAATTTAATTTTAAGTCTTCTTTGCATGCAAATACTTCAATAACATTAAATAGACATTAAAGTAAGTCCATTCAATCTATTTTCTGACATTGTACTCTCGTGTAAGTTTTTATTCTCCTAAGAGTAGATATTGACCTTTCACACTAACAAGTTGTGATTGGTATTGTAGCAAGTATATGAAATGCCTCTAAAATGTTTGGAAAGCCTCTCATATCTCTAGACTTAAATGTATCTGAAATAGTAGATGATAATTCTGTCTTTTCTTTCCAAAATTTCCACCTATAACTCTAATTCAGCATTAATTGATGAGAAATGAGAAAGATCAGATTTACAAAAATTCAAAAATATCAGGAACTTTTCTTTCCATGGACAATATCTAAAAATTTACTTTATTAAACTAGCAGGAATAGCACAAAGGCCATTATAAACAATTAAGCTCTCAATATCAAACCTATTTTCTAGTTCATTAAGAAGATGATTAAGAAGAGGCAATGTAATAGAAACTTTAAACTATTAGATACAGTATCACAAATTTAATTATCTATATGCTTTTGAACACCACATGTTCTAGGTTTTTTTCCATCAATATCAAATGTTTTAGCCAATGCAAGAGCAATTTTATTCCAGTTGCTGGGAAATATCAAAAGATTTATTTTCAAGGGTGACAGAAATTCCATAAAAGTAATCCATTAAATGTTTCAATTAAAACTAAAGAAACTATTAAAAAAAAAATTGTCAATAACTTCATAAAAGAAGATGCTTTTAAAGATGTTTTTTCATTGTACTCTTTTAAATTATTGTCTTTTATTTCTTCAAAAGCAGAAAAAACTGTAGAATAATTATCAAAAAACCAAGTCCACGAAGCTTTTGTACCCACCGAGTTTGACATGTGTCAATAAGTTTTGCTTGACCAGGAAGAAAGTTTTTATTTAAGCAATTACATCTTTTAGGAGAAAAGTTCAAAAAATAAGACTTTAACTTGCTTTAAAGCAAACTTTTCACTTGAGTTAGCAACTTTTCCCAACAACTAAACTAAGTTTATGCGAGGCACACAAATAATGCCTTAGAATTAACATTTTTTATAAGAGGTGAAACACCTTTGTATTAAACTGACATTGAAGCAGCTCCATCATAATACTGGCCTCTGCATTTTCTTATATCTAAATCAAATTTTTTTTAAATTTCAAGAATGTTGGTAGCTATGTTTAAACCACTTGTTCCTGTTTTGCATTCAAAAAACGTAAAAAAAACTTCCTTAATATAACTGTTCAAGTCAACATAACGTATGACAATAGAAAGTTGTTCTATTGTTGCACAGTCTGAAGCCTAGTGTGCAATAATAAAGAAGTATTTACTTTTTTTAATATCATTTAATAGAATTTCTTCAATTGCATTTCCACAACACTTAATTAACTCGTTTTGAATGGTCTTTGAAATGTATGTAGAATTTTTGGGAGCAGAGAGAAGATTCCTTTAGAATTAAATCATTTTTATTAACTCTAAAATTTAAAAGCTTAATAAAATTACCCATCCATGTAATATTTAAAGTTTCTCCAATTTCTCCTTGGTATTTTCTATTGTCTCTATGACCTTGTAGAGGTATATCATTTCGACCTAAAAATATTATAGTCTTAACAATTGATTCAAGCTTTTTTTTTGTTTTCTTATATATGCTACTTCCTAGAAATATCTTGAAAAACTTCAATAGGAAAAGTGTTAATTTTAGTTCTAGATAAAAGCATATTATAACAATGTATAAATTGATATGTAATCTGTCAACAGTTTTCTCATGATAGTTTAAATCTTTTATAGCATTACGTCAGATATTAAATGGTTTTTTAAACAATTTACATAATGCATATTTGTTTGGTATGTTTGTACCAAAAAGTGTACATGGAAGACAATATGCACCATCTTCAATTTTAGAGTAAAATTTTAAAGTAAGCAAAGAAAAGTCAACTAACCATTTTAGCAAAAAATGTCTTTTCTGCTTTTACCTGTTAAAGGGAATTGGAAGCATTTATCTGGAACTTAGACTATTTATTAGAGATAACATTTCATTATCATTTGTTCCTGATTTTAAATTTTCACCACACAGATGATATGATGATTTTTTACCACACAGATGATATGATGAATCATCATAGTTTAAATAAGATGCTAACTGATGTTTATTTAATAAACAATGTCAAAAATATTGTTTTCCTTTAGTGGAACATAGATTCAAGAGTGTTTTTATCACTGTTGTTGGCATCTTTTGAGATAAATATTTTAGTTTTAACTGTTTTGTAACAAATATCAGACTTATCTGAAGTGTTCTTAGAAACAGTAGGAAAAAATAATTTAGACTGAATTGGTTTTTGTATTTTGTTATTTGTAGGTGGAAAACTAGACTTAAAAATTTATATTTTTTGATGCTGAGTAAATTTGAATCACTTATAATAACAGCTGGTCATTTTTTGGGAAAATATTTAAGCAGTGCCACAAAATAATTTGGCTTAAAGCATAAAACACTTTTTTTTTTTGCTTTATCTAAATTGCACAACAAAATATTAATTGAACAATTTAATTTTTGGATGCAAGGCTTTATAAGGGTATTAAAAAACTATAATTTAAGATTATTTTTTGAAACCAATATCAGCATAGATAGGTTCAATAGGTTGCTTTATAAAATTATATAATGCTATCAGGCAATTGAAAGATGACATTCAGAAATCATATTATTGTTGAAAAACTGTCAGTGTATTTAAACAAAACAGCAAAAAAAAGCAAATTTAGAAAGCTGAGAATTCTAAATCTATGTTGAAAAAAATAATCATACTATGTGTAAAAATTTTTGCTTTCAAATAATTCAATTGACGTCAGTAATTTTAGAATTTTTGAAGTACACTTACTGTCATTTAAAATCAAAGATACTGAGCTATAAAGACAATTTACATTTTTAGTAGACCTGAGAGAAATAGTAAAATATACTTAAATTGAATAATAAGTATAATATATTAAAGTGTAGTATTAATAACAAAACAAAAATAGATTAACTCTTATTATTTTTTTAATTTTTTTTACTGATTTCTCATTAAAAAACTAAATCACTTTTATAGTTTATTTGTGTATGAAATTGAATTATTAAACAGAATTCAATTTCATACACATTAACAAAAATATAAATCTGTAGTAAAATGTGTTAATAATTAGTTAAACACCAATAAATAAAGTTATATATATATATATATATATATATATATATATATATATATATATATATATATATATATATATATATATATATATATATATATATATATATGTATATATATATATATATATATATATATATATATATATATATATATATATATATATATATATATATATATATGTATATATATATATATAAATATATACATTTATATATGTATATATAAGTATATAAGTATATATATATATATATATATATATATATATATATATATATATATATATATATATATATATATATATATATATATATATATATATATATATATATATATATATATATGTATATATATATATATATATAGTAGTGGCGGGATAGCTCAGATGGTTAGAGGGTTAAAGGAAAAGTTAATACCCAGTCTGTTGAACGGATACGAGTTCAAATCCCGCCACCGCCAACTCACCGCTCGAGTAGTAATTCCGCACGCAAAAATGTTGGTCAATAACGGACGCTACTTTGGATTAGTCTTATTGACTATTTGTGGCTGTTCCTATGCTAAGCCAACAATATATTTGGATATAAGAACATTGTATAGAAAAATATAGCATAAAAACCAAATAAATAATAAAAAAAAAAAACGAAATGTCTTTGTTTTGCTTTTTTATTTCTTCTATGGTGTATTTCAATTATAGCATTTGTGATCTCCCAGAAGCTTCATTTTCAATTGTCGTTCACAAACAAGAGTTGATAATTTTAAAAATAGTTTCAATACAAGCACTATTCTATTACATAATTTATGCAAGGACTGGTTGCAGATGAAACCTTTGCTCTGTGTACTTAAGTAAAAAATCTATAATAATTATGTCACAAAAGCATTACACAAATAATGATCAACCTGCAAAAAATAATATAGAACTACTTTTAGAACTGTTTCATTTATTAGTTTATGTGTTGAAGATGTTCCAGACTTAACGCCATTCCTTTCAAAAAGTTATTTATATTTTACACTTTGCACTTTTTGTTTAACTGTAAATAAGTAAGTTAGATAAATCAAATTAATATTAACATAACTAAAAACTAAAATTATTATTAAAAAAATTATCCTACCAGTTAAATAGCTTAAAGATTTTTTTATATGAAAATATTTTATACTTCGTACTAAGTTTGTTAAATATTGCAACAAAAAAGTAAAAAATGCAGTAAAAAAGAATACTCTTTAAGACTTTCCCTATTTTTTAAATATAAATGTGCAAATACATGCATTTAAACAGTTTATATATGCAAATATATGCATTTATACAGTTAAAAAATGCATACTTGCATCATAAATTTTTTTATATTACTTGCAAAGAATTTTACTGCGAAAAAATATTAGCATACTTTAGGTAACAAAAGCATATATATATATATATATATATATATATATATATATATATATATATATATATATATATATATATATATATATATATATATATATATATATATATATATATATATATATATATATATATATATATATATATATATATATATATATATATATATATATATATGTATATATATATATATATATATATATATATATATATATATATATATATATATATATATATATATATATATATATATATATATGATATATATATATATATATATATATATATATATATATACAAATATATAACCCTAATATTAGTAAATAGTCATAGCAGTAAAAACAAATTTTTATATTAAAAAAAAGTTGAAGCAGTGACCAAAAAATGTCATAAATATAGAACATATTTATCTGAAGTTTAAAAAAAAATTATTGAAATCCTACAGTCAGATTTTAAGAAAATTAATTTTAAATAAATAAACAAATCTATGAATAACACCAAAACGTTGTTAATTGAAAATAAAGTTTAAGTACTCTAAGATATTTTTTATCCTTTTTTTATTTATATTTTTGTAATAATATACTGATTTACATAAAAATAAGGCAACAACATTTAGTTTTCAAAGATTAAATAACAAATAACACGGTTGCCATATAAAATATACTCTGTAGTTAAGAACCGTAGCCATTTTAAAAGTTCAAAGGTTTTTCGCATTTTCTCACGCATGCGTACCTAAACACAGCGCTTGTAAACGACCGTGAAATTTAAGATAAATAAAAATTTTGATAAACTACAACACTTTCTAATAGATTGCAATTACTCATTCAGTATTATTTTCATAACCGAAACGAGGTGTTCTGATGAATCATTTAAAGCGAACTCAAATTTCCAAATTCCACATTATAAACTAATATCTTTTGAAAGAAAAACAAACAAAAGGGGGGAGGATACGCAACGTATATCCGAAATAATCAAGCGTTTAAAGTAAGACAAGACCTCTCTATCTCTTATACTGATAGCGAAGTCTTTACTATTGAGATAACGGGTAATAAATCAAAAAATATTATAATTTTTACTTGAAATAGACTTCCAGAAGGTGATATAATTAAGTTTTCAAATTTTTTAAATGAAGTCTTTCTCAAAATAAATGAAAAGGGAAAAAATATTTTCTTTTTAGGGGAATTAAATATAACAGTCTAAACTACAAAGAAAATGCGATTAATAAACTCTTTTTTGATAATCTGTTTCAATTGTGTATCCTTCCAATCATCAACAAGTCTACCTGGGAAATCCCAAACTCCGTTTCTGCTATTGACAATATATTAACAAATATATTTCTTGAAACCTCTTTAAAAGCAGGAATAATCAAAACCGATATATAAAATCATTTTCTTATTTATTTTTCATTTTCTCAAGATTTAAGAGCCTAGAATAATCCTAAAGCCAAAATTATTAAAAGAAAAATCAATCAGTTCTCTATTAAAAATTTTAAAGACTCGTTATCGGTAGTAAATTGCGATGGAGTGTATAAAGAACGTAACCTTGGACACACAAACTCTGCATAAAATTTATTTATAAATATTTTTCTAAATCACTACAATAAACATTTCCCTGTTAAAGAGAAAGAAGTAAAGCTAAAATATTTAAACTGTCCATGGATAACTAACGGGATTAGATAATCATCAAAAACAAAGCAAGAACTCTATATCAAGTATTTAAAAAACAGAAACAAAACTAACTTAACTACATACAAAAAATACAAAAATTTACTTGAAAAAATTATAAAGTATTCAAAAAAAGTATATTATTCAAAACAAATACAAAAAAGCAAAAGTAATATTAAAAAAACCTGGAACATATTGAAGGAAATAATCGGTAAAAACCATACAAAATCAAATAATTTACCCGATAAAATTATCGTTCACGAAACTGAATACATCGACAAAATTTCTATCGCTGAATACTTTAACTAGAATTTAACCGAACACGCTATTCTTGATCTTATAAACAATATAAATGACTCTTTTGAAAACAAGAAATACGTCCTTGAAGTCTTTGTTGATTTATCTAAGGCGTTTGACACAAAAGATCACGCTATCTTAATTAGGAAAATGGAAAAATATGGGATAATAGGTGTTGCGCTAAACTGATTCAAAAACTTTTTACTAGACAGAAGACAGTGCGTAAATGCTCATGAAAAAAATTTTCAAAATTACTCAAAATAAAATGCGGTGTCCCCCCAGGTCCCCCATTCTTCCACCTCTTTTGTTTTTAATATGCATATACGATCTTCCTAAAGCCACAAGTAAATTGGATGTCATAATGCTCGCAGACGACACTAATTTATTATATGCATCCTCATCTATTACAGAACTTTATAAAACTACAAATACTGAACATGAAAAAATAAACAGTTGGTTAAAATCGAACAAATTATCGCTAAACACAGTAAAAACAAAATACATTCTTTTTCATTCTAACCATATAAAAATACCTCCCGATTTACCTTTGCTAAATATAGATACATAAAAAATAGAGAGAACCCAAGCAAATAAATTTCTAGGGATACTTATTGATTAGAATATCTCAATGAAATCATATACAGATATATTAAATACCTAAACATCAAAAAACATAGATATCCTTTACAAAGCTAGTTCTATATTGTCTCCTGATAATATTAAGGTTCCTATACTTCTCGTTCATACAAAGCTACTTCATATACGCAAATGTTGCATGGGCAAGTACTCATAAAATTAAACTAACTATACTATATCGGAAACAAAAGCATGCTGCTATAATAGTTTTTAATCAGGATAGATTCTCGCATGCTGAGCCACTTTTAAAAAGTTTAAAAGCATTAAATGTATATCAAATCAATAAATTCCGAAATTTGTTGTTAATGCTTAAATAAAACTTGGACTTGTCCCTTCTCACTTTATAATGAAATTCTTTCAAAAAAGCAAAAACAGATACCATACTAGAGGAACGGAAATATTTAATGTACCTTTTAAAAAAACTAATCTCTCGCGCTTTTCTATTTCGTACCGTGGTCCTTGTCTATATAACAAATTAATATCCTTAAACTCTCAACTGAAAAAATCGAATAACTTAAACACTCTGAAAACGTTAATAAAAGAACTTATTTTAAACACTAACAACTTTATGAATTTTTATTAACCCAAAAACATTTCAAACTTGTATAAAACTAACTTTGTTCCGAAACCAATGTAATCTCTAATAACTCTAAAAAACTTTAAATAACTCAAAAACAACAACAGCAACAACAAATTAATAATAATAAATAACAGGCTTATTTATCAACACGTCAACTATATTAGCTATATTACCTATTTAGCAAATTGTGTACCTACTTATACTTATGTGCATTGAAATAAAGTTAAAAGAATTAAAAACTTTTTGTCTGTATTCTTTGTTTTTTTTTTATTTTTTCCATTTTGTATTTTTATTTTTATTCTGCCGAAACTTATAACATTATTTTTTAAATACAAACTTATTTTAAATTGAAGTATCCAAAAATATATGTAACGCTAAGCGGTTTCTTGATGACAAGATCATCGGTCTTCTGCAAGTTTCCCGAGTTCTTTAAAGTAATTTCTAATACTTTACAGGTTATTCTATTTATTCTTTGTATAACGTAACTTTGTGACTTTTTTTTAAATTTTATTATACTCTGTAAACGATTATATTATGTATTACGAACTTGTAAAGATTAAAGAACAAAAAATTAAAATAAAAAAAAAAAAAATAACTTTATCGGATTACTCTTTGCAGTTGTTATAGGATATTTAATAGAAATAAATTTTATTGATTAGGTCTATACGTTATTGTCTACGTCTATACGTTATTGATTCTTGCTGCCCTCTCTGAAATTTCTCCGTAGCTAGGTTATGCCTTTTCATTTTATCTATACTTGAATTTCTTTTTTCTTTCGTACTACATTTATTAATATTTTTTCATCATAATAATAATTTTACTATGATATTTTGTTATAATAATATTTATTATTTTTATTATTACTATTTTTATATTTTATTTTAGATATGATTGAAGACTTTCATTTCAAAATTATTTTTAACACAATGATATATGATAATGATATTGATTGTCTTAAAGGTAAAATATTAGTTTTTTATTTTAAATATGTTTTAATGATGTTTGATTATTCTGATAAGTTGATTGCAAGTATTGTTTTAGACATTTATGTCTTTATTAAGTCTATATTCAGATACAAAATAATTCTTTCAAAATATCAAAATTTTCCTGTGTTATCAAAATAACCTCAGATGTGTGCAACTTAATTTTAAAACATTGAAGAATCGGCAAAAGTTTATTAAACAAACTTTCTAAAACTAACTAGATGAATTATTTATATTATGCATACATACTTGTTAATATAGACTTTTCTATCATCTTATTATAGTAATCTTGATCTAAAGTAAAACAACATTTTTTTAAAAAATACTTGCACTGCAACTGCTACATTGAAAAATTATAAACAAAGCAATCTATTCTTTATGTTTAAAAATTCTTCGTGTTAAATAATGCTTATTCTCGTTACATTTTAGTTTCAGATTTTCAGAATATTTTCGTTTAACGATTTTTATAGTTGTAGTTTTTATTCTCAAAATTAATTACAAGGAGTCAGGTATCAAAGATGCCCAATCTGGGAAGCCCTTAGAAGACGTCGTGTCCGACCTTCATAAGGAGTTGAGTATAAACAGGAGCGTGTGTAGAAGCAATTTAGTTCAAACTGTCAACAAAAAACTGTTTCTTGTTCCAGAATATGTTTTGAAAATAAAAAAAAGTAGAGTTAATTGAAATTTGGAATTTAATTATGTTTTTTGAATCCTCAGATTGATAAAACAACTATAACCAATAGTTCAAACTATGTTAGTGCCTTTTCGGTTTTGTCGAGTAGGAAAAACAGAGAGAGAGAAGATGGAGCCTGAGCTTTTCAAGTTGACGTCTTTCTTTTTTAAGGAAATTTTAAGAAAGTTGTAATGATTATATCATTCTAGCAAAGCACCGTCATTGTACAACTTAGATAATAAACTTGCTGTCTTGTAAGAATAACTAGATATTAGCAAGTTTGAATATAAATCATAAGCCATTGTTTTAAAGTCAGATGCAAAGAACAGTGCGATATGGAATGCCTAAAATAGATGGACTATGGTAGTTGGTTGGCGACACTAGTGACCACCAGTTTGAACACTATATTATGCGTTAAAAAGCCTATCAATCAAAGAACATAATATTTTATATGTTTTGTTGTATATGATTATAACAACCAAAAAAAATTGTTTCAAAATTACAAAATTAGGATTAATTTCGAATAGTCTAATTTTTTGAGCTGCAACTGTGCAAGCATGATTCAAAATAAAGATTTGTATGTTCTTTATGTAAGTAAAGCAGTAGGCTTATAATAGTTTTTTTAAATTATTATTTTTAACTGCCTGCCCAGCCCAAACCCGTTGTATTTACATGTCCACTCCACTAGGCCTAAGATTTATGAGAGGTATGAACTTTGATTAAGAATTAAAAACCTAAGCAAGAATTTTTTTATCATAAGCAAGAATTAACTTTTTTAACAATAAAGTATTTTATTGATTACATATTTTTTTAAAGATAGGTTTTATTATGATTTATTAATTTTTTGTTACATTTAGTTATGTTAAATTTTTTTATTTTTTAGCATGAACTTTTTAGTTTTTGAAATTTAATTTTTTAATTTTAAAGAACTAATTTAAAGCTTTTTATCAAGAAGTTGTAAAGTTTTTTTTTTAGTTTATCAATGTATACAAACATAACTTTGTATAATTAATGTATACAAACATGAATTTAGGACCACTGCTATCTGAATCCAACAAAAGCAATCACGCAATTCTTCTATTTTTATGTCTATGTAACAGGTACTTAACAAAATCAGTCATTTGGTGTAAGGCAATTTATTTGAACAGTCCTTAATGACTTTAAAATTATTTATTGCACATAATAAAAATATTTTTTATAATTTAGTGTTATTTAAGATATTAAAATATTTTTTCTTTCAAAAACTTATGTGTGTTTGTTATTATTTTAGTTTTTCAGTTGACTCGAATAAAAAAAAAGATTTGGTTTGAATTATTTGTATTTTGTTAAACCGATAATTAAAACTTATAACTAAATTTGGAATCAATATCAGTAATATTATTATAGAATTAATAAAATATCATTTAAAAATTTTATATTTATATGTAAATTTGTTAAAATTTCGAAAAATATTTAAATGTAAATTTGTTAAAATTTCGCAAAATTAAGTAATATTTTCGATAATATGCAATCTACACCTTTTCAAGATGTAAATGAGAACATGAAAGTTGTAATTAAGAAGTCGTAATATGTAATTAAGAAACACAACATGTAATTGAGAAAACGTTATATGTAATTGAGAAACACAACATGTAAATAAGAAGTCGTAACATGTAATTAAGAAACACAACATGTAATTGAGAAATCATAATATGTAATTGAGAAATCGTAACTTGTAATTGAGAACACATAAATTAAAATAGCAAATTCACAGTCTAAGTTTGTAGGTTGTTACAAAAGGTCTTTTTGGACATGAATTTAAGTTATAATCTTAAATTTTGCTTTTGTATGCACAAGTAATAGTAATAGAATTGAAAGATCGTTGTGTTATATGCCAATACACTATGACCCAAAAGTCTGTGATTAAGCTAAATCCGTGTCAACATTTATGTCACCAAATTTGTTTACGTCCAGTTCTGGAACAACCAGATTCAAGTTGTCCGATTTGTCGGCATGAAATACACACAACTGAACAAGTTGAAAGGAAACGTTACGTTTTATCTTCTCCAAATGACAGGAGAAGAGTTGTTGAATGTGCGGAGCGATTTGAAGATTGGGTGAATCTCGCGCAAACGCTAGGTATCAAATATAAGACAGCATACAATTGGGTTCCCAGCGGAAATTCAAATTTCATCGGAAAAGGAGGTTTTAAACCTAAAAAGTTGACCGAAGATCAAATCGAAGAAACATTAACATGGATTGAAAATGATTGTCAATTAACATTGGTGGCCATCAAAACAAAGATATTAAGACAATTTAACATAAACGTTAGCACAAAAACAATAGCAAATTACCTCGAAGGCAGATTGTTCTCATTAAAAAAAGTGCACAAGGAGCCTTCTACAATGAACAGTTATGAAAACCAACAAAAAAGAGCTGAATATGTTAGAAACATCAACGAACATATCACAAATGGTCGTCAGATAGTTTGGTTGGGTGAAACAAATTTTAACCTTTTTTGTAAAAAAACGCAAGGACGCGCGAGACAAGGAAAAAGAGCAATTATGAAAGTACTTGCTTCAAAAGGTTTAAACATACACTTGATCGCAGCTATTTCAACTACAAATGTCGTCATGATAGAAACTCGCAGGGGATCATTTAAAGCAGATTTCTGTAACGAGTGGATGTTGGCTATGTTTCACCAGTGGGTTACATCCGGGAATCGTTTGGAGGATTTGGTTGTCGTTACAGATAATGCTCCTTGTCACGCTCTTTTGCAAAGGGTGTTTGATAATTCACCAGCTCAGTTGTTACGTTTGGGACCTTACAGTCCAATGTTGAACCCGGTGGAAACGATCTGGTCCAAAATTAAAAGTAACGTTAAAAATGCAATTCGCATTCCACCTGTATTAGGTGACGGGATTGCGGAACAGCGCATGCAGTACTTAGAACGAATTGTAATTGAGACGAAAAATACTATAATGGGAGGAGATTGTTCACGTGCGGTACAACACACAACCACGCACTATACAACTATTTTAAATATGGAAGACGTACAAGTTGGTGCTTAAATGATCAATGAAGTGATTTTTAATTATATAATTTTTAATTATAATTTTTAATTGAATTATAAATTTTTCCCTAAAATGTTTTTAGTGTTTATTATGTTAAATTCATTTGCCCAAAAATTATAAATTTTTCCCTAAATTTTTCCCTAAAAAATTAAATTTATGCTACAAATCTTACGTCATTTTTAAGTGCGTCATTTTATACGCTCCATTTTTTTACGCGCCAATTTTTTAAGCGCCATTTTTTTTTAAGCGCCATTTTACACTTACTCGTTTAAAGCGATATCTAAATTAAAATTTTCGTGTTCTCAATTACATCTTTCTATTTCTTAATTACAACTTACATTTTCTCAATTACATGTTACGATTCTTAATTACAATTTTCGTTTTCTTAATTACATCTTATGTTTCTTAATAACAACTTACGTTTTCTCAATTACATCTTACGATTCTTAATTACAATTTTTGTTTTCTCAATTACATCTTGAAAAGGTGTATTTTACATTAAAAATGTTTGCTGATAACAAACTTTTAACATTTTCAAATCAACGGAATATCAAATAAAATTATGAAAACTATAAAGAAGCTGATTGCTCAGAAAATTTCCATTACTTAAGAGTCATTTTTGTAAGAATCAGGCAGTCAATGGAAGTGACCTCGTCCAAATTGTTGGGGACAAAAAAAAATTTTCAAAAATGTTTCGTTCACTCGGAATCTGGGCTTAAATTTTTGAGATTTTTTTAAAAATTTTTAGAAATTTAGTTTTTGCTACCTTTGAACCCATTTTTTTGGCAAGGCAAAAAGTTGCACATAGCTTTTGTAGTTAATATCAGACGTAACCCAAAAGCTCTCTCCAAAAAATATAAAAAAGTTGCGTGACATTGTGCGGTTGCCTAATTATCATAGTTTAAAAGTACAAAATCAATCATTTTTGTCAATTTTTAATCGGAGTTAATTCTAGCGGCGAAGTGTTGCACACAATTTTTCTTTTAGGATTTGAAATTATCAAAGGTATTGAGTCTAAAAATGCAAAGAAAGTTATGTGATACCTAAGGCCTATTAATATATTAAGGCTTGAAATTGGAAAAAAATGTTTAAGTATACTTACAAAATGAGCTATTACGGCAGAGGCGCTAAGTTTTGTAAAAATATAATCATGTTAAATGGTCAGTATAAGATGACCCTAACATAGTTTAAAAAAAAACTCATGTGATCTTTAGATATTAAGTTAAAAATAAAGGTACAAATTGTTAAAAATGATTAAGTACGAAGAGATATTTTTTTTGACACACAGATGATGTTTTCGCTCACAATAAAATTTCTATCATCCAAAATTAGCAATTAGCATTACACAAAACATTGCACGTAATGTTAAGAAAAAGTTTAAGCGTTTCTGACTATGATATAGAAATCATAACAATTGTAATAAATAATAATAAAAAACAATACATGATCAGAAAAGAATTATTTAAATTTACGTCATAACCAAATAACTTGTGGTGATCGAATGGAAGAAGAATCGCTGATATCACGATTGTGGAGAAACAAGTTAGTGGGCAGTTGTTTACTTTACCATAAATTGTCTTAACTTTATTTTAACGATCTTTAAAATTTGCATAAACAGAGTAGATATTTTATCATTGCTATTGAGAAATAGGTACTGCATAAATAGAACTTGTTTTTAGTTGAGTATGGAACAAAACATATATTTTTATGAAAACTGTTGTTGCTTTTCAAAAGGAAATTGTGGATCATTCAAAAAACATAAAATTATAAACAAAATGTTCTACATTCATCAGCTGGGAGATGTTGATGTTAAGAAACACCTCATCAACTTAAAGGTAATTATGTATTTTAAATTTACGCAGACTGTAATATAATTTTTATAATTACATACTTTATAACTTCTCTGCAATAAGATTTTGAGACAAAGTTCTTTAAACAAAAAAAAAATAGCTCTTTTAATTAATTCCTCACTCTTTTAATAAATAATCACTAAATTAATCACACTCTTGCAATATTGTATTTTAATAATAACAACAATGTATTTCAAACTTGTAAACATTTTTCGTGAAGAGTCAGATTATAAACAATGCTTTAAATGACACACTTAATAATTGTTTAAAAAATTATTTTTAGGTCATGCGATTAAACGATAATAATATTTGGGAAGAAAATGGACTTATTGCAAATAGACTTTAAAGAAATCTTGAAAAGGATGAACAAATATGTGCTTTTCACCGGTACACGTTTGGTATTGCATGGAGTCCTCCAAAAACATGCTTTCATCCTCACCATCTAAATATAAAAGGAAAAAAATCTCCCGCTTTAAGGGCGTCACCAATACATGTCGTCATATCAATGTCAAAGCTATGCAATGAAGTATTTTCAGTTGGTGCAATGCTGTGTTTTACCCATTTAAAGTAAGAAACTGCTTTATCTAGAGTCAACGAAAACACCAATTTATGTGCAGAAACACAAACACAACAAGAACAAACATATATGACACCTGCTACTCCAGATGAAGAATTTGATCCCGGCGAAATTAATGTTTCACAGGAAATTTTGGACGAATCTCTAAGAAGCCGTGAGAGTGTAACTGAGGTTCTTAATGCAAGTCCAATAAAATTTAGATTAAAAAGGAAGTTCGAATATCTGGAAGATACTACTAAAGATAAGTTAAAACGCAAGTATGTTCGCCTAGAAAACTTATTAAAGAAAAAATTTGCGGAAGCTGTTGCTCCTGGACAAGAGGAAATACTTATAGATTTTCTTAACAGTAAAAATGTTGATGAAATAAATAGCCCTCTCCCAATTGAAATTATTCGTGCTCAGAAAGTATATAAGCAAAGTGATTCCATGGGAAAGTTAGTTATCCTCTCATTATTAGACCATACCAAGTATACCAAAAAGTTTATAATGAACACATTTGAGTGTACCAAACATCGTATAGAAATAGCAAGAAAATGGCATGCATCTCATAAAGGGTTGGCATTTCCAGAGAAGAAAGTATTCGTCCGATCTAGTCTTGATCAAATAAAGTGTGAACATTTCTTAGACTTTATATTAACAAGCGGTAATTTGCATGATGTTGCTTATGGAATAACCAAATTAAAATACGACAGCGGTGAAGAACAAAAGATAGTGCATGCAATACTGACGACAAAATATAGCCACGCTATCATGTTCTATCGAAAAAGTTGTAGTGAAAACAATTATATACCATTATCTGATTCAAGTTTGTGGAAAGTATTGCATGCAATAAAACCTTCAAGTCGAAAAAGCTTAGCTGGATTAGATGATGTTACTGCTTCAGGCATGAATGGTTTTCAAACATTACAAAAATTGGCACAAAGATTTAGTTCTAAATCTCTCGAAGAAGAGATTTAGAACTAAATCTTTGTGCCAATTTTTGAAATGTTTGAAATAATGTAAAAAATCTTCAATCCAACACAGAGATATCAGAAGTGGTATGTGCCGATTGCTATGATTTGTGCAAAGCTATCGAGATGATCAAAGAACTAACAATTCAAAATTCTGACGATGCTGATTCTATTTATGATTTGGAAATTGCTGTAAAGGATGTATTCAACTACATAAAACACCTGATGAGAGATTCTCAACAGAAAAAGGCAAAAATCGAAGCTTTTAAGCAATTAAACGATGAAACTGCTTTCTGGCTTAAAGATTTTTGTCAAAAAATTCTTCCGGTTTGATACACAGAGGGCCAAAGAGAGTATTTTGGCAAGAAAGGAATGAGTTTACATGTAGATATATTCTTCATAAAAATAGCAGGAAAGTTATTCAAACGTGTTTACTTTACTTCAATGTATAGGTGTGATCAGGGAATAGGTGAAGTTGTTTCGTTAGCCACTGCAGTTTTAGACCAATTCAGAATTGATCAACCGCATATCAAGAAAATGTTTACCAAATCTGATAATGCCGGCTGCTATCAGGGAAATCTTTCAGCTGAAGCAATCTACAATGTATGCAAAGAGAGAGATATAAAGTTGCTGACATATTATTATAATGAACCCTGTTGTGGAAAAGATCAATGTGACAGGGAGAGTGCAGTTGTAAAGACAATTTTAAGGAGTTACGTTGACTCTGGTAATAATCTTTTGACTGCTGAAGATATACACAAGGCTATGCATTATAGTTTTGGCGCTAAAGATGCAAAAGTAGCAGTTGCTCAAATTAGCAATGATAAAACTGTAGTTACTGGACCAAAGATTAAGAACATTAGCAACTATCACTCATTTGAGTTTGGTGAGAAAAGTATGAAGATGTGGCGTTATTTCAATATCGGTGAGGGAATTGAACAAGAGTATGGAAATCTTAAAATTCAACCCTCGATTAAGTTGTTGTTGCCATATAGCAAAACAGATAATTCAATTAAGCGTAACAAGTCACTTAAGGAAAAGCAGAAAAGAAGTGACAGGCAATTATATTCATTAAGATTTTGCACTGAAATGAATTGTACTTTATCATTTGAAAGCGATGCTGAGTTAGAAGAACACATGCTAACCGGTCTTCATACAGTTCCGAAATCATTAACATCATTGGATAAAGTTCGCAACTCGTTTGTTCATAAGATGAAAATTACTTGACAACTAAATATGCCAATTTCTTAATCCTCTAACAGTGCTTCCGTAAAAGACAAATCACATTGCATGAACATTTTTCTATTGCAAGGTTGGGCATTACGAGTTCGAAGTTCTTTTAGATTTTCAAATCAGCAGAAAGAACTGTTGTATAAATGCTTTATTCGTGGAGAAGAATCAGGTAATAAAATGAGCCCTGAGCAGGTTCACATGCAGCTGAAGAGAGAACTTCCGCCTGATCAATATGTAACTAGCCAACAGATAAGATCTTTATTTTCAAGGTAGGCATTGTTGCTACCAAAACTTTTGCAAATTAGATTATGTTTCTGACTGTTAAATAGTTATTTTACAAATATGAAATTAAAATTTAGGTAAAAGTTATAAATTTTGTGTGTTTGTTTACATATGTTTAAAAATATTTGCAATTGATATTGTTATAAATTTAGTAACTTGAAAAGAAAAGGTAAGCTGGTAGAACCGACAACAGAAAATAATGAAAATAGTCAGGTTAACGATAACAAAGAAGTTTATGGCAAAAATGATGACTTTAATCTGACAGGAGACAATGAAGATGATAATAAATATGAGGAAGACATCGCCAATCTTGCAAAATAAATTTGTCTTGTATGGAAAGTGAATGATTGGGTTGCTGTTGCATATGAAAAACAATGGAATATTGGATATATTGTGGAGGTAATATTATTCAAAGTATATATTAGTTTCAAGTTTTTATTTTGTTTTACAAATCAGTGCTCTAAAATAAAAGGAATATAAATAAAATGTAAAAATAATTTCAGAATGACATTATATAAGACTTTACAAGTTTTTTGAATGTAAGCAAAATTAAACAAATCATAAACTCTTTATTATATTATTTTAAATGTTGCGCTAATACTTTTAGGTATCTATAACTGGGATCAGAGTTAATTGTATGATTAAAGGGCAAGAGAAGAATACTTTTTGCTGGCCAGTTACTACCGAGGAGATAAATAACCAAACTGATAAAATTATGTGTTTAGTAAATGCTCCTTTTCTAATCAGTGGTTGTGGCGATTATTCATTATCCGAAGAAGACTATCATACAGTCATATCATTATTCTTAGAGAAACTTACTGCAGCAGAGTAGAAATTATGTGTGATGTGGTGGATAATGTGTGTAAATGACTCTATTAATAAATGAAAAACTAATTTTTAAATGGAAAAACATTTAAATGTTTGATTTATGTTTTATTTAATTAGCAATATAGTCATCTTGATGTTAGATTTTTGTTCAGTTTTTAAGTCATGTTATATCATGCGTGTGACAAAATCACACGATTTTTTTTTATTATTATGTTAGGACCTTTTTGTATTGACAGTTGGATATGTTTACATTTTTACAAAACTAAGCGCCTCTGCCGTAATGGTTCATTTTGTAAGTATACTAAAACATTTTTTTCCAATTTCAAGCCTTAATATATTAATAGGCCTTAGGTATCACATAACTTTCTTTGCATTTTTAGACTCAATACCTTTGATAATTTCAAATCCTAAAAGAAAAATTGTGTGCAACACTTCGCCGCTAGAATTAAAGGCCGTTTTCCACAAGACGAAAAATTCGCGCGAAGCGAATATTTATTTTCTTATACTTTCTTGTAAAAAAAAACCTTATATTAAACGATTATATTACAAAATAATATCACATCTTACATATAAAGGCAGAAATGTTAATATTAATGCACGGAAAGAAATTTTCACATGCTTCAAAGTAGAAAGTATGCTAAAAAAGTATTAACTGCTTTAAGTTAAACATACACCGTAAACTTATTGCTGCCATTTTTATTGTTGACAACGAAAAAAAAGTAGCGCGAAAGAAAGTAAGTGGAAATCAAAACAGCGTTTCGTCATAGCGAAAAAATTCGCTAATTCGAACTATAGTTGCAGAAAAAATCTGACTGATAAAAAAAAATTTTGGTTTTCGTTATTTTTAATATTAAAGATATATCTATTTTGCGAACCAATTTTTATTTGTCCTTTTGTTTTATCAAGGAGTTATTGATGTTTTACTTTTTCTATTTTTCTAAAGATATTTTGCAAAAAAAAAAATTTTGCAAATATATTTTGAATACAAATACAATTATTTTTGTTTTGTAATAGCTTTGTAAAAAATTTACAAAGTTATTACAAAACATAGTTGAACATTTTATAAATTTGTTTCTTTTTACTTTCATTACATAATAATAATGTCATTTTCATTACATAATATCATGTCATTAAATTTAACAATATTATTTAACTTTTGTTGTTGATTGTTTTGTTGTAATAAAACATTTATTATCATCAATAAAAAAAGTAATAAAATGATATAATAATGTCTAATTAACATTACCATGTTAAGTTACATAACTAAATAAAATTATATTTAGTTATCTTTTACTTTTACATAACTTTTTGTAAGTAGTAAATGGAGAATTTACAATAATTAATAGATAGTTAGGCATTTAAAATATGTCTATTAAACTAATAGCTACTTGTTCAAGCAATATGTTCTTTATAAATACACATTGATATGATATTGTTTGTGTTCAAGTGTACTTTTCTTGTTAGGGACATTAAGGTTATTTAAGATTTCTTGTATTAAGTGTTTCGACAGAGGTTCCTTATTATATTTTTATATGGATAACAAAATTAATTGCTGCTTTGTAAATAATTACGAAGCTTGTTATAAACAATCATATTTATATATATATATATATTGACAGCAATGATCGTAAGCTACTTGAAAAATGAACAAATCTGAAACAAGAACAAATTACTAAAATATGCACACACCATCATGATATTTTAGTTGTAAGATATGAGAGTAATCAGAAAACTTGCTGTAATCCATTTCTAAGTCACCAAAAGGTGTGTAGAGGTAAAAATTTATATATTTATGTTTCATTATTTTTCAATACCATTATTAATAAGTCATATGAGTTTTTTTGATAATAAGATTTGTTCAATGTTTCATAGTTATTAATATAACAAATTGTATAGTAATATAATTACATAATATATGTTATTTAAGTAATGTAATTACTTTCTTTTTAAGCATCTTTACGTGTGATTACAATGCATACTGTGTTAGAAGCAGAAACTATAGGTTTAAATCTTATACCTGGAAAAAAACTGTGTCTAACCTGTCGAAGTAAAGTTATAACATGTTTATCAAAAAGTATAAGTGAAAATAAAAATGATGAAGATTTTGATATTGTTAATGAAAGATCTATTCAAAATAAAAAAGAAAGTGTAGATACATACTTTGCATCTGCCGCAGTATCTCCAATTAAGGTCAAAGGATTGCACAAGTGTAATGAACTAATAAAAAGATTGACCTCTTGATTAAATCTTTAGATTTGTACAACTATTTAACAATAATTGTACTAATCTAAAGATAAAAGAAAATAGACACATTTATATAACAAATAGTTCAATAACAAAAAATAGAAAACACAACTATCTTCCCATCTATGTAGAAAAGAACCCATAAACTAGTTTTATCATTTTAAAATATAGTCATCATATTTTACAGGAGCTTTACAAGCTCTGGCAGAACGTCATAATACATCAGTAAATGGCTCAGTTACTGGCTCATCTACCCTAACTCTGATTTCCGATGCAATTTCAGGGAGGGGTCTTTATTTACATCAAGTACTTTGGCAGTTACATTCTCACTAGACTCATTGATACTATTCTCATTGATATCATTAAACTTTTCTCTTGGGGCAGGATACGGTGCAAGATCTTGAAGTGAAACAGTTGACTCTCGTCCATCAGGGTAACAAATATTAGCATATATTGGATTTACATCCACTAATTCAACCTTATCCACGAGATTATCGTTTTTGTTTGTACGCACAAAACGTCTTGGAAAAATTGGGCCAGGAGTTAACGAAAAGTAGCGAACAGAGTGAGTGGAGAGCGTCTGATAGAACAATATCCCGATTTCTAACATCTAGGTTGTAGGTTTTTAGTGCCAAACAAATATTTTTCCAGATCAAGCCATTATATCTCTTAACTTGTCCATTACTGATAGGATGATATGGGGTAGAATTACTTGTTGCAATTCTTTTCTGAGTAAGGTAAGATTTTAATTCATTAGATATTGGGTTGATGAGCCTCTGTCGGAATGAATGTACATTGGAAAACCACAAAAGGAGAATATTTGATCTAAACACTTCACAACAGTTGTTGAACTAATATCAGGACATGGGAAAGCAAATGGATACCGAGAATATTCATCAATGACTATAAACAGATATTTATTTCTAGAATTAGATGGCAATGGTCCTTTAAAATCTATACTTAGGTGATCAATTGGACGTATTGACTTGATTAACTCACAGACATTTGAGGATCGATAAACTTTGGTTTTAATTCTGAACAAATCTGGCAGTTAGAACAAACTCTCTTGACCTCTTCTGTAGAAAAAGGTAAAATTTTTAGATTTAACAAAGTGAAGCATACGAGTAACTCCTGGGTGACATAGACAGCTATGTATACCACTTAGGTTTGTTTGAGATTGAGTTGTAGCACAAAAACACGTGTGAGTGCATCAGGGACAATATTATCACTTCCAGGACGATACGATATAGTATAACTAAACTCTGCTAACTCCATCCTCCAGCATTGAATCTTACTATTTTTAATCTTTGTTTTCTTTCGGTTATCAAATATAAAAGCTACAGAACGCTGATCAGTAATTAATTTAAATTGATTCCGTAACAGTAAATGTCGCCATTTTCGAACGACTTCAATAATAGCCACAGCTTCTTTTTCTACTGATGGGTAATTGATTTCACTTTTGCCTAATGTTCGAGACATAAAGGCAACTGGACGACCATTCTGATTCAAGGTAACTGATACGGCTACATCTGATGCATCACATTCAACAACTAAAGGTAAGCTCTCATCAATAGAACTCAAAGTGGCAGCATGAAGTTCTCTTTTAAGAAATTGAAATGCTTTAAGTGCCTCACTATTGATAGGAAAAGATTTTACATTAATTAAAGGCCGAACTTTATTAGCAAACGAAGGTATCCACTTTGAATAATAAGAAAACATACTCAAAGTTCACCTAAATGATAAAATGTTAGAAGGAGGAGGTAGTAAGTCTAAAGGACATAATCGCTCAGAATCTGGTTTTATGTTGTTATGACTAACGCAATAATCAAGAATGTTTATAGAAGAAGCTGAAATAACCGGTTTTGATTCATTTAAAGTTAGACCCAACGTTGTGAAGCGTCTTGAAACCGCAGACAATTTTTATCATGATGTGCCTGATCATAACCACCAATGGTTATATTGTCAAGATATGGAAAAGTGTCATGTAACTTTTCTTCTTCAACAAACTTGTCCATAGACCTTTGAAACTTAGACACACCATTAGTAACTCCAAATGGAATCCTGCAAAATTGAAATAGTTTCCCATTTGCCTCAAATGCTGTATACTTTTTGTCTGAATTTTTAATAGGGATTTGGTGGTAAGCACAAGTCAAATGTAGAGAATACTTTGTACTTTGCAAGTCTATTTATCATATCATTTATTCTGGGAAGAGGATATGCATCTAACTCAGTGTAAAGGTTAACTGTTTGAGATTAATCAATACAAAGGATTAATAGTCATAGCATTGAGTGTTGCTGAGGGTTCTTCTGGTAATTTTATAGCGGCAACAATATTTTAATTGGAGGAAATCGAGGATGTTTTCTGCATATAAGAATATGAGTTTCTTTGTGCAACGTCAAGAGAACAAGCTTGATTAAATGCTGATTGCAAATTCAATGTTGAATTTTCAAGAAGTCGTTGACGAATGTAATTCGAATTTATTCCAGAAATAAAAGCATCTCTTATTTGTTCCTCTCGATATTGTTCAGCTGAAACATCCTTGTAGTTACAGTTTTTACTGAGTTTACGTAGTTCCTGAAGAAAGTTTTCTGATGATTCACTCGATGTTTGATGTCTTATAAGTAATTGATGCCTTGCAAAATTTTCATTAGGGGTTTTTATATATAAGTTTTCTAGGGTTTCAATTACACTTTCATAGGAATCACACTCTTCAATGTAGTCATAAACATTTGATGAAACAAAATTAATGATGGAGCGAAATTTGTCTGAAGCATCCTCTCCACGATCCTCAATAAATTTTTCAAATGTTCGTTTCTAATGCTTCCATTCTTTTGAAGCAGATGGTGCATTATGATCAAGATCAAGCCTCGTCGGTTTTAAGATCTTTGACATTTCCCAATAATTTTATATGTTTGTTAAATAAATTGTAATGAACTAATAAAAAGATTGACCTCTTGATTAAGGCTTTATTTAGCAATAATTATACTAATCTAAAGATACAAGAAAATAGACACATATAAAACAAATAGTTCAATAACAAAAAAATAGAAAACACAACAACAAGTCAGGTAAAATCAGAGAAGGTAAACGAAAATTGACAGCATTAACAACCTCCATTAAAAAAAAGGTAGCCATTTCCCTTAATATATCAGAAGAAAGTTTTGAAGAGCAGTCAAGTTTTAATAATGAGTATATAGAAAAAGCAAACTTGTTTGATAACATGATGGTATTGTTAACTAACAAAGTTGCAGAGTCTACATCAACATCAAAAAAAGTACAACTTGCGACACTTGCTCCAACAGACTGGTCAATAAAAAAGGTATCTAAAACATTGCATGTAACAAACTATGTAGCTCGAACTGCACATAAGTTAACATTAGAAAAAGGTATTTTAACCATGCCTAATCCTAAATTAGGAAAAGATCTTCCTGATGTAACAGTTCAACTGGTCAAGACCTTTTACAAAGACAATGAACATAGTCGTATAATACCTGGTAAAAAGGACTATGTAAGCATAAAGAAAAATGTCCACATGCAAAAACGTTTGCTCTTATGTAATTTAAAGGAATTGTTTGTTGCCTTTAAAACCAAGAACCCAGAAATAAAAATAAAATTTTCAAGGTTTTGCACCTTGCGACCTAAATGGTGTATTACTGTTGGTGCCTCAGGAACACATTCTGTATGCGTCTGTGCTATTCATCAAATTTGAATCTGCTTTTACATCCTCTTGGTGTGACATACAAAGAAATGTTACCTTATATTGTCTGTGATATAACTAATAAAAACTGTATGACGAGGAAATGTGAAAAATGCCCAGCAACTATGAATGCGTTGGTTGAAAAACTTTATGATATACTTGGAGAGTTTGAAGATGATGATGAGATTGAATTTGATCAATGGACAACAACAGATAGGTCAAACTTGACACATAATATAGAGCCAGTGTTTGAATACATTGAACTAGTATGTAGAAAACTGGAAAAAATTGCACCACATTAGTATTTAGCAAAGAGTCAAGCATTATATCTGAGATCAAGAAAGGAAGATATGAATGAGGTAACAGCATTATTTCTGGGTGATTTTTCAGAAAACTATAAATTTGTAGTTCAGGATGAAGTGCAAAGCTTTCATTGGACAAATTTACAATGTACACTTCATCCAGTTATTTATTTCAAAAAAGAAGGCAAGCACAAATCCTATTGTATTATTTCGGATGATATGATCCATGATGTGAACATGGTTTATAAAATTATTGAGTTTGTTTGCAATGATATAAAAACAAATTTGCCTCAAATAAAAAATATTGAATACTTTTCAGATGGGTGTGCAGGTCAATATAAGAATTGCAAAAATATGTTTAATCTTTGTTTCCATTGTGAAGATTTTGGTTTTACTGCTAAATGGAACTTTTTTGCAACTAGTCACAGTAAGCAAACTTGTGATGGGATAGGTGGTACAGTCAAACGTCTGGCAACATTAGCAAGTTTGCAAAGAGATATGGGTAATCATGTTTTATCTCCACAAACAATGTATAAATATTGCAATGAAAACATTGAAGGCATAAATTTCATATATATTTCATCTGAAGATTTAACTTTGGTGAGAACCGCTCTTAAAGAACGATTGGATACTACAAACGATTGGATACAATACCTGGAACAGGTAGTTACCATCAGTTTGGCCATAAAAAGGTAAATTATTATTTTTTAGTTATACCTTTTACCATATTTTAAAATACACGCATAACTTTTATTGATAAACTCAAATAGATATTAGATTTTTGCAGAATCATTATCAAAAATATTTGTATTTTATTTTATTTCCTCTGCATTTGCTATCTATGCATATAATAAAACATGTTTGATAAGTAAAACGGAATAATTGCATATGTTACTATTTTGTTTAGATAGGCACTAAGCTATGCAGTGTTGATGAAGAATTTGCTTTAATTCATGACTTTGAAAATATACAGATAACAACTGTAAACCTAGTACCAGGTGATTATGCCTGTGTTTCCTATGAGCAAAAGTAGTGGGTAGGAGTCATTGAAGATATTAATTTAGAAGAAAAAGATGTGCTTGTAAAATGTATGTGTCCTAATGGTCCTGCACGATCGTTTAAATGGCCACCAAAGGAAAGCCAATGCTGGATTCCTGATGTCCACATTATTTGCAAAGTTGAGGTACCGATAAAAAAAACAGGACTTTGCTACTATTTAGCCAAAGAAGACTTTAAAAAAATTATTTTCTTAAAGGAGTAGAGATTTTTATATTTATGAGTCTATAATGTCTTATCCATTCTTTTTTTAAATATTATGTTTTGTGAACTAACTTGTAAATAATGTGAATGTAAAGCATATATAAATTCACTAAAGTTATGTATTTTTAAAAAAAAAATTATATACGTTTAAATTTTGTTGTAAATATCATATAAAAATGAAAAAGATAATAAAGTCACTAAATTTTTAGTTACTAATTTGATTGATTGGTAAAAGGTGGGGTTATATTAAGTGTCTAATTTAAAAAATATTAAAAAATTTTGTGTCTATATCAAACGTCAATAATTCCTCAAGTAAATATAAAACCAAAACAAAATTGGTTCGAAAAGTAGGTGTTGATCTTATTTTTAAGAAAATCGGTATTAAATTTTTTTTATATCTGTCAGATTTTTTTTATAGCTATAATTGTCAATGCCCTTTTTTCTCGGCGTTGTAAAGTATATTTTATCGATCTTAAAATAAGCTACATTCTCTTGTTTTGACATATAAAAAACTATATTTTTCAGATTTAACAGATTTTAAACTCTTTTGGTACAAAGTTTCAGAATTGTGGCATCATTACAAGCACCATATTAAGGGTGAAAGTAAACGGAATGATTTTCGGCACTTTTCCCCCCTCAGTTTTCAGTCAAAATCAAATTCCTGTAAATTATAAACAGTAAGGAATTTTATGAAAAAAAATTACTATCTTTCCTAACATATTTTTATAAACATTTGTGCCAAGTTTCAAAAATTTTGGTGATATAGGGTGCAGATTTGTGTTTTTTTTTTGTGTTTTTTGAGAAATTTTTACCCAATTTTATTAATTCTTTTTAAGATTTTTTATACTGTCTCTCCAACAAAAGCAATTAAAGTAAAAAAAAAAAAAAAAAAATATTTGAATGTTATCTAAATAAAATTGTATGTTATCTAAATAATAAATAATGTTATCTAAATAAAATTAAATAATCATCTAAATTCAAAGGATCAAGGTTACAAAAAAAGAGCGCGATGCCTGAAAAAACTCTTTCAAAAAGATATCAGACAAGCTAAAATAATTTTTTTTTTTAATCAGTTAAATATAGACAAAAAACTAGACAAAAAGAAAATATGGTCAGTTATAAACAAAGTACCAGGGAAAGAAATATTCTAACATAGACCAGCAGGGCCGCCCAGAAGAAGGGGTAGTGGCGGATTTAGTTTATTATGCATGTGGTTTTTGCTACTATAATTGAAGAAATCCACACAGCTATTTATTTTTCCATTATTGTTTATGGAACTGCAGACGTATCTCATACGGAATAAATCACTTTCGTTCTTTGATTTGTTCGCCTAGGATCTGACAACCAATAGATAGTAAAAGAGCGTTTTCTGAAGGTAGAAAACCTAGAAAAACGGGTTCTGACATTGCAAAGCTGAAAATAGACGTTTCGGATCAAAGCCGAATTGATTTAAAGAACTATAGGGGCCAGGGCTATAATAAAGGAGCTAATATGCCTGGTGTATACAAAGGAGTGCAGGCCATCATTCTCAAGAAAAATCCTCAAGCTTTGTTCATGCCTTGCAGTACGCATAGTCTCAATCTAGCTAGCCTTCATTCTGCAGAAAACTATTTCGGCAGCATCTAATTGTTGTATAGCCTTTACAGTCCTTGAAACTTCTCCACGAACTTGATTCAGAAGGTCATCAACTGACTTTAGTTGAGGCACTCAAAAAGTGGAAAAAGGTTTTTTTAATATAATATTGTAAAAAATGATGTATAAATTTATGTTAAAAATATATTATTCCTATATATAATTCCAATATATATATTTTTTTAATATAATATTGTAGAAAATGAATGTAAAAAAAAAATATTAATAAAAATTGAAGAAAAAAAAAAAAAGGCTGAAATCTACAAATATATGGAGGTGAACGATTCCTTGGCAGTTATTTGGCGTTTTTTATAATGTAAAAAGTGTAAACGCATCAATGTTTGGTGATTTGTGTGGCTCTCTAAGATTTTCTTCACAATCTTTTTGACAATCTGGAAATGTATTTGGTAATGTAATATAGTTCTATATAATGTAATGAAGTTCTGACATATTCATATTGTACTCATTGATTATATTAATACTGACATGTTCATATTGTATATATATATATATATATATATATATATATATATATATATATATATATATATATATATATATATATATATATCAATTATATGCAAATCTACAGCTAGAAGTGGAACTTGCACAAAAATTTTATAGCGATTAGTGGAACTTGCAAAAAAGAAATATAGCGATTAGTGGAACTTGCAAAATATATATATAGTGAGTAGTGGAACTTGCAAAAAAAAAATAGCGAGTAGTGGAACTTGCAAAAAAAATATATAGCAAGTAGTAGAACTTGTAAGAAATATATATATAGCTTTGCATATAATATATATCCCAGTAAGCACATGAACGTTTTTAAAACGTTTTTTTAACTAAGAAAAAAAACGTTTTTTAAACGTTCTGAATGGCAATACCTAAAAAACGTTTTTAAAAAAGCGTTTAAAAAACGTTCTAAAAAATTCGTTTAAAAAACGTTCTAAAAGAAACGTTTAAAAAACGTTCTTAAATAACCTAAATTAAATAATAAAAAAACGTCTTTTAAACTTTTAAAAGACGTTATTTTTTTAGAAAATATTTCTAAATCCATAGGTACTATTATTAAATTGTTTTTAAAAGAACCTGTTGGTTTAAAAAACAAGAAAAATAAAAAATTTATTTAAAAGTTATTTTTAAATTTATTTTTTAAAACAATTTACAAACAAAGTAATATTATAACGATGATATCTGTTGGATTTAAGGCACTTTAAGACAAGCAAAAGTTGTCCGCTTTCACGAATCAGCAATTATTGCATCGACAATCGACTCTGTATAATTCGTGAGAAGTCGATGCACAAACTAAAAGAAAAAACTATATATTTAAAATAGACAATCTGAACAGCAATAATAGTATTATAGTATAATAATAATATATAGTATAATAATAATAGTAATAAGTTTTTAAATTACAAATATATGTTTTAAAAAAATATATATAACTTCACATTGCATATATATATATATATATATATATATATACATATACATATATATATATATATATATATATATATATATATATATATATATATATATATATATATATATATATATATATATATATATGTATACACATTTTTGGCACAATATAAATAAAACAGCATCACATTGAAATAAAAATGACTCTGCATTGTCAGTAATAAGCGCCACTTATAAAACATAAGAAATTCTGACTAAAAGACTAGTATTTTGTATGCCCTCTATGCGCATCAAGCATGGCCTGTACAAGTCTTGGCATAGATTGTACCAGCTTTTGGATGGTGTCAACAGGGATTGCTAGCCATGCAGCTTGCAAATGTTGCCACAAATCATCCAAATTGCTGGGTTTGGTTTTCTGCACTTTTCTGAAGAGCTCCTCCTACAAATTTTCAATGGGGTTCAGGTCAGGATTTTGTGGAGGCCATTCAATAGCATTGGTACGAGCATGTTTGAGATATTTTATTACTTTCTTAGCTTTGTAGCAAGGAGCATTGTCTTGTTGAAAGAAAAATGGTTTGTTTTTACTAAACAGTTTGTTTGCTGATGGTTTCATTTGTGTTTTTAATATTTCCAAATATTTATCCTGGTTTACCGTGCCTGTACAACAGTATAAATGACCTACACCTGATTCTGACATGCAACCCCATACCATAAGAGAGCCTCCTCCATGCTTTACTGTATGAGAGGACTAAATCTTTCACTAACACACAGGAGACTAAATCATTCACCTACTATTCTCATAACATAAGCTCTTTTAGCTCCACAGATAACAGTAAATGTACTTTCATCACTCCATAGCATTTTATTCCATTGTACGACAGTCCAGGTTTTGTCCAACTTCGCAAATACTCTTTTTTTCGCAATGTTATCAGGTCGCAATAAAGGCTTCTTCGCAATAAATAAATATATATATATATATATATATATATATATCTATATATCTATATATCTATATATCTATATATCTATATATCTATATATCTATATATCTATATATCTATATATCTATATATCTATATATATATATATATATATATATATATATATATATATATATATATATATATATATATATATATATATATATATATATATATATATATATATATATATATATATATATATATATATATATATATATATATATATATATATATATATATATATATATATATATATATATATATATATATATATATATATATATATATATATATATATATATATATATATATATATATCTATATCTATCTATCTATCTATCTATATATATATATATATATATATATATATATATATATATATATATATATATATATATATATATATATATATATATATATATATATATATATATATATATATATATATATATATATATATATATATATATATATATATATATATATATATATATATATATATATATATATATATATATATATATATATATATATATATATATATATATATATATATATATATATATATATAGTGCTTGAAGAGGAGAAAAATAGGAAACAGGTTAGTATTCGCTAGATTAGAAATACAATCCCGCCTAATAATTGTTATATAGATTTATATATATATATATATGTTATATATATATATATATATATATAAATATATATATATATATATATATATATATATATATATATATATATATATATATATATATATATATATATAAATAAACGTACCTTTTATTAAGTTGTATAGCTTGGTTAGACTAAAAAGATTCTTTGCCTTTTCCAGCTGCCATATTAGATTTGGCCATGAGTGAATTTGTCATAAAACTAAAAATAATTTATTTTAATAATATTATATCTCATAATTTATGAAATTATAATTAACTACTGTATTTAAAATTTTTTTCTTTTTTTTCCATAAAGTCTAAATGTAATTAAACATTTAGATTTTAATTTAACAATACAGTTAATCTATTAATTAAATCTAATCTATTATTTAAAAAATAGCACACTAACCATTAATCCAAAGTTTAAAGCTATAGGATAACCTATAGCTTTAAACTTGCAGACTGGAAAAAGTGTAAATTGGCATTAGTGCGCCAAACAGGTTAGCAAACATTACAAATAGGCATAAGTGCAAAATTTGATTAAGTACAAAACAGTTACAAAAACAGGCAGAAGTGTGAACTGACATAAGTGCATGTATTAAATTTGCAGTTTGGAATTATGCTAAATTTTGCAAATTTATTTGGCACACTTATGCCAGTTCGCATTTATGTTGTTTGCACTTTTGCGAGTTTTTGCAACTGCTTCACACTTATACCAGTTCCCACTTATGGAAATTCACACTTATGCAAATGTTTGTAAATCTATTTAGCCCACTTATGCCAATTTACACATATGGCAGTTTGCAATTATGCCAATGTTTGGAATTCTTTTTGTGCAGTTATGCCCATTTGCACTAATGCCATTTGGCATTGTGTCAGTTTTTGTAACTGCTTTGCACATGTGCTAGTTTGCGCGTATGAAATTCACGGTTATTCAGTCATCCCACTATGGTAAAACGGCTAACGTAGAACCATGCATGGGATTTGTATTATGGATTGTAAGATGGGGGTAATATCATTATAAAATTAAACAGAGTATTTATAGGAATGCACTTTTAATTTACTAACCTCTTCATCATAGCTATCTCAAGTTTTGACAGTTCTTACCACCAATATTTTGAACTCTTTGTTTCTAATAGAAAGAAATAATGGAAATCTGACAATTCCAAATGAAGTAGTAAAAATTATATATTGTAAAGAAAATTAAAAAAAAAAGAAAAATCTGTCAAATCAGTATTTAGCAATTTACAACTGCAGAGGTACTACAGAGTTACTAGATGAAACTTTGTCAAGTGCTGAGTCAAAATTATCAAATTTTATTATGCTGTTCATTTCAGTTACTACTTCTTCTTCACACTATTTTATATTAAGTTTTTTGCATCCTTGGGTTTTTATCTCATTTAAGAGAAGCAACACACAATATTGAAAGTGTAAACAAATTTACACTTATTAAATTTTGCATAGTCAAAACTAAACTATGTAAATAAATAAATTTAAAATACATAAATTTAACAATTTAACAACTTTACTGGTCTAACCCTAAATCAGAGAAAAACTAATAGACAGTGAAATACCTAATAGTGGCAATGCTATATTATATATATTAGCGTTTTTCTCAGATTTCGGGTTAGACAAGAAAGATTGTTCCATAGATTTATAGTTTTTATAATATTGAAATATTGGATTTGATGAAGATTATTTAAAGTTAAAATTGGAACCTCATCATTTTAGTGATGTTTTTTAATATTGACAGTCATGTTAGCATTTTAAAACAAACATTACATTATTATATTTAACTAAAGACTTACTTGCTTGAGATAATGGAAATCCATAATGTTTATCCTTTTTATTTAAAGATGATGAAGATTGATGTGTCTTAAAATGAATCTCTTGGTCATCTTTGTTTTTTATTTTTTGACCTACACAACACAAACATAGAAAATATTTGAATTTCATCTAACAACTTGTCTTCTTATGTAGCAATTTTACAATTAAAAAACTTTTAAAAATTACTTTACAGATTATTAACTTTATAAGTAAAATAGGGTATATAGTATGGTATATAATATTATAGGTTTCATACTGCTAAACATTTGGTAATAACACCAGAATATCATTAAAGAATAAAAATTTTAAAATGACATTTTGAAGTTAGTCACTTTCTTTCTTGAAAAATCATCGTATTTTTTCCTTTCAGCCTTTTTAACTATGGTAATTTATTTATAAAAACCACTGATATTATTATTTTTAATTTTTAGAGTTAAAGAAGAAAAACTCTGAGAATGTTGTTCCCTTTTCTCAAATCCAAATAAGTTTTTTGCGTTAAAAGCAGTTGATAGTTAAGTAGAATTAAAAACTTAATCTAGTTTTTTTAAGCATTCAAGTTTACTCAACAATTAAGTTATTTAATAGAGTAAAATAATCTAGCTAACCACACCATTAAAACTTTCTTAAACATATCTACTTGATTCAAATAGAAATACAAACGCAACCTAGTTTCAACGAAGGCATACAACTTTAAACTAAAAATACTCCAATATATTTTCAAATTTAATTCTACAAGAAAAGAATACAAACACTTGGTTGATTTAAATATATACTAATTTATATAATTTTTATTTAAATAAATTTTATTTAAATTAATTCGCCTAATCGAAGGTCACGCCATTATTTGCGTAAACATACTCTTTTAAATATTGCCGTGCTGTACGTTTAAAAAAAGTGTTTTTATCGCGTTAAAAAAACGTTTTAAAAACGTTTATAAGCTAACTGAGAAATTTCGTAAGTTAATAAAAAAATTAAAACGTTTAAAAAACGATAAAAAAACGTTTAAATTAACATTAAAAAAAACGTTTGCAAAAAAATGTTTTAAAAACGATTGTATTGGTTCTTTTAACGTCCGACCGTAAATTGAACGGAATTAAAACGTTTTAAAAACGTCCTGTGCTTACTGGGATATATATATATATATATATATATATATATATATATATATATATATATATATATATATATATATATATATATATATATATATATATATATATATATATATTATATATATATATATATATATATATATATATATATATATATATATATATATATATATATATATATATATATATATATATATATATATATATAATTTCATTAATGGAATTTAATATCTCAATCATTAACTAAAAGCCAAGACGCAAACTAATTAGAATATTATAAAACATTTTTTGTTTTTGAAAATCTTTTTTAGGTCAGAGGGGAAACCATCAAAATACATCACAAAGCATTGTGTGATGTATTTTGAGTTTTGGTAAAAGATGTTTTTAAATTAAAGTTTATTATTTTAATTGCATTTAAATATTTTTTTTGAATCTCAATAAAAATAGCTTCTTTTTTTTTTTAGGTTGTCGAAAAAAAAAAAAAAAAGGGGGGGGGGGGCAACAACACGCCCCCTCCCCCATTTACACCCCTTGAAACAAAGGGTGTGTTGCTAGTAATTTTGTTAAGTAGTAAAATATAATTTTTGAATTGAATACTAGATTTCTTTTTGATTATAAAGATAAATATTTATATAAAGAGTCATTTTTGATAATAGGGTGTTTGAAACCATCACCCTTACATCCACTCAAAGGCAATGATGAGTTTTCTATATTTGATTGTGGTCTGATAGCTAATTACAAAAACATCTTGCATATAAAAATTTACATTTTCATTAAAAAAAAACACTTTTTTATAAATATAGTAAGTCTTTATTGCCGGTAAGGATGGTGGTTTTTTACCCCCTCTTACCCCTGGATGCGCCCGTAATCTAGAAACCTTTATAAATTTGTAGATGACTCTTGTATCTATCTTTTGATACTAAGATATAAACATTTGGATAAGAATTGGTTAAGTTATAATAGTTTTAGTTAATAAAAACTTTATTTTGACCACAGTTTCTTCAACAAATTCTAATATCAAAAAATCGGTACTTAAAACGTCATAACTTTTTGTAGGGTGGTTCGATTTTGAATTTTTTCACTTTTAGAATACTGACATTAAGCTCTTTTTAATGATATATTACAACCTATAATTTGATTAATTTAAAAATTTCATGTGACACCTAAATTAACAGGTAAAAAATCAACTTGTTTTTCGCTGGAACTGAATGACGTTCAACTGGTGGTTTCCTTTGCAACCAAAAAGTGTAGGAGGATTTGGGATGTTAAAAATAGTAGGAATTGCTGATTGTAACAAACGTTTTCCACCATTATTTGTAGAATAATACATTGTGCTTTAAAAATGATTACTGCACAAATAAAAGTTTTTGTTTAAAAATACAAAATCTTTTTTTTCTAAATCTTTCCTACGACAGTTGATGTCCCACTGTTTTCATCTAAAATTTAAACAATAAAAGAATATGTTTTAAAATACTAAAATAATATGCTTTAAAATACTACAATAATAATTTTATAAATTTTTTATGAAAAAAAAAGTTATAAATGATATATGAATTAGCTTGCCTTTTATCGTCTTTAGGAAAACGAAAAAAGGAAATATCTTTACAATTTTTTCCACTCTTATTTCCACAGTTTATAGCAGCACAAAATGATGGCATTGTTATAACTAAGATCGAAATTCTTTAAGGTACGTACAAAAATAACTATTCGCTACTTAATATTATAAAATTCTGAGGTCCGGCAGGACATCCCAGAGTGCTTTGCGATAAAATTACAACGAATTCTATGAAATTATTCACCACTGGATAGGCTTTGCTATATTACCTATTTAGCAAATTGTGTACCTACTTATACTTATGTGCATTGAAATAAAATTAAAAGAATTAAAAACTGTTTGTCTGCGCTCTTTATTATTTTTTTTTTTTCCAATTTGCATTTTTATTTTTATTCTGCCGAAACTTGTAACATTATTTTTTAAATATAAACTTATTTTAAATTGAAGTATCCAAAAGTATATGTAACGCTAAGCGGTTTCGTGATGACAAGACCATCGTTCTTCTGCAAGTTTCCCGAGTTCTTTAAAGTAAATTCTAATACTTTACAGTTTATTTTATCTATTCTTTGTATACCGTAACTTTGTGACTTTTTTTTAAATTTTATTATACTCTGTAAACGATTAAATTATGTATTACGAACTTGTAAAGATTAAAGAACAAAAAATTAAAATAAAAAATAACTTTATCGGATTACCCTTTGCAGTTGTTTTAGGATATTTAATAGAAATAAATTTTATTGATTACGTCTATACGTTATTGATTCTTGCTGCCCTCTGAAATTTTTCCGTAGCTACGTTATGGCTTATCATTTTATCTATACTTGAATTTCCTTTTTCTTTCGTACTACTTTAGATTTTTAAAAAACTTATTAAAAACATTTACAATGAGGACTATGAAATGAACATGAGCTATTTGTTACTATTTTATTTATGGAAAAGAGAGGGAAAATGTTTACAATGCACAGTTAAAAAATTTCCGTACCTTTACAAAACTATTTTGCGTTATTAGCACGGAAAATACCTATTAAACAAAATTAAACTGAAATTTTTTTTATTTAAAAACAAAAGGGGCATATCATGGATCAAACTCCAAATATTTATATGTTTGTAATAATGTTAAATCATTGGAGCCTGGGAACAAAAATGCCCAAATTTTTTTCGCCATCTCTTCCTGTCCCAAACGTGAGAGCAATAAGTTAATAAAATATTTTTTTTACTATTCTCAATTTTTTTTTACTATTTTATTTATATTTATCGATAAATTTTAAATTTCATTGTATAATCTCTCAAAGCTTAGCCTCCTCCCCCATTGTCCTTAGTTTAAAAGGGGGTGGGGTTAAGCCTATTTGACATCAGTATAAACATATAAATGTTTGGAATTTGCTCGATGTCTAGAAGTAAGTATCTCAAATATTAAAAAATGCTGGATCCACCACTAACGGGAGCCAAACTATGTTTTATAGTTTTTGATTTTTTAGGTGGCGTGTTTTTTAAAAATAACAATATTAATATATTTCTGCCTTTCTTGGTTGAACAAAAGCAAAAGAAATTTTAAATTGTTTAGCTCTCATTTATTTAATACTATAAATGATTACTATAAATTATAGTTTCTTTATGTTGTTAAATACCAATAATGAAGCATAATTATCATATAAATTATATAGACTTTATAATTTCTTTTTAATTTTTTTCTCGTATTTTTTTATGGAAACAAAAAAGAAGGATTGTTATACATAGCATTACAGTTAACATTAATTTGAAATTTTTAAATTATAATTCAATAACAATTACCATTACCAATTTTAAAAATTTTCATTAAAATTCTGCATTAAAATTTTTTCAATAATATAAATTGTATAGGAAATAAATAAATAATTATTATAGTATTATAAGAACAAGTTTTTTTGCCTCTCGATTTGTAATTTTGAACAGTTTTGGAACCTTTTTAGCTTACATATTATTTCTTTCTTTTTTCTATACTTAAATTATTTTCCTGAATTGTATTATTATTATTATTATTATTATAAATATATTTCAGACAACAGGAAGATGCCAGGTCCATAGTTTTTACAAGAAAAATATAATTTTAAACTTTGATTAAGTAAACGCATGGAATTATTCACTAAGGAACAAGCCATCAACTGTTTACAAATTTTTTTAATTTGTATATTTTTCTTCTTCCTAATATTATTTTTGTTACTACATTTATTAATATTTTTTCATTATAATAATAATTTTACTATGATATTTTATTATAATAATATTTATTATTTTTATTATTACTATTTTTATATTTTATTTTAGATATGATTGAAGACTTTCATTTCAATATTATTTTTAAGACAATGATGTATGATAATTATATTGATTGTGAAAATGATATTGATTGTCTTTAAGGTAAAATATTAGTTTTTTATTTTAAATATGTTTTAATGATGTTTGATTATTCTGATAAGTTGATTGCAAGTATTATTTTAGACATTTATGTCTTTATTAAGTCTATATTCAGATATAAAATGATTCTTTCAAATTATCAAAATTTTCCTGTGTTATCAAAATAACCTCAGATGTGTGCAACTCGATTTTAAAATATTGAAGAATCGGCAAAAGTTTATTAAATAAACTTTCTGAAACTAACTAGATGAATTATTTATATTATGCATACATACTTGTTAATATAGACTTTTCTATCATCTTATTATAGTAATCTTGACCTAAAGTTGAACAACAACTTTTAAAAAAATACTTGCACTGCAACTGCTACATTGAAAAATTATAAACAAAGCAATCTATTCTTTATGTTTAAAAATTCTTCGTGTTAAATAATCCTTATTCTCGTTACATTTTTGTTTCAGTTTTTCAAAATATTTTCGTTTAACGGTTTTTATAGTTGTAGTTTTTATTCTCAAAATTAATTACAAGGAGTCAGGTATCAAAGATGCCCAATCTGGGAAGCCCTTAGAAGACGTCGTGTCCGACCTTCATAAGGAGTTGAGTATAAACAGGAACGTGTGTAGAAGCAATTTAGTTCAAACTGTCAACAAAAAACTGTTTCTTGTTCCAGAATATGTTTTGCAAATAAAAAAAAGTAGAGTTAATTGAAATTTGGTATTTTAATTATGTTTTTTGAATCCTCAGATTGATGAAACAACTATAATCAATAGTTCAAACTATGTTAGTGCCTTTTCGGTTTTGTCGAGTAGGAAAAACAGAGAGAGAAGGTGGAGCCTGAGCTATTCAACTTGACGTCTTTCTTTTTTAAGGATATTTTTAGAATGTTGTAATGATTATATCATTGTAGCAAAGCACCATCATTGTACAACTTAGATGATAAACTTGCTGTCTTGTAAGGAAAACTAGATATTGGCAAGTTTAAATATGAATCATAGGCCATTGTTTTAAAGTCAGATGCAAAGAACAGTGCGATATGGAATGCCTAAAATAGATGGACTATGGTAGTTGGTTGGCGACACTAGTGACCACCAGTTTGAACACTATATTATGCGTTAAAAAGTCTATCAATCAAAGAACATAATATTTTATATGTTTTGTTGTATATGATTATAACAAGCAAAAAAAAAAAAAAAAATTGTTTTAAAAGTACAAAATAAGGATTAATTTTGAATAGTCTAATTTTTTGAGCTGCAACTGTGCAAGCATGATTCAAAATAAAGATTTATATGTTCTTTATTTAAGTAAAGCAGTAGGCTTATAATAGTTTTTTTAAATTATTATTTTTGACTGCCTGCCCAGCCCAAACCCGTTGTATTTACATGTCCACTCCACTAGGCCTAAGATTTATGAGAGGTATGAACTTTGATTAAGCAAGAATTAAAAACCTAAGCAAGAATTTTTTTATCATAAGCAAGAATTAACTTTTTCAACAATAAAGTATTTTATTGATTACATATTTTTTTTAAAGATAGGTTCTATGATTTATTAATTTTTTGTTATATTTAGTTATGTTTTATAAAATTTTTTATTTTTTAGCATGAACTTTTTAGTTATTGAAATTTAATTTTTCAATTTTTGAGAATTAATTACAAGCTTTTTATCAAGAAGTTGTAAAGATTTTTTTTTAGTTTATCAATGTATACAAACATAACTTTGCATAATCAATGTATACAAACATAAATTTAGGACCACTGCCATCTGAATCTGAATCCAACAAAGGCAATCACACAATTCTTCTATTTTTATGTCTATGTAAGTTACTTAACAAAATCAGTCTTTTGGTGTAAGGCACTTTACTTAAACAGTCCTTAATGACTTTAAAATTATTTATTGCACATAAAAAAAATATTTTTTAAAATTTAGAACTATTTAAGATATTAAAAATATTTTTTCTTTCAAAAACTTATGTGTGTTTTGTTATTATTTTAGTTTTTCAGTTGACTCGAATTAAAAAAAAGACTTGTTTTTGGGTTGAATTATTTGTATTTTGTTAAACCAATAATTAAAACTTCTAACAAAACTTGGAATCAATATCAATAATATTATTATAGTATTAATAAAATATCATTTAAAAATTTTATATTTATATGTAAATTTGTTAAAATATCGAAAAATATTTAAATGTAAATTTGTTAAAATTTCGCAAAATTAAGTAATATTTTCGATAATATACAATCCATTTTACATTTAAAATGTTTGCTGATAACAAACTTTTAACATTTTCAAATCAACGGAATATCAAATAAAATTATGAAAACTATAAGGCAGTTGATTTCCCAGAACGTCCCAGAAAAAAAATCATAGATTTAAAAATAATTATCCGTTTATTTGCGGAAATTATTCGGCAGCCGCAAGTTTCCGTTGTTTAACAGTAAAACCCATTGAGTTTCGACGGAAGTATCTGATATTTACAAGAATTTTCGTGGATTTTTCCGTAAAATTAAAGACTTAAGACTTTCAGAGCCTCAATTTTTTAGAAATATGACAATATGATATGATGTGATACAATCAATGTGATACAATAACTCGTGTACTTATTGTGTATTTATTACACAAAGAAAATACACAAGTACAAAAACAAACAAAAAAAATAATACATTTATTTATGAACATAGAATTCTTCATTTACAAAAATATAATTAATCTAAGAAAAAATATAGCAAAAATATTTGCAATAACTCTAAAATTTATATTAGGCACGGCAATCTGCCAATATTAAAATTGTAATTTTACAAAATTCCAACTTCGTAATAATTAGCTTTTTTCTCATTCTTTTTTCTTACTTATTCTTATAACTATTATTAAGTTTGTAACGAATAAATAATTATATAAATATATTCCTATCAAACATAATACAGTGCATCACCATTGTAGAATAGCTATCGTCAAATGAAAAAGAGCTTTACCAACTACAACAAGCGTTTGTCTTTTTCGCCTAAATTTATTAAATATTAAAATTAAAAATTCTTTTAACAAACACAACCTTTTACTAATTTAATCAAAAACAACAAACTTTTAAAACTTACCGTCTTATAAAAAGCCTGGGAAGTAGTACTAAGCCCTTCTGATTTTGCAACTAAATCATCAAGTTTTTCCCCACGTTGAAGAACTTGCTCAATTGTATTATACTTAAGGAGAAAACAATAACATTATCAATGATATTAAATACTTTCATGCATTTATAAAGATTCCTTAAAACCGTATTACTTGAGAAAGTATGCTAACTTGTGACAAAAAGTCTTAAGTAAGCATATTTCTGTTTACTTGAGAAAGTTTGCCAAGTATTTAAGCGCATGTGCCAGAGGGAAAAAAAAATTCTATGTCATGCCAGCATACTGTAATAAAACTCAGTACTACAACTTTTATTGGCACTACAAAATTTTATTACTAAATTAATAAAACGTTTTAAGTGCAAAAAAATTGTGAAACCTACCATAATGATTTTAGTTTCGTCTAGTTCTGCTTGTACTTTCATCATTGGATCTGCATCAGTGGGGTTCTAAGAAAGGTTTATATATTTTTTTAAACTTTAATTTTGAAATCAAATTAATTACAAAATCAAAACTAAAATACTTGAATAGTTTTAAACTTTAGCTCAAAGTACCTGATACTTTTGAAGATAAGTTTCACATAGATTAAAATTAATGACACTAAAAAAATAATGGCAGTAATAATTAAAGGCGCTAAAAAAATAGATTTTAATCTTATTTATATAATTTATCTTTTTAAACTATTTAGAAAAAAAGCTCTTAATGTTTTTCGGAAAAAAGGGTCAAAAAAAATTTCTTGTTTACTTTTTATGTAAAACAACAGAACTAAAAAAAAAAAATATTACTTGTCAATTTTTAAATTTATGTTTTTACTACTAGATACACGTATGTATACGACTAGATACGCGTATGATATACGACTAGATACGCGTATGATATACGACTAGGTATGCGTAAGATATACTACTAGATACGCGTATGATATACTACTAGATACGCGTTTTAAACACGAGTCTGTTAAAATAATCAAAAATGAAAGAAATTTATAATATGAAAACTATGCGTGAAGTTTTCATCAGCAGAGATTATTAAGGTTTTTATTCGAGTTAATTTTCCACTATATTAATAAAATGAACAGAATTGGCTGGATAATTAACCAATTTAAAATTTAAATTTGTTAATTTGTAGAAGCGGGAAAGGTAATTTTGTTTGGACAGCAATGGATTTTGAGATAAATCATAAGCAAAGGTGTACCCACAACATTATTTAATATATTTAATTATTTTACATAAAATGAAACTTTCAAACATTATTTTGTTTTATCCTAGATTCTTAAGTTTTTAATATTTCTCGCTAATATTAACAATATTATATATTTTTTTCAAAATCTAATTGCAGAGTTAAATTCCCCCAGCCTATGCCCCCACACTTATAACTCTAATACCCTTAACTAATTGCCCACATCAAATTGTCTGGGATGAATTGTCTACATCAAATTGTCCGGTTATATATATATATTTATATATATAACCGGATATATATATATGTCCGGTTATATATATATATATATATATATATATATATATATATATATATATATATATATATATATATATATATATATATATATATATATATATATATATATATATATATATATATATATATATATATATATATATATATATATATATATATATATATGTATATTAGGGTGGGTCCTAAAATTTTTTTTTCTTGTTACAGGCTCTAAACATTGCTAATAGTTATTAATATTGATACTATCAAATATGAGAATGATTGTGATAGATTTAGAGGGCACAACTTTATTGGGAAAATTACCGGTACCCTAATATTTTGGAGAAAAAAAGTTTTTCAAAAGTTGGTACTCAAAAGAAGCGAAATTTTATAAAAAATTTGTATATAATAATCGTTTTATAAAAATAAATTTGTCGAAAAAATTGTTATTAAAAAATATGTGAAAATGCACCTTTTTCACTTTTAGTTAAAAAACTATAGTTATTATGCGATAAAATCTAAAATAATAATTTTTATATGAAAAAATTATTATTTTTGAAATTTTTATAAAATTTCGCTTTATTTGAGTACCTACATCACATAATTTTGAAAAACTTTTTTTTGAATAATAATAGGGCCTGCTAATTTTTGTAATTATAGTTGCGGGTGGAAGACATTGTTCAATCCATAAAAGTAAATACTTTCCTAAATTAGTACATAAAAAAACAACTTTCTAGACCATAGCCAGGTTAGCAACTCTAAAAAAAAATTTTATGACCCACCCTAATATATATATATATATATATATATATATATATATATATATAAATATATATATATATATATATATATATATATATATATATGTATATATATATATATATATATACCCACACTAATATATATATATATTTATATATATATATATATATATATATATATATATATATATATATATATATATATATATATATATATATATATATATATATATATATATATATATATATATGTATGTATATATATATATATATATATATATATATATATATATATATATATATATATATATATATATATATATATATATATATATATATATATGTATGTATGTATGTATATATATATATATATATATATATATATATATATATATATATATATATATATATATATATATATATATATATATATATATATATATTAGTGATATATATATATTAGCCGATGCCGATGTTGATGGCTGAGAAAATGCCGATACCGATGCCAAAGAATTAAATAATTATTAAAAATTTGAAAATACAAAACCCATACAATTTTAAATTGAAACTGGTAAACAAATATTTGGACCCAAATCAAAGCCAAGATTTGTGTTTCCAAGTTATAAAATTGAGAGTGGGTTGTAGCCATAACTAAAGAAGCCTTCAATTAAAGTGGCCTTCGTAGCCTCAGGGAGGTGAATTGAAATAAAAAAATAAAAATATTCTTGATACTTGGCTATGCTTAAATACATGAAATAAGGCTGAACTATTTGCAACGAAATTCTCTTTTAATCTGAATCTCAAATCTTATGGCCTTTCTCTTCCTTCCATTCTTATTAAACAGGTTAACCCATTGTTAGACATTCAAACTTCTTCAGCTTCCATTGCTCATAGTCATATCGATTAAACTCTTTTACGGTTTGTGGTCTAGACTAATTCCTGTCACAGTTGTACAAAATTGTTCTTCAGGACTCTGGTAAATTCTCTGAAAACTCTAGTAAACATACTGACCCCTCCAAATATTGTCCAATCAGTCCTCTTTCTGTTATTAGCAAGGTTTTTGAGTCTTTGATAAATATATTTCTCACATTCCAACTTTAGTCAAATAACTTACTGTCAGACAACCAATACGTGTTTCAATCCTCTTGCTCTACGGCTGACTTGCTAACTGCTGTGACTGAAAGATTTTATTGTGCATTAGACGGAGGCTTAGAGGCTATTGCTCTAGACATATCTGAGGCTTTTGACTAAGTTTGACATGTTGGTCTTCTCTAAAAAACTTTATATTGAAATTTTTTGAATTATCAAATCGTTTTTTTTCTAACCGACTTAATAAAGCCATCCTTGAAGGTCAACACTCTTCTTTATTTCCAGTAACTTCTGGGATACCTCAAGGTTTTATCCTTGGTCCTGTTTCATTACTTACCTACATTAATGATCTTCCTGACAACCTCACATCTAAAGTAGCTCTTTTTTCTGATGACTCAACTTAATACAAATTTCTTGAAAAAAATTCTTCTCTTTTTTTGCTTAGAACAGACAGCCCATCTTGTATCTGATCTCACTTCTGTAACTGATTGGGGCTTACAGTGGCTTGTAAATTTAAATTCCAACAAAACTCAGTTATTCACCTCAAATAATTATTGCAGTACTGTTGACACTCCTATTTTAATGAATGGCAACCCTCCCACTGATTCCTCTTCTTTAAGTCTTCTTGGATTATTATTTACTACTGACCTTTCATGGAAACCATAGATACAATGGATTGCTAAATTAGCATATGCTAAGCTTGCTTCTCTTTATCGTGCTCATCATTTTCACTTTCCTGATTCCATTCTCTACCTCTACAAATTTCTTTTTCGTCTCTGTGTGAAATACTATTGTCATTTTTGGGCTGGTTCTTCTAATGATGCTCTTTCTATTCAAGGTAAGGTCCAAAAACGCATTGTAAACAGAGTTGAACAAAGTTAATCTGCTAAGCTTGAGCCTCTTTCCCATTGTCGTAAAGTTGCATCTCCTCTTTTTTATAAATACTATAATGGTTGCTGCTCAAAAGAGCTTTTATCTCTAGTTCCATCAACCAAAACTCATTCTTGTTTGACTGGTCATTTATCAAAGTCTCATTCTTTTACTGTATCTATCTCCTTATGTTCCAAAAACATTTATTTGTCTAGCTTATTTCCCAGTTCTTCAACCCTTAGGAACTCTGTCCCATCTTCATTTTTTCCTAACTCATACAACCTTAAACTTTTTAAGTCTTCTGTCAATCGTTTCCTTGCTCTATAACTGTACTCTTTTTTTCTAGCAACTCCCAGTGGCTGCTTGCAGCATTGTTGGGAGTAAAAAAGAATTTTAAAAATTTAGATAACAATGCCTAAATTGGTTACTTTTAAAGCTTTTGCCTGTAAACAAAGTCAAAATAAAAATTTATCTAAAAAATTTCAAGTAATGCATGAAGTTTGGTTTATTTATTAATTGTTATAATAATGCAGGATAAAAATATTAAAAAGCCATCGGTTGGAAAATCGGTAAAAGTAGCCGATGCCAATACCGATTCCAATTGTGCAAAAAATGGTCGATAAAGCCAATGTCGATTAATTGGTACATCACTAATATATATATATATATATATATATATATATATATATATATATATATATATATATATATATATATATATATATATATATATATATATATATATATATATATATATATATATATATATATATATAATATATATATATATATATATATATATATATATATATATATATATATATATATATAATATATATATAACATATATATATATATATATATATATATATACATATATATATATATATATATATATATAATATATATATATATATATATATATATATATATATATATATATATATATATATATATATATATATATATATATATATAAATATATAATATATATATATATATATATATATATATATATATATATATATATATATATATATATATATATATATATATATATATATATATATATATATATATATATATATATATATATAATATATATATATATATATATATATATATATATATATATATACATATATATATATATATATATATATATATATATATATATATATATATATATATATATATAATATATATATATATATATATATATATATATATATATAAATATAAATATATATATATATATAAATATATATAAAGTTATATATATATATATATATATATATATATATATATATATATATATATATATATATAATATATATATATATATATATATATATATATATATATATATATATATATATATATATATATATATATATCAGCCCTTGGAATTGGGAAAAACGATGTCGGCTATTTTTTGCTGACCTCAAACACTATTAGGTCGGCAGCTATATTAGCATTGCTGAATGTCAACCCTAATTCCAAGGGTTGCCTACATATATAAATTTACATTAATATATATAGGAAAAGGGTTTGTACTAAGGCAGGTATTTTCTAGATATTAAAGAACTCTAGATTTTATGGCAAAAAAATCCCATTATTTTTCATTTTTTTCTTTTTCTGAAAAAAACTATTGGAATTAAGTCAGCATTTTTGAAAGATAAATGTGCTATTAGCATTAAAATTTGCGCTAATTGCGGAAGCTTTAGTACATAAAGTGGAGAAAATAGAAACAGTCTCACCATTATTTTTTGTTCTAATTTAACAAAAAAGGAAAAGAAACAATTTTTAAATTTACTATACTTCTTATTATCTCTATTACAATTTGAAAATTTAAGAAATTGGTTTAATTAGTTACAAAAAAAATGAAAGAAAAGATATTTGATTTCAAGCTTCTTTGATACGAGTTTTCAGCTCCAATGTTGATTCAAATTGCTTAATATTTTCATAAACCTTACTAAAAGTATTCCCCATAGAATTTTAATTGGGCTTAGATCTGAACTACATGCGGGCCACTCCATTACGTGAATTTTTTTTTTTTAAATCAAGCTTTTATAAGCTTTGAAATAAGGATATCTTCACCCATAAATTCTTCACCAAGTTCAATCAAACTAATTTCTAGTCAATGTAGTCCTGTGAATTTATTTTTGTTGAAATCTATGCCTGTAGAAGTTTTTCAGCAAAGGAAAACTCCCCAAACCATAATGGTTGCAACACCAAAGTTACAACTCATACAAGTTTCTTTCTGTCTTCACAAAAACCGTGCCAGTAAAATTGATAACCATCAGGATCATCTAAATTAAACTTTTTTTGATCACTAAATTGAACTTGATGCCACTCTTCCTGCGGAGACAGGTGCTCTTTTGAAAATTGTAATCTAGCTTCTTTATGACAAACAGTTTTTCAAAACTACGTTTGGATCTTCATGTAAGATTTGTTGTTGAACAGTTACAGATAAATGCAAACCAGTACAAAATTGAGATGCAGTCATGTGCTGAGCAGCTGCACGACGTACAATAGCTTATTTAGTACAATTATCAATTTTACGTTTGCTACCACTTCCCTTATAAGATCCATAAATAAATCTTATCTTGAAGTAATTATTAACCATTTTTGGAGATCTTTAAATATACTTTGCAATATCACAATTAGATAAGCCTTTATTCGTTAAAAATTTACCACGCCCCATTTAACATTCAGATAACAAAAACCAAATGCTAAAAACTTTATGAGCACTAATTTCATAGTCTTTGTTTAACTTACAAACAATCAGAAAAAGTCACAGATGTGTATTAACAGATCAAAATGTATAAGTAAACTGGCGATAATTATTATTGAGGTTAAATTGATATCACAAATATTAAGTATTTTACATTTTATTTGAAACGCAGTGCAATATTATATTCTTCAAAAATGTTTATAACAAGAATTATATATGTGTGGATATTATGGATTATGCTATATTATAATCTTCAAAAATGTGGTTTGTAACAAGAATTATATGTGTGTGGATATTATGGATTATGCTATATTATAATCTTCAAAAAGGTGGTTTGTAACAAGAATTATGTGTGGATACAAAATATGTACCATACAAAATTGCTTACAGATTTACAAAATATTGGATTAGCGCAAGGTGAGGCTATTTCTATTTTCTCCAGTGAGTTCACCTAGATTTGAGATTTGGCAGTCAATATCTAAATTAGTAGAAAATCACTTATCAAACTTTTTTGATTTTACACTAAGTATCATCAAAAAGACTCATTACAAATGATATATATATATATATATATATATATATATATATATATATATATATATATATATATATATATATATATATATATACACATATGAATATATATATATATATATATACACATATGAATATATATATATATACACATATGTATATATATATATATATCAGGCCTTTCCGGGAAGTACCTGCGATCGCACACCTTGTTTGTCTATGTTTGAAGTAATTTTTATAAGACAACTTGACCACATTTTTACATAGTAAGCGTTTTAAAAATTTGTGGCAAAAAAAAAAGCTATAAGAAACTACAGAAAATAAAACAGCAGGACTCAAAGAAAAAGAAATAAATAATATACAAATTAGTAAGCCTAATTAAAATAAACTAAAAAAAAAATTTAAATTAAAAAAATTAATATTTTACTATTTAAAAAAAATTTTTTTTTTAGGGCGTTTGTAGGGCGTTTATTTTTTTTAGGGCGTTTATTTTTTTAGGGCGTTTATTTTTTTTAGGGCGTTTATTTTTTCTCCAATACTAATATTGATGCAAGTCGAGGGAAAAAGCAGATACAAATATAACAAAAATAAAAACATTTTTTGATATACAATTTATTCGCAACTTTTAACAGTTAGTATATTAAGAAAACACTTTACTATTTGCGCTAGAAATATGGACAATTTTGAAATTTGTTCTTCAAATGTTTTTGCTAAACTTTACTGTTTTTATCAATGTACAAGAAAGCGAGAAAAGTAATTGCTATTTATTAGTAAAATGTTTTTTTTTATTTTTTAACAAATTTTTTATGTAAAAAAATAAAGTCGTTAATACTTATATTCAATTATAAAATATTTGCTTTTTTTCACTACCCCAATTAAAATAGCCTTCACTTTAGTTGGATTCTCTTGTACATCTAAACCTGATAGTTAATTTTCTGATCAAATATTGTTATTGACGATGTTCTGAAAGCTTGCAGGCTAGTGTTTTGTAATTTACTTTTTTAAGGAAATTTTTTGGAGCCTATTTAAAACTTTTATTTAAGTTTTTAGATATTATTACATTTTATTAAACAGAACAATAGTTATGTTCATTATTTCTAGTGTTTTGTATTTTAACGTATTAACGTTTAATTAAATTTAACAAAATAATTAAATTCAACAAAATTTCTCATAGTTCTAGCGTACATAGAAAATTAGATTTTTAAATATATGTGTAGATAAAATTTGTGAATAATTTGCATATCAAAACTTTCAATTGTTATAAAATCTAATGTTTTTTTCCTCAACTTGTATCGAATAAGGTAGCTAAAAATAACAAAATTAAGACACCCTAAAATTAAGAGTACAAAAATTGTATAAAAATTTTATAAAATTTTTTTTTTAATTTTCTCTTTTCATATTAAACTTTTCTACAGGCTGTGCGATAAAGCGTCGGGCGATGTGAATTTTACGTCACCAAAGAGCGATTTTGCGAGTAGCTAGGGCTATTTGTGTCACGCAAAAAATTTTTTGTTTGAGTATATTTAAAGATAATTTTGAGCGAAATTTTAATGAAGTAATTTACGATAATTTTAACACTTAATAAAGTATTTTAAAAGCCGCACGCAGTTGATATAAAAGTTTGAATTACAAAAAAATAAAATATGCTCATTATTTACAAGTAGAAAAAATTCAGATTAAAAAAAAAGTTTAAATCTTTTTGAGCTAACCTTTTAAAAAAGTTATTCAGCAATAGCAAAGTTGTCGATAAAATTGAACAAAAATACTTTCTTTTAGCTTACTTAAATAATTATATTACGGAGGTTTGTTAGGTTTTAAAATTATTCCATAAATTTAAAAATATTTAGATGTATTTAAAGTATTTAAGAGTAATTTCGAGGAAACATTTTAAAAATTGGTAAGCGCAAATAAAAAAAATAAAAGGATTAATATTAAAACGTATTCTACTTGATTCAATAAAAAAGTACAGTTATAAAAATTTTTTTAAAAAGTGACTCAAAAAAAATTAATTAAATAATAACAATCGCTTTTTTGTTAAAAGTTACCAAAACTCAACGAAGTGTGCTCAAGAACAGCTGCTGAAAAATAGAACGTCAATAGTTTGATTTCTCAGTAGATAAGTTTAGTTTTATGCTGCAAATTATTGAATCGCTTAAAAAGTTAAAAGATGCGAACAGCCATGGTCAGTGTGTCTAAAAAAATTACTTTAAACGTGGACAAACAAGGCGTGCAAACACATGGCTTACAAGACTTACATATATATATATATATACACATATATATTTATATATATATACACATATATATTTATATATATATGTAAATATATATGTATATATTTATATAAATATATATGTATATATATATATATATATATATATAAATATATATATATGTATATATATATGTATATATATATGTATGTATGTATATATATATATATACATATATATATATATATATATATATATATATATATACATATATATATATATATATATATATATATATATATATATATATATATATATATATATATATATATATATAATATATATATATATATATATATATATATATATATATATATATATATATATATAAAACAGGCAATACATTGTAGACCTTTTCTGTATGAGGTCATCAGGTCGGCAGAAAAAATGTAAAACAAAAGCTTGACCATAAAAGCATTGAAACAAGGTTGACAATTTTTTACCAACTGTAAACACTTCTAGGTTGGCAGTTAGGTCGGCATTGCCGAATGTCGACCCTAATTCTGAGAGTTGCATTTATATGTATATAAATGTAATAAATGTATATATATATATATATATATATATATATATATATATATATATATATATATATATATATATATATATATATATATATATATGTATGTATGTATGTATGTATGTATGTATGTATGTATGTATGTATGTATGTATGTATGTATGTATGTAAATACATACATATATATATATATATATATATATATATATATATATATATATATATATATATATATATATATATATATATATAAAAAGAGAGAGAAAGAGATTAAAGGTTAATTTATGTATTAATATAAGCAAACACCTTGGATTGTCTTGAGTATATGGTGGTTTCACACACTCCATGAACTCATTAATTATCTAATAAATAAATAAAATAAACTCAAATGAAACAATTAAACTATCAACTATTAAATATATTACTTGAAAAAAATATAGTATAAAAATACACCTTTATAATATACAATACTAATAATTCTAAATGTAATAATTTATTTCTTCTTTCATACATTAATTTAATAATAAAAAAATATTTTTTTGATTAAGATTTTGTTTTTAGAGTTTAAAAATAAAAACAGTTGAAAAAAAATTAGTTTCAAGATTTTAACTATATATATATATATATATATATATATATATATATATATATATATATATATATATATATATATATATATATATATATATATATATATATATATATATATATATATATATATATATTTAAATCTTAAAACTAATTTTTTTTCAACTGTTTTTATGACTATTTGTGGTAAAAAACGGCTCTTAACATACAACTTAAAAGATTCCAAATTAACTAAATCAGGAAAATGAGCTGAAGGGAGCGAATTCCAAAGAACTCTTGTTCAAGAAAAAAAACTAGATGTATTAAAAGTTATAATATAGGCAGTAAAAAGATTAGTCAATTTTTTTTAACTAAGTTGACTTATTTAGTTGTGCAGCTTGTTCCTTGAACAGCTAGTATCGATTTTAAAATGAAACTTCAATGAGATAGTTTTCAAAGTTGAAAGCTCATCTTCAGTGTGCTTTTCAGCTTTAAGATAAATTTTTGTCAAATCAATCCTTGCAAGTAGTTATGAAGTAACGTAACAATTATCAAATCAATCCTTGCAATTAGTCATGAAGTAGCTTAACATTTGTCAAATCAATCCTTGCAAGTAGTTTTAAAGTAACGTAACAATTATCTAATCAATCCTTGCAATAAGTTATGAAGTAGCTTAACATTTGTCAAATCAATCCTTCCAAGTAGTTATGAAGTAACATAACAATTATCAAATCAATTCTTGCAATTAGTTATGAAGTAGCTTAATATTTGTCAAATAAATCCTTGCAAGTAGTTAAGAATTAGCATAACATGTCAAATTTGACTAAGAGTATCAGTGGTTAATGGTATCAGTGTTAATTTATTGGTATGCTGTTGTATACAATTTAATGGAGTGCTGTTGTATACAAAATTATTTTAAAAATTTTTATTAGAAATTTCGGAAAAACCTTTACTGTAACATACTGCAACCTAAGTTACAAGTTGCAACAGCATAAGAATTTTAATATCTTAAAGCATAAAAATCTGTCTAAAACTGAAACTTAATGTATTCAACAAATTTTTAATAAGAAATATGTTACAAAATGTGTAAACATGTTACAAAACTCTTGTAAAAGAAAAAAAGAAAAAACCATTTAACATTAGATGTGTCAAACGAATTCTATCAATTTTTAGGCAAAAGGCAGGATCACTGATCAGATCAAAAAATATAAAATAGTTAACAAAATGGATCTAGTCAATTAATATGTTAAACTCTTGTGCATTCTTACTATTATATTTAATTATTGTCATTGTAAGCATTTTATTTATTGAAGTAAAAAAAAATACCCTGGTTCTATAATATAACTTTTTAAACAATCTTGTTTAAAAACAGGCCTCTAACATTATATTTTTAAATTTTAGGACAATAATTTTTTTTAAATATTAGGACAAATTCAGGACATTTGAAATATATAAAGCAATTTTTGTTAAACTGGCTTCTCCTCTACGGCAGTCCATACCTGACCTATTTAACATATATTTTATATAAAACGAGAAGATCAAAACAATTATTTTTAAGGTAATTGATGCAAAACAAGAAACATTAAAATTACCAGTAAATTATTACACTATTCAAAACTCAAGTATGAAAAATAATATTAATAATTATAGCACCATAGTTAGTCTTCTTAAAGAACAAAGACCTTCATCTAAAGGAATATGTAATAGATAATACGTATTAGCATAATTATTTCAATTAAAAGGATAACATCTTAATTCTTTCATCTAATTTTTTTTTTAGATTTAAATTCTTGTTTTAGATGATAATTTTTTTTTTTTTGTCAACTAATCCTTTTTAAAGCAAACTTGATATACGTTGATGTTTTAGCCAATTTCTCATTTCCTGAAATCAACATGTTGCCAATATTGCTAACTGCAAGATTGATTCCTTCATTGGGATAGCTTAATAATTGCATTACTGTTTTAATAATTTTGGCTTTGTCTTTATTTATTAATTCATTTCATAATTTTATGTGTATCACTTTTTCGAGATGTAATTGAAAATTGCAATTAAGAATTTGCAATATGTTATTAAGAATACATAAATTGTAATTAAGAAATCGTAATATGTAAATGAGAATACATAATTGTATTCTCATTTACATTGTAATTGGGTAATTTCATTTCAAATGACTTAGAAATTTTGAAAAATGTCATCCTATATCTCAGATTTTGCTGATTTTTATACAGTTGAGAGTACTTAGTAAGAATTCCTTGAAAATTTTAGCCTGTGGCTCCAAGAAGATCTTGAAATATGAACATTTTACTTTTAGTGGATATTGGCCAGACCCCTTGTCTTGTCAAATTACATAAATTTAAAAATTTTTCATTTTTTTACTTAAAAATTTGTGACTGGTTTTTTTGGAGGTAATAAATCCAATGAAATGATTATTAATGTAAAAATTTATTATTAAGTACCTGTATCTACCAATTTAAATAAATTTAAGTAGTTATTTATATACCTGATTTTGATGCTCAAGAAACCCGTGTGGCCTTGATGATATCAAAATAATATATACTACATATCATTTTTATATTTATTGATCTTTTAAAAAATATAAAGATTCTAATCTGCAAGTATATGGGTTTTCATACATTGATAATGGGGCACAGTCCACACATTTTTGTAGCGGAATATTGCAATTGATTTTTAACTACCTTCCACATTAGCTGGAGCTCTGACACTTTTAGTATTTCTGTAGGGCCGATGAAAGTTGTTTTCAGGGGGCCAATTAAAGTTGTTTTCAGGGTCCAAAACACCAGAGGGGGGGGGGAGGGCTTAGCCATAGACCCACTTTTCTATTGCAGAGTCTTGGTAGATTTTTCACTTCTTTTCAGACAAACTGTAGCTCTGAAACTTTTAGCTGTTGTTTAGTCCCAATAAACATGTGTTAAAAGTGTTTCTAGGGCAGATGACCAGAGGGTCTGTAAGGCTGGGACATTGGAGGTCATGCCTCACTTTTCTTAATTTTTTTTTTTTTTTTTGCATTTTTAATAAATTAAAGATAACTCTGAAAATATTGCCTTAAAAAAATTATTTTTGTTTATATTTGTTCCACTCAGTTTTTGAACATTTAGTATTTAATGATCTTTGTTAAAATGTTTTAAGAAAATATATGCGTTTTTAAGATTTTTGATTTGCAAGTATATGAACTAAAAACAGTCATCTAATATAATGATTTTGACAGAATTTAACATTGTATAAATAAAACTTTTTGAATTGAAAAGAGAACGGATAGAACAACATTGATCTGTCAGACAACAATTGAAGAATACAAATTGATGTCATCAGAGGCAATAAACAAGTTAACAATTTATTCCTAAATTGCAAAATGTCAAGCAAGATACTTAAGGCAATAAAAGGAAAATTGAGCAAATAGGCTGCTGTATTGTCTTAGGCGATTAGGCAGAAAACTAAACGTTTGTGATTCAAGATAAAATTCAAAGTTACAATTGGTGTCAAAGTCAATACATGTTACACCCTGCTGCCCTCTATTTATTAAACAAAAACGACCAGCCTAAAGAAAAATTGTTTTGCTTAATGTCAGAAGATATTGAGGATGACATTGGTTTTCTGTATGAAGTTCAGACACAAATTGTTAATCATTAGGAAAATCATTTTTCAAACATTCTTTATTTTTCAGATGATTGTGCTGCACAGTATAAAAGCCACAAAAACCTTTACAATATCTGTCTCCATAAAGATGATTTTGACATAGATGCAGAGTGGACATTTTAGCTACATGTCATGGTAAGTCACCATTTGATGGTATTGATGCCACTGTAAAACAATTAACTACAAATGCAAATCTACAAAGCCCCATAAATGACCAGATATTGAATAGTAATAAAATGTTTGATTGCTGTACAAAACATATTAAAGGGAATAGTTTTTTTTAAATTGAAAAAGACTGACAGAACTGTGTAAATCTTAACACAATCTTGACACTTTATATCTTTGTATTCTATTTTGTAAATAATTAAATAAAACAGAATAATTACAAACCAAAAAATTTCTTGAAAACAATATTTTCAAAGTTATCTTTGGTTGAGAAAAATTTATCATAAGATTCCACTACAAAAAGTGGGGCACTTGCTGCAGTATCTCCCCCCTAAAGTTTTGGGGCCCTTAAAATTATTTTAAAATACTCATTCATTAACACTATAGAAATGCCAAAAGTTTCAGAACTCCAGCTAGTCTGGAAGATAGTGAAAAATCAATTGCAATACTCCAATACAAAAAAGTGGGAACCATGCCATGATATCCATATATCGAAATCAATATACTTGCAGATCAAAATCTTTATACTTTTTGTATGTATATATATATATATATATATATATATATATATATATATATATATATATATATATATATATATATATATATATATATATATATATATATATATATATATATATATATATATATATATATATATATATAAGAAACCCATGTGGCCTTGATGATAATATATATATATATATATATATATATATATATATATATATATATATATATATATATATATATATACATATATATTAATATCAAGGTCACATGGGTTTCTTGAGGATTCAAAACAGTTACATAAAAAATTGCCAAAAATTATTTAAATAGATAACTACAGATACTTAATAATAATATTTCACACTTCTGATCATTTCATTGGATTTACCACCTCCAAAAATAACCAGTTACAAATTTTGAAGTAAAAAAAATCAAATATTTTAAAAGTTGTACGACACGAAACCTCTAAATAAACATTGCTATTTTGAAGGGACAGGAGGGGCCTGGCCAGTATTTGCTAAAAATAAAATGGTCATATTTCAGGAACTTCTTAGAGCCAGAGGCTAAAATTTTCAAGGAGCTTTTATTATACTAAGCACTCTTAACTGTATAAAAATCAGCAAAATCTGAGATGTACGGTGATATAATTGTAAAAAATGTTAAATTGGGTAATTCCATGTCAAATGACCAGGGTCATTTGACATGGAATTACCCAATTTCGAATTCACAATATAAACTTTTAGGTCATTATAAAAAATCTTTTAAAGCATGAATTTGAATAAGTTAATATTATTAAAGTTAGTGTTTGTGTGCAGCAGCAATAATAACGGAATTGAAAGATCATTGTGCTATTTGTCAACACACTATGACTATTATGACAGTCTTGACACAGTTACTGTAGTGTATCATATTTTTTATATATTCATTATATGTATATATTTGACCTTAAAGTTATATGAGGTTATCTTCAACAGCTGGTGATATACTTGACAGAACATGCCAGTTCTAACTCAATTATTAACTAATAAAATAACAAAATGAAACTTTATTAACTAGCAGAGTAAATTATGTAAATTAACAAAACTAAAATAGAAAATATATAGAAAAAATTCTGCTAACTTTATTAAGCATGTTAAAAGCCACGCGTTGTGGATAATCTTTATCTGCTATTGCAACACCGCTAACTCCATCATTGGACACATAAACATGGCACAGATAGTCTAAAATAATTTAGGCAAAGCTACAGTGGCCAAAAATATCTTTATTTTTTCACAAACTTATTAAGGAACATGAGGAATATTTATAGGCTTCAAATATATATCGACTATCTTATAGTCTGCTGCTACAAGGGAATGTGGGGCTACATCGACTGAGGCTTAGGCATGGGGCAGCAATTTTATTTTTTTATTATTATTCCAATAAATTTTCCTTATGTTAAAAAAGTTTTTGCTGTCATGAGAGCAACAAGCAAAAAAATAAAATTATTTTAGGTCGCTTAACTGTAGAATTACAATAATTTATTGTATATATATTTATGTATAAATAATATTAATTAGTTTATTTTAAATAAAATGACATAAAATAACAGACCTTGTTCTTTTATAGATGCTCTTACACCATTTGCTGTTCTTTCTACAATTATTTTTCCAGTAAAGTCCATAAACTCACGAACACTAAATAAAATTTTATTTTAATTTAAAAAAATAAAACTTAATTATATTTTGTTTAAGATTCCATTATAAAATGACAAAATACCTCATAAAAAGATACAGAAATTATTAAACGAAGGTAAATTTTAGAGTCGAATGAGTAAGTATATTTTCAAAAGTTGTTCGAAAGAGAAAGTATATTTTCTTTTTTTGTTGAAAATTTTATAATTTTAAACCTTTTAAAGAAATTTATGAAATTATTTTAAACAACTAATAAAAATTTGGACAAATTTAGAAATAATTGCAAATTCATCAAATCTTACGTAGAACGTTGAAAATAACTGAAAGATTGCAAATCTTGGGCGCTTTTTAATGGAGTAACTTTTGTTGATTTGTGAAACAATTCAATTGCATAGAGCTTCACCATTTTTCACTGAAAAATATTAGACGAATATTTTAACTCTAAAAGTGTACAAAATAAGATAATAATAAAAAAAAAGTTGAGAAAACCCATATAAACTAAATAACAATAAAACATCATTTAAATTACGTATTATACACGTTACAATTGCGTAGGGTAAAACTATTTATCGAGAGGGATTTTTTTTGCTGCCTTATTTGTTAAAAATAATTGCCTTGTAATTTCCTTCGGGAAAACACCCAAGCGTATTTTTGCCAATAACTTGCATTAGAGGGATGTTTTTTAACAAAATAACAGAATGGTTAGGAAGAGAGAAGGGGGCAGGGGAGGGGGATTGTCTGGCGGAAGAAGTTCGAAAAATAAATGAAATCTAAAAATTGTCTATTAAAAAGTCTGTCACACAATGATTTTTTTTTACCTTTTTTAATATAGTTCCATAGGTTCGGCCCTTGATATGCTCTAGAACAGTATATAAAGTTTGTTTCACGATTTACTTTTTATTAACTTGTTTTTTTAAAGTTGATTTATATTGGTGTTAGATTAAAAAAGATTTGTATCGTCAGTAACCATTAAAGAGTTTTTCAGATGAATTAATTCATTTATTTAAATTTAATAAATACACACGAGTCACTTCAGCTTCAATTACTGTCATAGATAATATATTAACAAACTTATTTCTAGATGCATTTTATAAAACCCGATTTTTTTTCACTTGCGCAATAATCAACCTTATAAAACAATGCAAAAATTAAGATATATAAAAGAAAAATTAACGATTCTTCTCTTTGCAAATTTAAAGAATCTTTATTGAAAACAAATTGATCTACTGTTTATGTTCAATGCAACCAAGGGCCTATAATTACTACCTATAATACATTTATAAGCATTTTCTTTGAACAATACAATAAGCACTATCCACTTACAAATAACACTTAAAGTTAAATACTTGAAATGCCCATGGATTACCTAAGGAATAAAAAAATCCTCTAAGGAAAAAAAAATTGTATAACAAGTATTTAAAAAATAGGAATCAAAAAAATCTTATTATCTATAAACAATACAAAAATCTTTTTGAAAAAATTTTAAAAAATTCTAAAAAGTTGTATTTTTCCAAACAATTACAAAAACATAGTTGTAGAATAAAAAAATATGGGATACTATGTACGAAATTATTAGTAGCACTAAGTTAAAGTCAGAAACTTTACCCTGATATTTCCAGACATCGATGATATCTCGAGCAATGTAGTTATAGATATCTTACTCTTTGTAAAAGATTTTTCAACATTTTAACTCATCCATTTGAAAAACTGTCTCAGAAAAATTAAAAATAGTGAAAATTTTACCAATTTTTAAAACTGGAGACACATCACTAACTAATTATAGACCTATTTCATTTCTTCCAGTATTTTCCAAGCTTCTGAAACGATTAATCTACAATGGACTCTATAAATATCATGCAAAAAGCAAAATTTTAAGTCAATATCTGTACGGTTTTCCAACGAATCATTCAACGGAACATGCAAATATAGACCTTGTGAACAACATTAGCTCATCTTTTGATAAAGAACAGTTTGTATTGGTAGTCTTTATTGATCTTACAAAAGATTTTGATAGGGTCAACCATATAATTCTGGTCAATAAATGAAAAAATATGGTTTAAAAAACAAAACTGTTAAATAGTTCACCAGTTATTTAAATGATAGGCAGGAATGTGTCATAATCAACAATATTTTATTTTCAAAGCTATTAAAAAATAAAATGTGGTGTTCCACAGGGATCAATTCTTGTCCCCTTATTATTTCTTATATACATTAATGACCTTTGTAAAGCTTCTACAAATCTTAACTGCATATTGTTTGCAGATGCTACAAATCTGTTTTATTCATCTTCTTTTATCGATGACCTTTTGACAAAGTCAATCTTGAGCTTCATCAACTTAAAACATGGTTCAGTGCTAATAAATTATCAATAAACGTACAAAAAAATAAATAAATTTTATTTCACTCAAAGCAACAAAAAAAGACACTTCCATCAATTCTTCCCTCTCTAAGTATTGATTTTAACAATATTGATAGAACCCAATTAATTAAATTTCTTGAAGTGGTTATAGACAAAAAAATTTCATGGAAACCCCAAATCAACGATCAAATATCTAAAAATCTAGGTTTACTTTTCAAGCCTTGACCGTTTTTTCACAAAAAAACTAAAAGTTCTTTACTTTTCTTTTATACAAAGTCATCTTACATACGCTCACATTGCTTGGGAAAGCACACACAAGACAATACTAATGTCTCTTTATCGACGGCAGAAACGTGCTTCTAGAATAATATATCATAAAAACAAACATGCAGATGCTAAACCTCTATTAAAAGAAATGGAAGCGCTAATCATTTATCAAATTAACATATATGCTAATATACTATTTATGCTAAAACAAAAATCGGATCTAAAATGGAAACTTCTTTCATTAAATTACCAATAAGTTTAGCACAAGAACAACTGGTAACTATCGTACCCCGGAAAAAAACAAACTCTCAGTTCTCTATCTCTTATCGCGGCCCCTATTTATATAACAAATTAATTCCGAATTACACCGTAATTACTTTTCCTGACAATCTTTAAAATCAATTTTTTAAAATCAATCAATTCTTCAAAATCAAAACTTAAAAATCTTTTTCTTAACATAGATAATTACATAGAATCGTTCTAGTTCACATGATAAATCAAAATTTGAATTAAAACAATATACAACTTGAGAAAAGTCGGATTTTTAGATATATATATATATATAAAAAATATTATATTAAGAAAAAAAAAAAAAAAAATACACACACACACACAAATCATAATACAATTTGAAAAAAACAACACAAAATTTTATCACAATATTTAAAATATTTGTACATAAGAATCACAATGTTTTATGTGTATCTTGCGTATTACCCCAAGGTTCTCGATGATAAGACTTATTAAGTCTTCTACGAGTCCTTAAAACAATATAATTTCAATAAGAAACAAAGACTTTACAAGACTTTCATAATTTATTCAACTGATGCTTCCTAAATTTAAAATTATTTTATTTTATTTTTTTTTTTAATTTTTCTTCTTTTTTAACTGAGTGTTATTTTTTCTGTTTTTTTGTTAGATATATTTTAGCAGTATTTGGTTAAATATAAGCTTTTGTAACGGAAGTATACTTTGCTTATATTACGACGTGAAAAAAATTGTAACTAATATGTAGTTATAAATATATATATATATATATATATATATATATATATATATATATATATATATATATATATATATATATATAATAAAATTAAAAAAAATAACTCTTAAAAGAAAAAAAAAATTAAAAAAAAGAGCGGGCCTAGATCCTTTAGGCACTCCACACATAAAGTTTAGAGCTTCGGTATTCTTATTTTGCCCATATTGCTTTTTATAAGTTAGACACCCCGCAACTTTTCTATAAGTTAGATACCCCGCAACCTTTCTATAAGTTAGATACCTCGCAATCTTTCTATAAGTTAGATACCCCGCAATCTTTCTATAAGTTAGATACCCCGCAACCTTTCTATAAGGTAGATACCTCCCAATCGTTCTATAAGTTAGATACCCCGCAACCTTTCTATAAGTTAGATACCCCACAATCTTTCTATAAGTTAGATACCCCACAACCCATCTGTAAGTTAAATACCCCGCAATCTTTCTATAAGTTAGATACCGCGCAACCTATAGCTTTCTATAAGTTAGATACCCTGCAACCTTTCTATAAGTTAGATACCCCCCAATCAATCAAAGTGAATAATGATCAAAGGTGCCAAATGCTTTACATAAATTGAAAAATAATCTAAGAGTAAATTTATTTTGTTAAAATCATTAATTGTTTAGTCGTAACCATAGTAACCATCAGTTAATCAATTTGTACAATAGTTGACTGTCCCCTTGAATAATTTTTATAAAATCCAAACTGCCTAAAGTTTAAAATAACAAATATTTTATTGTAAAATATTCCTAGATTTTATTATAAATTCATTCAAAAATAATTGAGAATAAAAAAAGTACCGATATTTTTTTTTTAGTTTGTTTATTAGTTTATTTCGCCGTTAAAAATATTTACAAAGTACAACAATATAAAAAGTACAATTGGCTGGAGCAAGAAGAAGGCATAAGATAGCCTTATCACCGAGCCCCAACAGTAAGGCAAATAAATATCCGTAATACACAATAATCCGTAATATATACGCAAAAGTATTTAAAAAAAGACAATTTAAAATGTTAAGAAACAAAGTTAAAAAGAAAAAAAAGAAAAAAAAAAGTATTAAAATAATTGAAGATAAATAAAAAAAATAAAAAGAAATTATTAAAACATAGTAATAAAAATGACAAAAATTTTCTGTTTTTGGTTATAAATTGGATGTGATTCGACATATATATTTGTATATATTATTTTCTTTCAAAATAATTCAAAATTCAAATAAAAATTCTGTTCCAATATTATAAAATATATCAAGAAAATTGTAGGTAACTTTAAGAGAATATATATATTCAATGAAAGTATGATAAAGACATTGAAATTCTTAGTACTGTTAAATGGTCTAGATTTTTAAATTTATGGTGCTAATTTAATTTAATAAATTTTAAAGCTTTAAAAGTGACATAGAAGATCTGCTATATTAAAATCCGTAAGTACTAAATAAGGTCTTAATTTAGATTTGAATTGCGGAAGTGTTTTTTCTTTAATATTAACAATATGCTGAAAGTTTTTCCACAAAATTGGACCCCTGTACTGAATTGAATAAGAACATAACTTTAGATTATACTTTTGAGTTACAAAGTTATTTTCTGAGAACTTGGTGGGGTATTTATGGCTTACTTCTCTAAAATAAGGATAGAATATCGCTGGAGACAGTCCATGTTTTATTTGATACATGAACTGTATGACGAGGAATATGTTAATTTTAAAGTGGCTCACAAGGCACAGTTCTTTTTACTCCAAATACAATTCTACATCCATGTTTTTGTTTAGTATAAACTTTCTTTAACTTAGCGTAGCTGTTGCTTGCCCATACGATATTGCCGTAAGTTAGATAGCTATGTATGAAGGAAAAATATAAACTTTTTAGAGATCTTATATCCAAGAATGTTTTTGCTTTATACATCATTGCAATGTTTATTGAAAGTTTATTTTCAAGAGTGTTTATATGTTTCCTCCATGTTAAATTTTCGTCTAAAATAATACCTAAAAAGTTTACAGTTGTTTGCCTAGTAATATTTATATTATTGATTTTAAGATTGGGTAATTTTAAAGGAAGGTTTCCTGTTTTGGTTGGTTTGTGAAATAGAATAAATTTAGTTTTGTTAACGTTAAGTGAAAGTTTATTACAAATAAACCATTCATTTACTTTGTTTACTTCTTCATTAACTACTTTAAAGAGGGTTTTAATATCCCTATGAGAATAAAACAGATTGGAGTCATCAGCAAACAAAATAAAGTTTAGTATGTTCGAGGTAAAAGATAGATCATTTATATAAAGAGAAAACAGTAACGGTCCTAAGATTGGTTTATAGGTGGAAAGGTCTATAGGTGGAAAGGTCGTAGCAATCTACGTTTTTTATAAAATGGGTATACTCATGCATAAGTATATCAGTATATTATGAGTATATCAGGAAATACTATTTGATTTAAAAATATTTTTATTGCGTAAAAGAAAGGTTATAGGGTTTGAACTAAGATATAGAGATGGATGCGATTGAAAACGTGTGCGACAAGTATATACCAATGTTCCCATTTTCACACTTAAGTAAGATTATGAAAACCTTTTATGTGCAGCCGTGGCGCAGTGGTTAGAGTTCGGGTTCAGAGCCAAAAAGTTCGATATTAAATTATGCAGACGATAATGTTGTATAGTACAGACGATACTGTTGCATATTTCGGAAAATATTCTTTACTATAAAATGTTTTGTAGTACAGAGGATAATGTTGTATAGTACAGACGTTTTTTTTTTGTTTATATTAGTTTGTCGTTGTACAATTATATAGTAACAATAATAATAAAAAAAAAAACTAATTACAAGTACCTTTCACAAATTTACAATATAAGCAAGGAAACTGAACGAAGATCACGAAGATCTTATCGTCAGAACCTTAAATTAGTCGTTTTTTTTAATGCACAAATAAACTTCTTACAATAACAAAATAAAATAAATGAATAATATTCTTACAATGATGAATGAAAATAAACTTTATAAAGTATATAACTAATACAAAAAAAAAAAATATAAACAAAGTAAAATGACTTGATATAAACAAAAATGATTTGCTTAGTAGTATTAGAAAGTTTACAACTTTAGAATGTTACTACTAGTAGTACATAAGTACGTTGTCCATGGAAAGAATAAAACTTTAAAGTTTAGCTTTAAAAACAAAGTAAGAGGAAGGTGAATCAAAATTTTGAAAAATAACTTTTTTCCGAAGACACGGTGCACGATAATCAATACAAAATTCATTCTCACAACAACAGATGCATAAGAGAGGCTCAATGGAAAACCACTTAAAATAGTACACAAACTTAGTTTGTGTACTATTTTAAGTGTGAATAAAATAAAAGCCAATGAATAAAACACTGTGGGTTATATTCATTGGCTTTCAAAGACAAACTGTGGAAAAATATGTTTTTTTAAATATGTTTTTCCAAAGTTTGTCTTTGCAGCTTAAAAATATATATTTTAAGCTGGACAATTTTTCCTAGCAGAGGTTCGATTAAGTTGCTTGAGCAATTTATTACCACAATAAATGTAGTTTTTTCGTGGATGAATAGCATCGGGTACTACTGAGGGTACTTCTGGTAGTTTCATAGTAACAATAATATTAGGATTGGTGGACAATGAGGGGGTTTTTGCATTTAAGGCTGGGAGTTCCTCTGAGCAATGTCATAATAGCAAGCTCGGTTAAATGCTGATTGTAAAGTCAATGTTGATTTTTCAAGAAGATGTTGGCGAATGTAACGCAAAGTTATTTCAGAAACAAAAGCGTCTACTATTTGTTTCTCTCAATATTTTTCAACTGAAACATCTTTATGATTACAATTATTTTTGAGTTTACGCAGTTCCTGAAGAAAATCTTCTGAAGATTCACCTGCAGGTGAAATTTCAGCAAGTTATCAACTATTTATAAGACATTAAACATCATGATGTTTAATGTCTTATAAATAGTTGATAACTTGCTGAAATTTCATTAGGTTTTTATATATTAATTTTCCAAGGTTTCAATAAAACTTTCATAAGAATCCCACTCTTCAATGTCATCCAAAACATTGGATGACACGAAACTATTGATTGAACAAAATTGTTCTAAAGTATCCTCTCTAGAATCCTCAATAAAATTCTCAAATGATCGCTTCCAATGCTTTCAATCTTTTGAAGCAGTAGGAGCGTTATGAACAAAATCAAGCATCGTCGGTTTTAAGATCTGTGACATTTTCAAATAAAATTTTGTTTAGTGTTGAATAAATTGTTATAAACCTCTTGATAAAAGCTTTATTCAACAATAATATAACAATCTGAAGATACAAGAATTAAAATATATATATATATATATATATATATATATATATATATATATATATATATATATATATATATATATATATATATATATATATATATATATATATATATATATATATATATATATATATATATATATATATATATATATATATATATATATATATATATAGGCCCGGCGCGAGTAGGTGTCACGTGGGGGGGGGGATGCCAATACATTTTTGATGACATCTTAATAGTATGATGAATTTTATAAATTCGAAAATTTATCATATACGGTGACATACTATTTATTTAACTATTAAAATTTTTTTTGTTTTAAATGTAATATTTCGGCTCATATAGTTAGAGCCATTTTCAAACTAAATTACGTTACAAAAAATTCATTCAATTTTTAATAATACGAGTTTTTTGTAACGTATTTTAGTTTAAAAATGGCTCCTATATGAGCCGAAATATTACATTTAATATATATATATATATATATATATATATATATATATATATATATATATATATATATATATATATATATATATATATATATATATATATATATATATATATTATATATATATATATATATATATATATATATATATATATATATATATATATATATATATATATATATATATATATATATATATATATTTATATATATATATATATAATATAATATATAATATATATATATATATATATATATATATATATATATATATATATATATATATATATATATATATATATATATATATATATATATTATATATATATATTTTTTATAAAAATTTTTTATAATAATATTTTTTAGGTAGCGGTATTCCTTTAGCCTGTTTATTTTTAGAGTTGTTAATCCTTTAGAATTTAACTGAACTTCTACTGACTTGCACTTTAAAAGAAGATTTATTCTTGACTTTATTAAAGAAAAGTGAAAAAAAAATGAAATCTTGAATAGCCTTCTTGATAGCTTGAATAACGATTAAAAATAAATAAAAAAATAAAATTAAGATATTTTGAAGCAATCTGTCTTTTTGATTACTCAAAACGTTTTGTTTAGAAAGAGACTTTAGATAAAACTTTTTTTTTGAAGCAATATGTCGTTTTACTTATTTGAAACGTTTTTTTAGAAAAAGACTTCGGATGAAACTTTTTTTTTCAAAAACGCAACGATTAAAAATTAAATTTATCCAATCAAAATTTGAATAGCATAAATTTGAAAGAAAAGTTGCGTAACTTTATACGCAAAGAAACTTTTGTAAAGACTTTTATTTTTTATATCTTTAAATTTTTAAAATGGAAGTAGAAGGTCAACCATAAAAAGTTAGCAAAAACTGAATTGTTTTTTGAACTTTTCTCAAAAAATTAATTAAGAATAACTGGATAAACAAGAAATATAGAATTTTATACCCCCCTAATACGAGTTTGAGTTTGAGTTTGATATATTCAGTAATCAAATTTATACATTTAAACCGGTATAATGCCGTAACAATAATTATAAAAATATATACATATACATATGTATATATTTAAATGTTAAATTGTTAATTTGATGAAGAGAATTTTCCAGGAATCTCTATGCTGATTTAAGAGTTTATCGAAATCCGATCTTTAAATGCATCTAAGGATGGAGCGTTTACCGCGTGCTGTGTGAGAGAGTTCCAATGGACCGCAACTCGATTTGTGAAAAAGTTTGATCTTTCCTTACATCCTCTTACGAAATGACGATCAAGCTGCTTATCATGGCCGCGTAGGTTGTACACCTCACGCCCAATTAGTTAGTGTTGTGGGACCGTAAAATGAACTTCGTCATAGTTGTTGAAAATTTTGAATTGTTCGATCATATCACCACGCAAACGACGTTCTTTGAGGGTAGTTAATTTGAGTACTTGCAGACGCGTTATTTTATCAAAATGGCTGATAGATGATATTGTCTTAGTGATGCGGTCTTGAACATCCTCAAGCAACTTAATGTCTGTTTCGAGATACGGGGACCAGGCTTGAATGGCGAATTCTAGATGTGGCCGGACATAAGATATATAGAGTGTGCGCCACAAGGTTAAGTTTGTACTGCGGAAAGCATTTTTTTAGTTTTCCTAACATGCGATTGGCTGTGGATGCTGCTTTTTCAACTTGAGCTCTGACTTTCAGATCGTTTGATATGAAAACTCCAAGGTCACATTCAATAGTTGTAGTTGCAATAGTGTGGCGCATGCCATCAGGGGTTTCCACAGAGTAGTCATGTGATAAACGTTTATAAGGACAACCTGCATGCATCACTTTACATTTATCAATGCTAAAGTGCATGAGCCAAGTGTTTGACCATGTAACCGCGTATCAATATCTGTCTGAAGTGTTGTGTTATCCGATGCCGACTTTATGATCCCAATAATTTTGCTGTCATCAGCGTACAGCATTATTTTGTGGACGATACTATCAGAAAGATCGTTTATAAACATAATAAAAAGCAGTGACCCCAAAACAGAACTCTGCGGAACTCCACTTGTGACGTTCTTCCACTCAGAAACGTGTTCTCCCAAGACAACACGTTGCTTACGATCTTTTAGCCAAATTTTAATCCAAAGTAGCAACTTTTTGTGAATGCCGTATGCTTTTAGTTTATGTAGAAGACGTTTGTGCGGGACTTTGACGAATGTCTTAGCAAAATCTGTGTAGATAATATCAGTACTGTAACCTTGATGCATAGCATCGGTAAGTATGTCGCGAGCTTCGAAGAGGTTAGTCAGACATCCCTTTTTACAAATAAAACATGCCGATGCTTGGAGATTAGATTGTTTTCCACACAGTGCGCCATATTATGTTTGTGAATTTTTTTTCCATTACTTTGCACGGTATTGAGGTGAGGGAGACCGTTCGATAATTGTAGGCCTTAAACTTGCTCCCTTTCTTAAAGATGGGAGTAATGTTTGATTTTTTCCAATATTCAGGTACAGAACCAGACAATAAAGATTGTCTAAAAGTAGAGTTGAGTGGTATTGCAAATGCTGCTGCACAGTTACGTAATACACGTGGGTGGATTCCATCTACACCAATTTTTTTTTTTTTTTTATATTATTATTATTATTATTTTAAGTTGATTAAGGTGCCCCAAGAAGTCCTTACGGTCTTATCACAGAGCACCGCGGAAGAACATTTAATAGGAAGTTCACGTCTCCTTCCCAACCGATGTCGTAAAACTTGCCCAGAAGTGGGGTTTGAACCACGTATCTTACGTGTCTGAAGCTAGTGCGCTACCACTGCGCCACGGCTGCTGTAAATTGATTTGTCTCTTCAAGATTGCTAAGATGATTTTGAACGTCTTCAATTGTATATATATAAATAATATAATAAGCAAGGATCTTAGAAGGAGTAAAGAGGCTGTAAAGGAGGATTAAATTTTTTTGAAGAGATATTTGAAAGGGAATATGGTTAAGATGTCCTACAAAAATAACAAAACATTCGCTGAAATAGTTGCTGAAGGTGAGTTAAGGATCAAAAACTTGCTGAGGAAGATGTTAGAAGAAAACCAACAGGAAGAGAGACTGAGAGTAACTGTTGAGTAAAAAAAAAAAAGTGACAATGCTCTGTTTTTTTTAGGTATAAAATTAGCGTGAGAGCTGAAACAGCAACCTTGTCTTTCCTATTCCAAGCTGGGGGAGTAGATATTAACATGTTGAACATTCCTAAGTCGCAGATTTCAAAAAAAAACCATGAAATTATAGAGAATGAAGGACTTATAGTAAGAGAGCAGAACCGGTATAAGATAAGGAGTTTAAAACTTGTTCTTCACTTTGACACAAAGTAGATCAAACAGTAAAGGACGTAGGTCAAGATTTCGGAAACAGTAGAAAGGTTAGCAATTAGTGTCAAATTTGGGGAAAAATCTCAACAATAAATCGTTTTAGTCATTTTTGTCTAGGGTATGTCAATTAGCAGTTGTTAAGGGTTGATAGATACATCAAATTGGCGCAGGATTCATTGGAAGGACACACTCCGAAGACAGGCTCCAAGACACGATGATGGTGGTTTTAGACAACCGGCGGAAGGTGTCTAAACGTGCCACTCAACAAGACTTGAAGAATATTTAGATAGAATACTTAAAAATCACTTTATGGCTATATTTTTGTTTTTAAAATATATTTTTTACAACAAATGTTTAATAACTCTTGAACCACCTAATTTTTTTGTTCTCCGTAGTGTTTCATTTAAAAAACACAAAATTTTTATACAATGCAATTAGAACAAAGAGTAAAAAAATTTTGAATTTTTTTTTAAAGTTGCAGTAAGTATAGCAGTCAGAATTAATGAATTGGATGATTAACTTTTATGTTAATTTGATTATTTTATAAAAATATTATACTACCGGAATTGTATAATTGTAATGGAAAAAAAAAATCATTAAAATTTATATGAAAGTTTTTTCTCAAAAAACACCTTCTTCAGCTAAACAGTGACTTAGAGCACAGATATTTTTATGGTGGTGTACTGGGACCAAAATAAGGAGGGTGACATATTGCTCAAAATTAAATTCAAAATGTTTTTTTGGATATCTTATATCTAGATATATATATATATATATATATATATATATATATATATATATATATATATATATATAGATATATATATATATATATATATATATATATATATATATATATATATATATATATATATATATATATATATATATATATATATATATATATATATATATATATATATATATATATATATATATATATATATATATATATATATATATATATATATGCAACATATTTTTCATTAAATTTTAAAACATAATTTTGATTTTTTGCAACAAAAGACCTAAAAATAATTTTTTTTTAAATGATTGGGTACACCAGAGCAAATAATTTTGAAATTATGGGTTATTAGATTTGAAATAACCAGTTTTTTGCCCTGAAGTCAAAAACTTTATTTTCGAGTTATTAAACCTAATTTAAATAATTCGCCCTTAGTATACATTAGGGTGGAGTGAAAATAACTTTTTTCAGAAATACAACTATTCTTCCTGATTTCTATATTAGTTGTTAGAAAACTAAAAAAATGAGATCAAAATAAGAAAAAGCAGACAACAGTTACCCTCTGCAGCAGTTTTTAGCTAATATTATAATATTTATAATATTATAATCAATTTTTCCGAGTTTTAATAGAAACCATACTTCTAAATGTTAGTAATTGCATTTATTTTGAATTAATAATATTATTTATAAATTAATAATATTTAATAATAATTGACGTAGGGGAACTGTTTTACCTTTGACCACGTTGTACTTTTGGTCACTCTACTCTGTCGGCTTACTATTATTATTATAAAAAAACGTGAAGTGCCATTTGAAATAATGGCACTTCACGTTTTTTTATATCCCATCATACTTGGGATAGGTGGTATTGATCCACGAGTAATTATAAGTTTTGGCTCTTAAAAAGTAAATATTTGTGTTAATCTTATTCTGATTTTAAAACTGTGAAAAGTTGTTGTTTGATTCATCTACGACATTATAAACATTACCCAACACCATTTTTTTCTTATGGAAAAGTTTGGATGGTTATGTCTGACCGTAAATGGGGATTGAGACAATAATTGTTAAAGAAACCCATCTCGTGTACCTTTGATCAGACTAGGACATTGTACCTTTGACCTATTTAACTAAAGCATCTAACTAAAGAAAATATGTGACTTTATCTAAAGAAAATATGTGACTTTATCTGATTTTATTTTTAAAAATTAGTAATACTATTAGTAATACTGACTGAGTATCGTAACTTCGATACACAAGTCTTTGCAAGATTGTTAGGATTAATTTTTCTAATTTTTTTAGACAATTAGGATTGATTACAAAATAATAAGATTTGTTTTTTTATTGATATAAGGTAGGCCAGAAGTTGCTATATAACATATAACAAGCTAAAATATTAAAGAGGTTCAAACATTGAATGATTTTTAATAATAACATTTTGGACAAAGGAACAACGCGCATTGGTCAAAGGTACAACGTATGTGTTGTACCTTTGACCAATAGACTTCTTTTTTTAAAACGCAGGAAAAAAATACTACTTGGACGAATGAAAAAAAAGTCCTAAGTATATTTTTTGGGCAAAATATGAGAAAATATTATATAGATTGAATGGTTTAAGTTTACTCAATAGACTACGCAAAAAACGCCTTCAAGCAAAAAGTGGTCAAAGGTACAACAGCTTTCCCTATATTATATTACATAGTTTGTAATAGTATAAATTAATCGTTTATGTTTTGTGTTGAAATTACGAGTAGAGCATTGATTAGATGCGTAATATTCAACTTTATCTGTTTAAAAGTTTTGTGATTTGTTTTAATTTGGTATAATTTTGATACCATTATCTGCTTCATCGTCAAAAAAAATTCTTTATCTGCTTCATCGTCAAAAAATATTCTTTATCTATGCAGTAGTACTGCATAGATACAGAATATTAGAATGTGTCAGATGTCTTATGTTAGGTAGTAGACAAGTTATTTAAACAAATGCATTCTTAGGCCATCAAAAAAAATATTATTCTCGTAACGATATTAGATGAGCAGCCACAAATTCGAGAAACAAGTATTAGGCGTATACAGAAAGAAAAAAAAAGAATGAAAGTTAATCAAACAAGTGTGCGGTAATTCAAAGTTCCTACTCTCAATTTTATGGTACAAATTACGTAGGGTTTGATTTATTGGAGTAATTCACAGCGGCAAAACCACCACTAACGATACAGCTCGCTGATTTGGAAAAAGCAAAATGTTAGTTACCTTCAACATAGAGATCTTTTGAAAAAGTTACCGTGCCATACGGAAGCTTTAGTTGCGTAAAGATGGTGACTGCTTAAAGATTGCGTAAAGATGGTGACTTTCTGGTTCGGTTTGTGGTGATATAAGAAAGAGATGATGTGATACGTGTCCTTCAGCAAATTTAGAAAGAATATGCCAATATTTAACACCAAGGCACATTGTAACATTATTTAGTACAATTTTGGCTATTTGTATGTTAATATTATGTATTAAATACACCAGTTCAATTCTAAACCTCCTTCAAAATAAAGTATTAGTAGACTAGAAAAAAAACATTCACAAAGAAAAATACTACAAATTATTACTTAAAATAAAAAACGTCAAATATGGCAAATTTTGAAAATTTGCTATATTTAACAAGTATCACAAAAATGTTCACTTTTAAAATGTTTTCTTAGATTTTTTGCTGTTGTAATTCATACTGCACTTCAATAGCTGTTTGGAATAATCCAGGTCGAAGAAAACTCGTTTAAGACTTTATCAATAAGGTTTAAAGTTTGAAATAAGGTTTGTTACTTGCTCACTGTAAACTCCAACACCAGTTTTATGTTGCAACACCAGTTTTACGGTGCAACACCAATTTTATTGTGCTAGACAGCAGGAGATAGTGAGCATTTAAAATAAGAATTAACAACAGCGAAAAAATTGCAAAACTGGAAGATAGATAATGCTTCAGAGAACTTATCAGCTAAAACAGTCTGCTTCAAAGGTGTCAATTCTATTTTATGTTCATTCAATTATTGACATTGAAGTGAGTATAATGGTAAGGCTGTATTTATAAGTCAACCATTATTTGGTTTCTGACCAAACTTGAATAAAGTGCTTAAAAAATGGTTAAAAAGAAAAATACTTTTGTTTCGATTTTTCGCATTTTATTAAAATACCTTCGCCTTCTAAATTTAATAGTTTGCAATTAAAACCAGGATTGGTACCCAAAAAACAAAACCCCAGAATCCAAGAACAAAAGCCCGCTAAAAACCTAACTTAATGGGTTTTCGGTTGTAAATATTTTGTTTACTCGATGTAATAATTGGCACAACTGCAAAAAACGAAAAATTAATTTAACAATGTTTAGCTTTAAAACACTTTTTAACGACGTTTGGTTTAAGAAAAACAAGCAATCAGACACTCACTGTCAGTTTTTTAATTTCATTTTCAAGGTGAAGGATTGAGAGTGATTTCACTTCTGACCAATTGTTGAAGTACTATAGATAGGCTTTCGTCAATGACTGCTATCCTAAACAGTTTGTAGAGGCAGTAGTAAAAAACATTTGCAGTACGTCATCAAGGTTTGAATATGTGGGCTCAAGGTTTTTGGAAAAAATGATTTGAATCCAGTCCTTAGCATTTACTTTCCTCTTCTTATTACCCACCAAAATTTTTGTTGAAGCGAAGCTTCTGGCGTGGATATCTTTGTTTCCAAAGAATTAATTGATGCCATTTGATTTTTTTTATTTTTTTTATTTTTGTTTATTTTGCCAATTAATAACATTTACAATTTAAAAGTTTATAAATAAAAATTACTAGCGGGGAAAGTAGAAAACATTATAATATAAGTTAACAATTTTGGCTACATAACTTGAAATTAAATCGGGGACTAGTTCATGAAGCTTGGTAAAAAAGTCAATGCCTAAAATTAAAATGAATAAAGTTAATTTTTTTATTTACAACTCACTCATGTTTTTGCTGCAATTGTCAAAAAGATCCACACAACAATTTACTTTTCAGTGTTTTATAAAAAAATAATGTAAAATTTAGTTGGAAAAATGGTTTTAATATTCAATCAACTAAATCTGCGTAGTTTTTAGCTTTATTATTACCAAGTTTTTTACAACATCCACAAATGACAACCAAGCGGTTTTTTCCTTGTTATCCATTGTTTCAACAAATTCCGTAAAAAATTTGTGGCCCATCAAAAACTCCTGCTTTTTTTTATCTATGAAAAACTTGTCAATATTTTTACTATATGCTGAAAACAAGCACTATCAATTTTCACAGCTTTAAAAAATTGTTTTATACAACCAAGTTTACGATGGAGTGGTGGAAAACTTTTTTATTTCTGCTAACAATGGATTACTTCACAATATTTGGCATTCTCACTGTGAGAGTGTTGCAAAAGCTTTTTGTATCTAACGTTGCTTTCTTACTAGACCTTCCCAAATAGAGTAAAATTTTTCTGCTGACGAAGCAGAAAGTTAACTATTTTTAAGTCTATTCAAATAATCCAGTTGTGTTTAGTATGTTTAATCAAGTTAAGAACCATTTTAATGTCATGGTAAGTCTCTTGCAAATAAAAAGAATGGCAATTGTGCAAAAGGACACATTTTAGGCTTTGCATTAAGCTTCTGATAAACAGTCTCAATACTGTTGGATTAAGCTTCTGATGAACAGTCTCAATTCTGTTGGATTAAGCTTCTGATAAACAGTCTCAATTCTGTTGGATTATATACAGAAACGCTCAACTGTTATAAGAGACCTGAAACATCATTACAGAAAAAAATAAATGGACTCCAGAAAAAAACTTAACAAATATTTCTCTTGTTCTAAAGTAGGAAACTACTGCAATGCAGTGAAGAAGTTTCATTTTCTTTATTTGAGAGGCTAGTAGCTTTGCTGATTGCTTAGAAAGTCCTAAATCACGCACCAAGTCATTTGTTTTTATCAAACTAAAACATGTAGACAATTTAAAATGTTTTGCATTAGAGTAGAAGTTCTTCAAATCTGGTATTAATACTTCCGTTTCTGTAGCTGACTTGTTTTGTTCATCTTCTGGCAAAAATAAACCTTCAAAAATTGGAACTGCAATCCTTTCAGAATGTTAAATTGGTCTATAGAAAAAGAGAATGTTGAGAAAAAATTTTGAATGTTGAGATAAAATATGTCTTTTTATTTTTCCAATACCAGAAGTATTGACAAGGCAATTATAACAGTCATCAATGTGATTTAGTATTTCACTCCTCACCATGAGGACTCCAAAAGATTTTTTTTCCTTTTGTCAAATCTCAAAGACTTTCTAGGCGAATATGCCAAACAAAATATTGAACCCACTTTTTGTATAGCTTTATTAATACCAAAATACAATTTACAAAATACAATTTATATACTGTTTTTATAAAATTAGTCATGTTATTACTTGTTTTGTTTGTTGTGCAACGATCTATGTAGTAAAAATACTGAAAACAAACCAGACTAAAAGCATGCCTATGTAACTTTTTTTTGCCATCAAGCCTATAACAGTTATACTCACAGGACATCCATTCTTTGCATACATGTTAAAAAATAGTCAAATGTATTTGTAACAGACATGTTTTGTTTGTTATATTTTTTATTAAAGTATTAAAAACGCAAAAATGTCTGACTATTTTTGAGCACACAAAGTAATGATATACTGTAATTACATGGCCTGATTTATTGAAATTTTAAAATGACAGTAAATTTTTAGATATAGTGGTAGATTTTATGTTAATCTTTTAGCAGTATGCAAGAGTGAAAAGATTTTGTCAGTTAAAAGTCTTTTACATTATTCTACACTCTAAACAGAGTAACCAAAATATATTTATAAGTATATATTACATTACTACGAAAAGCATGCTTTTCATAGTAATGTAATATATACTTATAAATGCTTTAGTATTAAACTGTCACGACCAATTTATTTTAACGATAAAATTATTAACCCCTCCAATACAAAAAATCAAAAAAAAGCTTTCTAATTTTTAAAACAAAAGTTGCAACGAATCAGAGCTTGTATTTAAGTTACAGTAGGTCATGACAAAAACTACATTTTAAATAGTAGGCTTATTTGTTAAACTCCTATTCCAACCTTGTCTTTTACGTCCTTAAAAAAATAAATTATTCTTTCATTTGCAAGACCACTGGTCCACACTCAAACCCTCAGTTGATGTTTGTACACTCAGCTGCACTTAACCCAAGTTATCCCAGTTTGCAGATCCCCTATTTATCCGAATTAGAGCACATAAAGTTTGATTCAAAAGCTTCTTTTTTCATTGAAATTCTCACTTGACTATTCTGTAGTACAGAATACTGTCGTATGTATTTGATGTGCAATTTTTTGCATTTGGATGTGTATTTTGTTTTGTTTTGTTTGTTTGTGGAAGTTTAGTTTAAAAAAGCAATGAATGTCAAAGTATTTAGACTAGGGTGCTAGTTTTTTAACTTTTTTTCTCAGAAATAATTTCCTGTAGCACGAATGGATGAACTTTTTCGGCAATTTACAAAGCATCCTTGAGTGAAAGAAGTCGCATGCCACAGAAAAATCAAGTCATTAAACGCTTCAAATTTCTTGAATCCACCACCAACTAACGGAGAGAGATAATCAGTCAAATTGTTGTTGAGCTTAAACCCCTATGGAGTAAAACATTGAACTTTCCACATGTATACAATTAAGTCATTTGTGCAAAATTAGCAAAACCTTTGAAAGTCTTTGAGCGCTGCAGATGGAAAAAAATCTTTTATGTATTAAATAAACTGTTTGACGTCACTAAGGTTAAAGGCAAATGGTTGTGCAAAGAGGATGAGAGCATGTATCATCTGCAAATTGAGAGCAAAGGTCAGGTTGATTCTTCTACTGGCAAACCTAAGGCCATCAATCCGTCCAAGCGAAAAATGGTAATCAAGTTGACATTGCCCACAGTTACCAGCTTATCGCAACCTGATTGGTCTGAAAGTAGCACAGACTCTAACTCATCTGAAAACAGCAAAGACAAAGCATAACCCAACACGCATTGCAAGACGTCTTATTACAATCTCGAAGCTGTCTTCCCACGAGATAACAAAGGTGTGCCTCAAGCTTTCAGGTGAATGCATTGAAATCCCAACCCCATGCTAGTCAGCAATATACAAAGCTATAAACATAAAAGCTGTTCAAGTGAAAAAACACTTGGTGAGAACGCTTCGACGGGAAATATGGAGCGTATACTTTGACAGCAAACACATTGATGGTTTCGAATATCAGGCAGTGGTTCTCAAGAATGGACCAAAAAAAATTAAGTTGACTGCACTTAATGTTTGAAGAAAAAAGTTACCACAAACCAAAGTTCATCAATTTCCAACATCATGTGCTAGATCACATTCTTCGCGTTGTCATGGACGGTGAGTTTAATGGAATGACTAAATCACCAAACATTAAGTACTTCTTTGTGAAGGATTTGATGAGCAATTATGATAAACTGATAATTAGCCTTCAGCAACGGTAAAAATAAGATTAAGATAACAGATGGCTTAAGAGACGACCATCTTACTTGTATCTCCCGTCACCACTCTAAGATGAATAAGATACCCTTCGCAAAGTTTCAACAGATCCCAAACATCAGCAATGCATGCTGGAAAAATTAACCTCAAAAATTAGGCAAAAAAGCTAATAATTAAAAAATTTTAAATCACTTTGTGCGTGACATTTTTTTATCAAATCACCTTGAAAGTTAAATGATCGTTTATCCTCAGCAAAATAACTCAGGAATAATGTTGAAAATCCGGATCATGTATGAAAAAAGGCATTCAAGCTTTTCAATGATTTGATTAAGTAGCTGCATTGGATTTACTTGCTTGAAAATTATTTTGCGGACATTGCGGACAAACGGCAAATTTCTATAATGAGATTCTCTTTGTTCACATCTTAAGAATAAAACCGTGCAAGTTCTCAAGCTTTACTTTAAGCGAAAAAATTATCATTATTTAACCAGACAAGTAAAAACATATTGCCAACTATCCTGCTTGCCTCAAATTTTGAATCAATCTGCTGGATCAGACTATTCAAACCAACATTAAAAACGTTCACTTTGATATCTTTTGTTTGGCTGTCGTTGAAAAAAGGCTGTGTTTGATGCCTCATTGTGAAATCGCTACAATTTACGCTTTCTTTTCGTACCAAGTTCAGTTTCAAATCCTAGCAGTCCAGCTACAACCTCTTAGAAAAGTTGCAACCAATACCCCTGTTTAAGATCTTACAGCAGCTGTCCAATCAAACGTAGCTCGTCATTAATGGTAAATGCTTTAGATTGTAGAATACGACTAACGACTTTAACAGCAGCAAGGGTTTTGTACCAAATTGTATTTAGCAATA